>OY998243.1:77317413-77917413 GCA_963922005.1 Cornus suecica
CGAAAACCATAAAGATAATCAAAAGGAGTACAATAACGTACCGCTTTGGGGATTTATTTTGAGCTCTCAAGTGTGTGTGCGCGAAGAAGACCGACTATTAATACCTGTTAAACCTCTGGCACTGTCACTGTCGGCTATTATATATATATATGGGTAATTTACACAAAACCCCTGAGGTTTCAGGATTTATTCACTAAACCCCTGACATTTTAGATCTTAATCAAATACCCCCTCCAACTAATTTTCATGTCAAAATAACTTAAATGCCCCTCAAATAAATTACAATTTCACCCCTCTTATTTGGACATATTACACTTTCTACCCTCTTGTTTGGATAATTACACTTTCCCATCTATAAAAAAATATTATATATAAAATTCAAAAAATATATTTAAATTCGAAAATATATATATATAATTTGAAATAAATATATAAATTTTGAAATATATATATAATTCATAAACAATATATTAAAATTTGAAAAATATATATAAAATTCAAAAAAATATAAAATTCGAAAAAATATATAAATTTTGAAATATATATATAATTCAAAACAAATATATAAAATTAGAAAAACTAGGAGAAAATATATAAATTCAAAAATATATATATAATTCGAAACAAATATATAAAATTTTAAAAATATATATATAATTCATAAATAATATATTAATTTTCGAAAATATATATAAAATTCAAAAAATATATTAAATTTTGAAAAAAATATATGAATTTCAAAAAATGTATATAATGAAGAAACAAATATATAAAATTCAAAAAATATATATATATTTCAAAAAATGAATTTTATTTTTGTATGTCACCACATGAGTGGCATGTATGTTTTGGACTAAACACGTGAGGTTGAATGGGAATAAATGTTATGTTGTGTACTTAAATCTTTATTTTATATTGTATTGTTTTAAATGGACAAAAAATTAAAGAAAAAAGATGTAAATGTGCAAAAATTGGATAGGAAGAAGTGGGATAGGTTAAGATGGGCGGATGCTTGCTTGTCTCTTCTTGGATACTAGTATCATCATTTTCTTTTTCTTTTCTTTCTAATTTTTTTTGGGGGTAAATTTATATATGTTTTTCGAAATTTATATTTTTTTTCCAAATTTTATATATTTTTTCGAATTTTATATATTTTTCAAATTTTAATATATGTTTTTCAAATTTTATATATTTTTTCAAATTTTAATATATTATTTATGAATTTTATTTTATTTTTTGAATTTTATATATTTGTTTTGAATTATATATATATATTGAATTTATATATATTTTGCAAATTTTATATAGTTTTTCTAATTTTTTATATATATTTTTGAATTTTATATATTTGTTTTGAATTATATATATATATTTCAAAATTTATATATTTGTTTTGAATTATATATATATTTTTCGAATTTTATATATTTTTCAAAATTTAATATATGTTTTTCGAATTTTATATATTTTTTCAAATTTAATATATTATTTATGAATTTTATTTTATTTTTTGAATTTTATATATTTGTTTTGGATTATATATATATATTTCAAAATTTATATATTTGTTTTGAATTATATATATATTTTTCGAATTTTATATATATTTCAAAATTTAATATATGTTTTTCGAATTTTATATATTTTTTCAAATTTAATATATTATTTATGAATTTTATTTTATTTTTTGAATTTTATATATTTGTTTTGAATTATATATATATTTTCTGAATTTTATATAGTTTTTCTAATTTTATATATATATTTTTGAATTTTATATATTTGTTTTGAATTATATATATTTCAAATTATATATATATTTTTGAAATTTAATATATAGTTTAGGAATATTTTATATATATATTTCAAAGTTTATATATTTATTTTGAATTATATATATATATTTTTTAATTATATATATATTTTTCAAATTTTATATATTTGTTCAAATTTTAAATATTTTTTTCGAATTTTATATATGTATATATTTTTTATATAGAGGCGGGAAAGTATAATTATCTAAACAAGAGGGGAAAAAATAATATGCTCAAAAAAAGAGGGTAAAATTGTAATTTATGTGAGATACAAAGTCATTTTGAGACCGGGAGGAGTTTGATAATTAAATCCTGAAACTTGAGGGATTATGTGTAAATTACCCTGTATATATATATATACACACACATAAATGTATATTAGTGCCTTTTTAATACAGTAAGGCGGCAATTAGAGGACCACTTGGGCTTGATCCGGATCCGATCTACCCATTCATGGGTTTTCCCACTTATTTGTGTCATAGAGCAAGGAAATTAATATATTTGAAAAATACTTCCTCGGTCCCAATTTAAGTGTCTACATTTATTATTTAATTTATTCCAAAATAAATAAAATCAATATTATATTATTTGGTCAATTTACCAATTTACCCTTCAATCATTCAAGTTATAAAATATCTAAACTACAAACATCACATCACTTGGTAGAATCAAGAATAAAATTGGTTTTTCATTCACTATCACACCAATAAAAATTATCATCTCAAAAAATTGAATTCCCCAAAAAGAATTTATAATTTGGGAGAGAAGTAGTATAAAACTCAATAAAAATCATCTAATAATTACTTCAAATATTTGTTTATAAAGTAAAAGAAATATATAATACAACGATAAAAATGGTTAATTACACTTATAAATTACAAGTTTAGAAGTTATAACAAATTCCCCCGGGATGAAATTCCGATGTGATCAAATCCGGTCAATACTGTGTGAAATGTCTAAAATATCTCCAGATTTATTTTTATGAATATTTTTGCTCTAGTTTACTACATTATTGCTTCATTTTGCCCTAATGTTGATGCACTAATTGGACAATTACGGACATATCAGATAAAAAACCCAAATTTTTACACCATAATTGAAAAATATTCAGGGGTATATATGTCATTTCACTTTTTCAATCATCGAAATTGGGCTTTGATGACCACGAGGGGTGAAACTGTAATAAGTCATATATCAAGGGGTAAAAGTATAGTTTATCCTAAAAAAGTGTAGTTTTGTATTAGATTTCTTACTTTGTACAATTTGTGAATGATGAAATAGAGTTTCCTTTTAGCATGTTATCGTAAATGAAAAATGAAAAATACTCCGAGCTAAGTGAAAAATTCCTATTGGTAATGGTGTATTATCAACTAAACATCAATCCTCTTGTGTTGTAAAGTCTTCTAATCGGCAGCCTTCTAAAACAAGAAGATTGAAATTGAATTTTGATGCGACTTTTGTTTCTTTTTCCCACTCAGCAGGAGGCGGGTGTTTCCTTAGAGATGACAAGGGTCGGCCAGTGAGGTGTGCTTCTTTTTTCTCCAATAATATTGGATATCCGGCTGCTGCTGAGGCATTCATGTTGCGAGAGAGCATTAAAATTCTGACATTGCGGGGGTATTCAAACATTGATATTGAGGGAGATAAGAGCATTAAAATTTGCCCTTTGAGATTTTAATTTTTTTACCTGATTTTCACCTTCAGTGTTTTAACTCCAATCAAGCCTATGTATGTTCTCTGTGTGGTGTATAAATCAGGATGGTCTCCACGAGTTTTGTCATGAATAATCATCTGTCCAAAATTTATTTACCTTAGTATACTATATAAATTATTATATACCAAAACACTTTTAAAAAGGCATTGTACGAACAACTCCACAGTCCCATGTCACTACCACTCGATCACAACAAGAACCAGCTTGCCATTGCAACGACAGCAACGCAAAACAGTATTTAACTACCACAAAGAAGAGCCACTTATTATTTGTATTCCCTCCATAATTTACTTGACAATTTCAGATCATCGAATTAAAAAAAAAACAAACACACATTTATGGGCTACATTGCTGAGTGATGATGCATGCGACGCCCCTTCCAGCCACACAGATAGTTGCCGTGTGATCGCGTCCGCTGTGGCTTCTTCTTATCACCCATTGTCACCGGTGAAGCCTCCACGGTTAATTTCTCAATGGCATGCTCGAATTGCTTAACTGTCTGTGTAGAGAGATCAGTACTGCCCTCTAAGGACCGCTTGTCAAGCCAAGCTATGATGTCCGAAAAGACTATCTCGATGTTGCTATCTGGCTCCCCAGACGTCAAGCCATGCCACATTCCCTCGTACAGCTTTATCGTCTTGTCCTCGCTGCTGGCTCGCTCATATAATGCTCTACTCACTTCCGGGTCAGTCACGGTGTCTGCCTCACCGTGCAAAACGAAGAATGGTAGCGTCACCTGCCAAAAAACGCGACCAATGACCCGAACATTAATACAACTTACAATAAGATTTACAGGTGATGATGGAAGGTGCTGGTTTTAAATTCTAATACATGTGGTCCTTGAGAAAATGTCATTTTACTTTTTTCACAAGTTTTAGGTGCAAAGGAAAAGGACAGTTCAGGGTTCTTTAATTGACTCATTTTTTTTCTCTTTCTCCAAGTAAGGGTACAATCGAGTACGAGTTATCAGATTCAACCACCCATAAATATTATGAGATCAATAAATGCAACATTAGTTGTAACACAAGCACATCAGTATGTGACCAATTATTTGTTTCGTTTTTTCACTCCCTAAAGAAGTGTCTAGTTGATGTTACTCGCAACTACTCGCAACTAAGAAAAATGTATTAGGAATCATCTCATTCAAAAGTTCATGGACAAGCGTCGCAACTATCAATTCCATTTGTCAACGCCTTAAATATCGTTGTACTACTCTGAAAGGTGTAAAGATGTGGAGCCGTGTAGGCTTGAAACTTGATGAATATGGGGAAGGTGAGTGAAAAATTGTAACAATAGTGGAAGAATAGTAGTTACCTCGCCTAAGCTGTCCTCGAGGTTTAAGCTAGTTCTGAGCATTTCCAGTGCTGTTTTCAACCGAGGCTTGTCTTGGTATATCAACTTGTTGTTACGAATCTTCATTCATTAGGACAGACAATGAAACTGTGTTAGATATTAGAATACCCTACACTTTAAGCATATCATTTTAAGTATTATCAGTTATGATGAGCTTACCTCCTCTCGCTTCACAGGGTCCTTGAAGGCTGAGTTAATGACATCCTTTGCGGGGACTATTTTCCATTTGGGTATGACTTCTTCTACTCTCGTCAGAATATTCACAACTACAGGGTGTGGCTTTACGTTTTCCGAGATCTGATAAACACCATTAGCCGATTCCCAGTCAGATACATGTGTGTTATACATAAACACACACACATTATATAAAACGGGTGTGTGAGTATATGTATTGCTTATATTCTAATCACCCCGATATATTACCTTACACATGGGTGCAACCAGAATAGCACCCTGCCAGAAAGAGGGGTCCTTTTTGTGTATTAGCAGAGCCACAGCTCCTCCCATCGACTCTCCATACAAGAACCTTCTTTTATCCCTGTACTCTTCTTGCGCTGAGATCCATTAAAGAAAGCGACTTAACCATTTCTTTTTAGCAAATCAACTCTACCATGTGTATCAAAAAATAAAAAATAAAGTGCCACAAAATTTTATTGACACACTTTATCGTGCATTTCATTTAATGGAGGTGGGTCGCTCACCACAAATGGACTTGAAGAAGTTACTGCAGTCATTGACAATGTTATCAAACTTCTTGATGTAACAACGGGCACCCATGGATCGTCCGTGTCCTTCATAATCAATCCCAATCACAGCGTACCCGTAGCTCGCCAGCCTGGTCCCACATTCTAAAATCATCAAAACATCAGGTTATGTTGGGTCCCAATCAATATTTTTAATTTCTTGTTTTAGAGGCAAGCGATTACCAATATGTTACGGACTGTACTCTATTATTGATTAATTGTCACGTTCTAGAATTCTTCTTTCTTTGGGTGTATCATGCAGGCTCAGTTATTTGCTGACTCGCCAACTTATTGTTTACCAACCTAAACCAACCTAACTGACCATTTCTTTATGGGTTCAGAACCTAACCAATAAAGCAGTTAAATATTTCTTGCACAAAGGTAAAGATCAAAGGGTATAGATAGCTCCAACTTGTTCTACAATCCTAGCAGTTCATCACACAAGAAGAAAAAGGCTTACACAACAAGCATATATGTAAAAAGGGTGATAATCGAACACCCATTTAGGCATATTTTGGGCATATAATATCAATTTATGAATATTTTGAGCATAAAATATATATTTTTAATGACATGAAGTATTTGTTAACGGAGTGAGGGTTATTTGTTAACGAATAAAAATACAGGGAGTTATTTGACACCCCAAGGTGTTTGTCACGAATCTGAAACATTTGTTAATGGCCCATATATCAATAAGTTGCAATAGATATGCATAGCTACGTCAAAGAGGTTGTACCCAATTGAAGATTGAAGATTGAAAATTCATTTTATAAGTAGATTGAAATGATTTAACTAGCTCAGTCGGTGGACTCTGAGGTCATAGTAGAGTGAGGACAAGTGAAACAGGGTAAGGGTATGGGCATATACAGGCTTTACACCACAAATAATAGATTAAGTCACTGTAGGACCTACATGTTGCATTCACTACTCTTAACTCAGCCAAGAAAAATAAGAACAAATTTGTTATCAAAACCAATTGTTAGACATTTGAATAAAAGTAAAAAAAAAATTAAATTTAAGAGGAATGAAATCCAACTTTCCATTGGATTTTAAGAATGTGATTATCATCTTTGTTTTTGGAAGTAAGAGGAGTGGAAAACAATAGGAGGGAGAAAGAGGGCTTGTGTTTCCAAAGGTGAATGATTTGCAAGAATAGGTCAAGGTGACAACAGTTTTTCTTCTTACCATTTCTTCTTTTTTTTGAATGGTAATCAAGGCACACACCCCCACACTCACACTTGAGCCCCATGGGTTGAACCCTAATCTCCGAAAGTTGATACCATCATGCTACAAGGCCGCCTTTGATTCTTTTCTTTTTGTTCATGACTAATATTATGCTGCTTCTTTTTTTCCCTTCTTCTACTAGTACTCTAAATAGATTTTCACATACAGATCTAAGTTGCATTTTTTTTTTTGCCAAGTAACTAGTAGAATGAGTGAAGTACACTTTAACTATCATACTTTCTATGGAAAAAGAAACAACTTGAGTTTGTGAACATTTTGAAACCAGATGGTAGTAGTCCCAAAACTTCATAACAAATAATTGAAAAATATGATGTCCTATAAGAAATAAAACTAAAATAAAAATTATTAATTATTAAAGAAAAGAATAATTACCTTTCATGAAATCACTGCATTCCATGCCATAACCTGCAAACCCATTGATCCCTGTTCAATACTAATTATAAAAAAAGTAAATAAAACTAAGAAAGAGAGAGTTCATGTGATGGTGTGTGAGACAGACCATGGCACAAGAAAACAAGGGCCTTGGGAGAAGAAAAGGGAAGCCATCTGCAAGTAAAGAGCTGCACTCCTCTGGAATTCCTTATGTACTCCTAAGGCCATTCAACACCAACCATTGTTACATATACAAACCACAAACCCATAAAAATTCAATCTTGTTACAAGATACACAATATATAAATATCTATATCTATATATATATATTAGAAGAAGATATGTGCATATTTATCAAAAAGTAGAGAAACCCACCTCATGATATTCAACCTCCATCATCTACTGCCACAGCAAAGCACACCCAAACTAAGCAATCAAAACCAGCTTGCCCACCATATCATTCACAGTGCTTGCTACCTAGATCTGTAATGAAACCCAGTTAATACATGGCACCTAAAGATTGGATAAGATTATACTAAAAAAAAAAAAAAAACCTTTTTTTATTTGGAAGTGGTGATTTAGATATATTCAGAATCTGAGCTATAGAGGCAGATCTGTAGAATATAAAAGGGACTAAGTAAAGGACAGAAAAGGGTAGTAACCATTAAGCAACATTATGAAACAAAGAAAATAGAGACCTGTTGGAAGAAACAGAGACTTGCTAATAACAGAGGTTGAGAGTGATGTAATTTGAGAAATAGAGAGAGTTTTGATTTGGTGTGGTGGGTGTTTTTGAAATTGAAAGAAAAAGTTGAGAAAAAGAAATTAAGGTTGGGGACGTGTACCTACGTGAGGCCCATCTCTTGTATATATATTAAATATAGATATGAATAGACGTAGCTGCTCTATTCCCCACACTCTTTCTCCATCCTCACCAATCCCTATATCTAATCTCTATATCCAATTATCCATTATGTCCCACTACTCAGTCTACTCCGCTCTCCTTTTACGGCTTGTTGCAAACGCCGATTTTTTTTCCTTGATACGATGGCCTTTTCGATTAAATTTAAATATTTTTTTTTGAAAATTTCAATTACAAAATCAGAACAGTTGCATTAGATTGGGGTGTAAATAATAGTTTTGAAATACTAAAATAATATAGAGGTCAATTTAAGCTGAGGGTACACATGTTTGGACTTTCTGTATTTTGTATTAAAATTTTATTTTAAATAGTGCTCTGACAAACTTCTTTGAAAGTTCAAAGATTGAAATTGGCAAAAGGAAGATGATTCCTACACGGATTTTCTTTGACACAATAAATAATATTCCTTTTAGATTATTTTTTTATTGAGGCAAATATTGTTATTATATATGATCTTTCTTCTCTATTGATGCAAAAATTAATAATAAATAAAATAAATGGTAAGTTGGCGGTGGGTTAACACCCCTCACCTATGCAAAGGTATGGCAGGTAAGCCAATAATTTGAAACAAGGTAAATCAAAAAATGAAATTTTTACTTTTTTTTTTTTTTTTTTTCTAGAGATAACATTGACTTGTACCGAAAGGTTTTGCTCATTATTAATATTGGAAACATTACAAGGAAACCTTCAAATCAACTCAAGACTCGAGGAATGCAATTAAAAATCTAATGACTATTTTACAACAAATAATAGTAATAATTATAATAAATCATATTTGTTTACTTTTTACATACCTTCACCATTCGATGTCGCTCTAGTTAGGAAGTCAACGATAATTTACAATTTCAATACATTATTACTAGTGTTTTTAAGTCAAAATTATCTCTATCGTAATCAGTAATCAGGACCAATGTATTGATTTCTGCAGCATTTATGAAAAAAAAAAAATTATTTTTGTGCTGCTCAAGTAATCTGCCAGAATAAATCTACAAACGTGCATGTATTATTATCCTTGAGAAATTAAAGTGCCAAATTAACATGTGGCTTATAATAGTGTGCCGTTCACTTTGAGACAACAAAAATCATCACAAAAATGTAGAAATGAGCCTGCACCAAAGGTTCCTTCTTTCTCCCCATTTTGAGCAAACACCATCAATTCATTTTTCATTTAAATTTGGTCGAACCAAAAATAAAATGAAAAGGTTATCAGACACGTACACTCGAAATGGGTTTATGAGAATTTGGAGATATTGTCATTTAAAATAACCCATAAATAAGAAATGATTCCCTTTCAAGGCATGTATATATTTCTTTTCTCTTTTAAAGCTGTTTCATAAAAAAATGAATTAAATTATTAAAAATAATAATAATAATAAATACATATTCATTGTTGAAAGAATATCTATAAATATCCTTCCTCTTTTCATTTGATTATATTTTGGACACAAAGAGATTAAAAGGAGAAATGTACCCATCCCAATAAAGTGAAAGAGAAGTAAATGATGGAGAAAAGATGAGCAACAACCAGAAGATTCATTGATGATGTCAATTAAATGTTTGCTTGATCCTCCTTTGACTTTATATCCAGGCAGGTACAGACTTTTCACTAACACACAATGTACATTAACTACTATGAGAGAGAAAGTGATGGTACTACACTTTGTTTCAAAAGGATAATACCGGGTTATGTGTTTGTCCTCAGGTGTCCAATATAATTTAAACATAAGACTAAATTTATTTATTTTAAAAAGTCATATATAAAATTTATAAATACATAAATCAAGAAATTAAAAAATATTTTAACCACATGTCTAATTTATAGTAAACCTTATTAACAGAAATGATGAATTTGGTTCTCATGAAATGAGACCTAAGTATTGTCCGTTTCAAAAATATTCTACACCCTCTTTCCATATTAGTGTTTTTAATAGCTTTAAAAGTTATGCCTTAATGACTAAAATCTGACTACATTTATATGTAAAAGCTTCATATTTGAATATTTGTCACACAAATTTTTTAATTATGAAATGACTTCCTTATCTCTTATTTTTATTTAAATTTACACAAAACAATTGTTTTAACATTTCAATAGTCTAAATTAGGGATGATAATCTGTACCGCCACTTCGGAGCTTTGTCTCATTCCGCCGGCTTTATTTAAGGGTTTGGGAGAGCCTTTTTGTTTCGTAGGGGTGGGTTTGCTAAAAGAAATTGAACCCGTTATGGGAAGGGTACGGGTTTTGTTAAATACTCGCCATGACCTTCCTTGACCCGTTTACATTAATTTTATTATATTTTTTACTTATTATATGTATAAGATTTTTTATGAATTCTAAATACTTTATTAAAAATACACATTATTTTTTTATGAGTCAAAATTTTTAAAAGAGAGAGTTCGATTGTATAATGATTAGAAAGAAATTCATATGTTAGGTTTTTTTATGTTTTTTTTTTTTTTGTCAAATTCTATTGCCCATGATGAAGATGACACTCAGAATTAAGTGTTAATGGGGCGGGGCGGACATGAGTATAGTAAACTATTAATGGGGCGGGTATGGTTTATAAAAAGGCAACCCATGAAAAATTCGTGAAAGATATATTATTTTTAAAAAAATAAACAGAGTGGAGATGGATATAGACTAATCCATTTCATATCTAACCCATTGACATCCCTAGTCTAATTCACCAAAGTAACACCACCAAAATTCAAAAGCATAATTTTAACTTATTTCTTAAATTAAATTTGTTTGTTACGAAAATAGTACAATAAGGTCATGTTTGGTAACGCTGTGATTTTTCTTTTTTGTTGTGATTTTAGTTTTTACAAAATGAAAGCTGTGATTTGTTTTGCTGTCATTTTGATAGAAAGTAAAACATGTTTAGTAAAATTCATGTGTTGTGGAATTTTTGAAAGTATAAAACTGAAAATGTGTTTGGTAACAAAAAAAATAAGAATTAATAAATTATGAACTAATTTAAATATTTATTTATTAATTTTTGTACAAAATTATTTTATATTTAAATATTTATTTAAATATTTTAATTAATTAATATTATTAATTATTTATTCATTTTTTAAATTATTTTTATTTTAAATTATTTATTACTCAATTTTTATTTATTTATTCATTTTTTTGTTTATTATTTATTTTATTTTATTTTATTTTATTTATTATTTTTAATTATTTATTTCTCAATTTTTATTTAATTATTATTAATTATTATTTTTTATTCATTTTATTTTATTTATTTATCATTTTAATCAATTAATTTATTTATTTATGTATTTTTATTTAAGTTTATTTAATATTTAATATTTATTTATTCATTTTTATTTGTTATTATATTTAATTATTTATTTTATTTTATTTTAATTATTTATTTTACTGTATCCGCGTTTTAGAGTTTTCAAAATAAAAACTCAAAACGAAAGCTTCAATTGAAGCTTCCAAATTTATTCACAAAATTTCAAAATTTGGCAAATTTTGAAATTTAATTTTGACTTTTTAAAATCTAAAAAATACAAATCGGACGTTACCAAACACTTTTTAAGTTTTGATTTTATTTTAAAAAAAATTAAAACAAAAAACTCAAAATAAAAAGGTTACCAAACAGACATAAATGAGTATCTTCCAACTTGTGGATATCAAGGCATTTCCTACCCCCATAGGCCCATAAGCCACTTTAGGTATAGTCCATTCTTCATATCCAACCTATGAAGTACTGATACGGACATGAAATACGAACACGATACGGATACGACGACACATCAAATTTTTAAAAAATAGGACACGATATTCCTTTAATACGTCTATAAAAACACATATATATACATATTATATTGCACAAATATTTCATTTATTACATAAAAAATGAGAACCAATAAACTTATAAACAAATATGTTATAAGGAAATGTCTGACATGTTCAAAATTCTTCATTCCACTACCATCCAATGAATCAAATGCATCTCCCCCAACATCTGACTTCTTAATCCCTCCGTAAATTTTTTTTTATCTTGTTTCTTTCTATATAGTGGATAAATGAATAGGTGTTCAAATTCCTCTCACAAGATGAGGAGGAATAAAGATGTTAAAGTATTTTCAAAGTCAAATATTGGATTAGAGGCGTTCAAGTTCTATACGTGTCCGACGCGGACACATACGTGTCCTCCGTGTGTTCAATTTTAATAAATTTAGGACGCATCATTTGGCGTGTCGGACATGTATTTTTTATGTGTCTACGTGTCCGACACGAGTACAGCGACCCTAGACGAAGTGTCCGTTCTTCATAGTATCCAACAAATGGTTTTTTTGCCATTTACCCATTTAGGATGGGTTTTATTTTTAGCCAAAATAAATTAGATAATTTTTATATAAAGTTTTTTTTAGTTAAAATCATATTCATATGATCATATCAGAAATTGTAAATTAAAATTTATTTTAAAGTTTGACCCAAGTAGATTTTAATTATAAACTTGAAGTAAACAATGCAAAAATTAGTAACACATGATTATTATTATTCGGATAAATTACACTTTCATCCCCTGTTAATAGTATAAATTACACCCATACTTCCTCTATTTTTGATAATTACAATTTCACCTCCTGAAACCCATATCCAACGATCGAATATGTGAAATTACTCTTATACCCCTTTTTATATTTATTTTAAATAATCAAATATTCTTTTATGCTAAATTACCTATTTACCCTTTCATCATCTTCTTCATCTCACCCTTACTCTCTCCTAAAACCCCTCAAATCAAACCCTAACCCTAAAATGAACTACTAATTATCAAACCTCAATTCCTACCCCATACTCAATTAATTGTCCATTTTCAATGATAGAAAAATCAAAACAAAATGACATATATCTATATATATATCTCTATCTCTATATATATCTATCTATATATATACATAACTATCTATATATATACATATATAACTATATATATATATCTATCTCTATATCTATGTATATCTCTATCTATATATATATATATCTATATATATATACGCACATATATATCTAAATGGGTGTGTTAATTTTTTGATATTTTTGGTCTAAATCATGCTTCTTATAGGAAGTGTTTGTTGATTTTGGACCCAATTTATGCTTTTATGAATATATATTGAATTTACCTAATACTCAATACTCAATTTCTTCATACATATACATCTCTATATTTATGCACACATATATATATATATATAAGTGATGAGGGTAGTTTAGGCATTTCACATTATTTTGGATGGACAAACAAGTCTTTACACACATATAAGGGTAATTTGGTCATTTCGCATCTCAGATTTTGGTTGACCCGGTTTGACCTCGCCGGAGAATGAGTTGAGGGGGTGAAAGTGAAACAAATAAGGGGTAAAACTGTAATTATAAAAAATATAGGCGGTTCGGGTGTAATTTACACTATCAACAGGGGTGAAAATATAATTTACCCTTATTATTCCCAAATACAATTTTTTTCAAGTAAATTTGGCGCCTTCAGTGGGTTAGGAGCTCCATTGCAGAGTAACGGCAATGCAATGCAAGCTTCAACAAAACTCATATCTCCGACGAACCCAACTCTTCATCTCTCTCACCCAACGGTCGAATCTTTCATCTGGAACACCCTCATCAGAGCTCATGTCCAATGCAAGCCTCCACCACCCACCACTCCACTCTCCGTCTTCCTCCGCATGCGCTTCCACTCCGTCTCACCGGACTTCCACACCTTCCCTTTCCTCCTCCAATCCTTCACTTCTCCACCTCACCTCCCTTCAGGACTCTCCATTCATGCCCAAATTCTCAAATTTGGCTTCTCTTCCGACCCATTTGTCCAAACATCTCTCATCAACATGTACTCATCTTGTGGCAATCTGGGTTCTGCCCACCAATTGTTCGACGAAATACCCCAACCGGACTTACCCTCTTGGAATTCAATCATAAATGCAAATGTGAAACTGGGTTTTGTCGATGCTGCGAGGAAATTGTTTGATAAAATGCCGGAACGGAATGTGATATCGTGGAGTTGTATGTTAAGTGGGTATGTGAGGCGTGGAGAGTGTAAGGAAGCGTTGGCATTGTTCCGGGAGATGCAGAGATTGGAAGTGAATGACGTTAGACCTAACGAGTACACTATGTCGGTTGTGCTTTCGGCTTGTGGACAGTTGGGTGCACTTGAGCATGGTAAATGGGCTCATGCTTATATCGATAAATGTGGGATGAAGGTTGATGTTGTTTTAGGGACTTCTTTGATCGACATGTATGCTAAGTGTGGGAGTATTGATAGAGCGAGGTGGGTGTTCAATAACTTGGGTCATAACAAGGATGTGATGGCTTGGAGTGCCATGCTCTCTTGTTTGGCTATGCACGGGCACGGTGAAGAATGCCTTGATTTATTCTCGAAGATGGTGAATCATGGGGTGAGACCGAATGGTGTAACTTTTTTAGGCGTTCTTTGTGCTTGTGTACATGGTGGTTTAGTCAGTGAAGCGAAGGGTTACTTCAATAGGATGAGCAAGGAGTTTGGGATTAGTCCTTCGATTCAACACTATGGTTGCATGGTTGACCTCTACGGAAGAGCTGGTCTTATAGACGAGGCTTGGGGCATTGTGCATTCCATGCCTATGGAGCCTGATGTGCTTGTGTGGGGAGCTCTTTTGAGTGGATCAAGAATGTGTGGAGACATCGAAACATGCGAGGTTGCGCTCAAGAAACTAATCGAGTTGGAACCCAGAAATAGCAGCGCCTACGTGCTTCTGTCGAATGTGTATGCAAAGATGGGTAGATGGAAGGATGTACGGAATGTGAGAGATCTCATGGAGGCGAACGGAGAAAGGAAACTACCGGGATGTAGCTTGGTTGAGGTGGGGGGTGTCATTCATGAATTCTTGGTGGGAGATGAGTCTCATCCCGAGACAAGAGATATATACATGATGCTCGATGAGATTATGAATAAGTTGAAAATAAACGGTTATATTGCTTCATCGTTGGTTTGGTGAAAGAAATGAATTGTTCAAGGTGAGAACTGTTTAGAATTTCAAGTTAATGCAAATTATTACTGCCTTTGGTTATTGGTATATTCAGTGATGTATTGTTTTGTGTACATGTTATCCTGAATTACATATGGATGTTGCATGACGTTTTAATAAAAATGCCGAACTGCTGGCCTTTAAATCTTCAAAACAAACTTTTTAAACTTGAAAGTTGTGTTTCACATTGGTGTCTTGTTAGCTTTATGTAAGTCTGAATCAACGAATTTATATTGGCATATCGTTTTTAGCATATAATGTCTACGTTACAAGCGATATTAATAAGTGTTTGCTTGTTAGACTTGATTCATCATTCTTTGGATACCTGAACTGTTTAATAATTAATTGAGGGCTAGAACTTTCCATAAATATCAAGATTAACAACAAATTATTATTTATGCAGATGTGAACACAGGCTAAAATGTGAGAGAGACATTAAGAGTAAATTATTGTTTGATAGGGATTTGATACTGATTTTTCCAGTTTTTTTTTTAAGTGATACCTTACCACTTGAATAAATATCTTTCCAGATTAATGAATCACGTGGTTCTTCTTACAGATACATGGAAAGGTACTGGATATTTAGAAATCAATTTTGAGATTTATTTATTATTATGAATCATTTGGCTGGTCACAGCCACATATATATATATGTTTATTTATATATATATATATGTTTATTTATTTATGTTGGACACGTGTTCATAGTTCCTTTGTGGGTGGACATGACATTATTGATTCACCCACCAATCGAAAA
The DNA here is from genome assembly GCA_963922005.1 of Cornus suecica. Classification (NCBI taxonomy): domain Eukaryota; kingdom Viridiplantae; phylum Streptophyta; class Magnoliopsida; order Cornales; family Cornaceae; genus Cornus; species Cornus suecica. The sequence goes on from OY998243.1 coordinate 77,333,366, forward strand.
AGGGTACAGAGAGTTATTATAGCAAGGGTTAGGAGGACAAAGGTAGTCATAAACGAGTGTGTGGGGCTATTCACAATATACACCATATATATTGAATCTGGTTTTAGTGTTGCTACTCTGCATATTTTGTTGTTACGTTTTCATCTCAGAAAGAACCCAATTCATGTTAGCTATTTCAACACCCCAAAATGATCAATTCATGTATGTTGGTGCGGGTGCAACTGTGAATATTTCTATATGTTTTAGTTGCATCGTACACAATATATATATATATATATATATATGTATATTGTCTCGTTTTGTCATGTTTGAGCTGTGAACTTCAAACTGAAAATGAGGCCCTTCTTGCACAACAACAATGCTGCTGACAGCATACGTGTGATATCTAGTATTTGGCGGACCGAAAAATGTGAAGACTACTTTCTGTTTCGCAGTGAAACGTCCCTCGGAGATGGGTTGCGCTCTTTCTTGTATCTTCTCGGACTTGCGTATTGTTTTATGGGATTATCTGCTATAACGGCTCGTTTTTTCCGGTCTATGGAAACTGTTGTTAAACAGACTCGAACGATAGTGGAAGTAGACCCTGTCACAAAAGCTGAAGTTGTTAGACAAGACAAAGTGTGGAACTACACAATTGCAGACATCACTCTGTTGGCATTTGGGACCAGCTTTCCCCAGATCTCTCTTGCTACCATCGACGCCATACGAAACATTGGCAACTTGTATGCTGGAGGTTTGTGCGACACTTTTTTCACCATTGTTCTGTCTCTTCAAATATGAAACATTATATAATTTATCGAATTACTGATATCAAGGAATGAATAGGTTTGGGTCCTGGAACGCTTATTGGTTCTGCTGCATTCGACCTCTTCCCCATACATGCCGTCTGTGTAGTGGTTCCGAAAGCTGGAGAACTGAAAAAGATATCGGACATATGAGTTTGGGTAGTAGAGCTCTTTTGGTCTTTTTGGGCATATATATGGCTATATATAATTCTAATGGTAATACTTTTTCCTCCCCCATCTCGTGTATATCATCTTCGTTTTGTCACACAGGAGGTAAATGTTGAATGATAGGATGTGTTGATTCAACGACAAGTATCATACATGTATAGTTACTGCTCATATATGCGTGTATCTTGAAATTGGTATTACAGAATTGATATTGAAAGTAGTCATTCAATCCCTTGATAGTCACCATTTCTATGCGGAAGTTTATGTGCTTGTATTGTGAGTCTTGTGATGAACAGAGGTCTCGTGCTCACAGGTATGGACTCCGAATGCTGTTACCCTGTGGGAGGCCTTATTGACAGTGTTGCAGTATGGGTTATTGCTAATACATGCTTATGCTCAGGACAAGCGTTGGCCCTATTTGTCTCTTCCTCTGTATGTATTAACCCCTCCCTCTCGTGTGTGTGTGTGTGTGTGTGTGTGTATTCTTCGGAGCAAAATGCGTCCACATTCTGCTTCTGATGCGTTGTGGCCATCACAGGGTAAGATCTGAGAGGCCAGTGGAATGGGTGCCTGAAGAGGCTGCTTTACTTGAATGTGATAGCAATGTGTACGATGAGTGCTCGGAAATAGATGACGTCGGTGCAGATAAAAACAGAAGCATCGTTGATATTTTCTCCATCCATTCGGGAAAGGAAACAGGTAGCATAGTTGATGCAGTATAGTATATTAAAATGGTTTTAGTTTTATAAACATAAAGAAATGTGTGATAGAGATCATGTGAAGCACAGAAGAAATTAGGAAACAGTGGAAGATTATTAGCCCGTAAACAACCTAACTAAACAAAGAAAAAGGATCCGTGCAAGGGGATCCTTTTTAAAGAAGGAGATGAAATATAAACTGTGAAGTACTCCAAAGTAGTGGCACTCTATTATCTATATATATACATCAACTACCAGCGGAAGAGTTCTGTAATTTAAGATAGTTGACATACATATATATATATATATATATATATATATAATTTTTTTTTTTGCATTGTCACTTAAACCAAACTTGGCACTTAAATCATCAAGATTATCATCCCTCTTATTTTCGATGAGAGTTTAATCTAATTATCCATCTCTTAAAGTGCCGCTTGCAGGTACAGTGTATCAAAATGTGCCTGGTACCGATGAAGCTGGATCCTCTAATGAAAATATTAGAAAGAAGATTTATTATGATGAAACTCGCGTTCTCTCGATATGGAAGCAGCAATTCGTGGATGCATTCAAGGTATTTATATGTTTTAAATGCTCAATGTTTTCAAATTTTCACTAGAGTGGTTCTAGTAATTCTTAAGTTTTAGGTATAGAAATACTCTATGAATCATAACTTCTCCTCCCCTTCCCAGAAGTGGGTAGTTGTCTAGCTTAGGATCTTACCAATACTTTTTAGGGTGTGATCTCCCATACTTGAAGGTTGCTATCTGGTTTTATGAAATCAGAGCCTTCCAACTATGGGTGGAGTTCTTATATATTGTCGCACGATTTAGTTATTCTATATGCCAGAGGATTTTAAATTGGATATAAGTATCAGAAAGTTTCAGAATCTGGACCGAACAGGTTGGACAGCCGCCTTAAATGCTTTCTCAGCTAGAAAAATGTCGTCTTAATGGGATTTGTTTATTATCTAAACCATATACATATGATCTTTGGAACTTGGAAATGAAATTTACATATTATTCAGCCCATGGTCACAATATTGGTGATTAACTCTTCCTTAACACAGTTGGAAAGTGCAGAATCGAGAAAACTGAACAATACTTACTTGTGTCTTGCAAGAGTTTCGTGGCAGTCACTGCTAGCACCATGGAGACTTCTCTTCGCTTTTGTGCCTCCTTGTCAAATTGCTCACGGGTGGATTTCCTTCATTTGCTCTCTGCTTTTCATCAGTGGGATAGCTTACATTGTGACGCAACTCTCAGATATGATAAGCTGTGTGACAGGTTTCCTCCTGACTGGAGATGACGATGTTCCTAGATTCAAGTAATGAACCTAAGTAGGAATAATTTTTTTCGCTTGCTTTGTTTTCTTGCAGGAATTAATGCTTATGTCATAGCATTCACTGTATTGGCAAGTGGGACGTCGTGGCCAGATTTAGTGGCAAGCAAGATTGCTGCCGAACGCCAGACTACAGCCGACTCTGCCATTGCAAACATTACTTGCAGGTTCCATTATTCATCAACTTCCTATTGGGCTTACTGCACTAGAGTTGTGTTACGATCTCAACATTTAAATTCCTTCTAGGAGGTCTCTGGATAATACAAGTTAATAACATATTCTTGAGATCTAAATAACTTATCTTGAGATGCGACATGAAATTTATTTAACTTATGCAATGTTGAAAATAATAAAATATACTTCAAGTTACTTGACACCATCATCGGAATATATAGTCCAGACTCTAGGGGGAATGTAGGATGTGAAAGGAAATCTACAAAACATGCTTCTTATGTTAAAGTTATGTTTTAGTCTTGTACTGTTCTCTGTTTTCGCAGTCATTTTTAGGATGTGAAAGGAAAAATATGGTCCATATAGATGGAGAGTGGTTTAATAGTGGTCTTAATTTGGTGGTTGTGTAGAGTAGAGGGGAAATTGTAAAATGACGGGAAATGAATTCTTAAACTTTTTTATTTTCCTTGGCAGCAACTCCGTTAACATTTATGTTGGCATCGGTGTTCCATGGCTTATTAATACGGCGTACAACTTCATAGCATACAGGGAACCATTATGGATCCAGAATGCGGAGGGACTCAGTTTTTCTTTGCTTATTTTCTTCTCTACTGCTGTATTCTGTATCGCTGTTCTGGTATTCAGGCGTGTAACATTGGGTGCTGAGCTTGGAGGGCCAAGGATTTGGGCATGGGTTACTTGTGTATACTTCATGTTTCTGTGGATTATTTTTGTTGTATTGTCATCTCTCAGAGTTTCTGGCATCATAAAAGAGTTCTTATTCTCATTTATTTACTATGAATATTATAATTTTGTTTGTCTTCCGCATGTGGTGTATGGTAAATTAACCTTTTATAAGTTACCCTTGAGCTAAAACTTAAATCAATGTACCCCAGAAAGCAAATGGCCATATCAATGTCCAAGGTACAGTACTCGAGAAAGAGGCCAATTTTTTGCGAGTAGAACAACCAGTTCCAGTTTCCCGTTCCCCTAAAGAAAAATCTAATTGAAAAATCAGAACTTATAGACATTATCATCATCCTCTAGGACCAACAAAATGGACTACAAGAACAACCAGGATCTATTATTAAAAAAAAAAAAAAAAAAAACACAGTTAAAATCCAATCCAGAAACTGTCAATTCCGATTTCATGTATTCACCACATCAAAATGGGCTATAAGAAACACCAAAATCTATAATCACAAGGGGGGAGTTAAATCCCAAGCTGTAAAAGATTTAACCAGCGATCTCATGAATAAGAAACAGCTTACAACAGGTAATTTGGCAGTGAGAAACCAAACCAACAAGGAAGATCTCACTTTCGGTTAAGTTTACTCTTAACATCTAAAAGCTACAGCTTATTACAAAAGAACTGATCCAAACTTCTTTGAGAGTAAATATTCTCGTTTACCTCTAATTTAAGTTCTTGCTTAAGCAACAACACCCGTACAAGCAGTGACTGGAGCAGCATTATGTTGCTTTGCAGAACTGTATTTCTTCGTGATGAATCTGAGAAACCAAAACATGGAATATAAGTGCAACTGAAAGAGTCCACTGAATTTCGAATAAAGAATAAGTGAACTTTTGGTTTTATTAATGATCAATCAGAAAATGTAACTTGGTTAAAGTTCGAAAATAAGCAACCCAAAATTTATATATACTAGACGATATATGCCTCCTTAATCTTAGTCTAATATCAACTTTTAACAGTCTGTTAACTTACCTGAAGAAATCCCTCCATAATAACTCATACATCAACCAGTTTGTTCCAGTACCAGAGGGGCCATTACCACCATCCTTCTGGTTTGAGGCAGCAGAAATCGTTCTGCGAATCATGTAAACATCTCATAAATAAAGAGCCACTCTTGTGGGTAGAGCAAACTAAAGTGGTATATCAAGCCATACCTGGAAGGACAGTTCTTCAGCTCATCAAACATGGAACGGGGAGAGAGACATCCCATAGCAAGCCATGGCGAAATTTTGCAAGAAAAGTTTGCACCATATATACTATCATTGTTGCCATTTTTGGTCCCCTTGCTTGGCTGAGCTTGGCATTCAGTTGCAAATTTTGTAAGCCTCTGCAATGCTTCAGTTTCACCTCCCACAAGCGAAGTATTTGCAGTCTACATGACAATAAATGACCATATTGTTACTTGTTGAAAGCAAGTCAGATATTTGTATTTTCTATTCTTTTACATGTTTACATCCAAATGTTACTGAAACCACGTCAAACCAAAGTTTCAAGGAATGCAACTCTAGTAACTTCAGTGGTTTCGCCAAACATCTTAACACAATAGAACTACTGTAAACATCATCAAATGACCTCACAAGAATAGGAAGTTTTCACAGATGATGAAAAATGAGTTTCTGAGGCGAGTCTAGCCTACAATGAGAAGGCCGCCCTGGCTAAAGATGACTAAACGCAGGCCACTTAATGTTGATTACAAGTATTGCAAATCCCTTCCTATATCTCCTCCGCTCACAAACCGTAGTTTAGTTTCAAATATGGATTCAAGATATTGCTTATTATAATTTACATGTTTATTTAACTATAACACGATATACAAGTTGCTATTTCTTTCTCATTGCAATCATTCATGTATGAAGAACAACTTTTTCACGGAGAATTAAGAAAATAAAAAAATTTGAAACTTGAAGAAGTTAAATGCTAACACCAAGTTTCATGCCAACTCTTTTTTGTTCAAACAATACCGATCCTTCAAAACTTTTGATCTCGTTCAACTCCTACAAGTTCTTACACTACAGCAACATACATTTACATTACGCATTTACGACACATTTTGCAGTTCCAACCCCACAAACACAAACTACTAGAATCATTATTACTATAGTACTAGAATTAGCATCAATATTATACAAGAAAAAAGAGAAAAAGAACAATTGACTGAAGCCAAGCTCATACCTGACCCATGGTTGCAGATGGGTTAAGACCCAAGTCCACCAAAGATGGAATCTCCCCAACCTCCACATCACCTCTGGTGGGCAACCCCCTCAATTGATCCAACGCCGCCATTGTCTTCCTAATCTCCAAGCCCTTCACTTTGTCCCTAAACCCGCCATAATTGGAGGGCATTTCCTCCAATTTAAAGGGCAAATCATCAACATGAAACAGAGTGCTTCCCCAGAAGTACTTCACCTCCACCCCTTCTTCCTTCATCGCCGCCTCGATCCTCTCCTCCGCCTTAACCTCGTCGTGGGACACCTCTCGGTGAGCATAGACACCGTCTGCTCCGATCGCCTTGGCCAATTCCACCAAAACAGCCTCAGGCCTCCCAATTCTCACAACCAGATCAGACCCTCTTGCCTGAAGATTCTTCCTGAGGTCCGACACCGATTCAATCAAGAATGTGGCCCTGTACGGACCCGTCTTGTCGAACCCAGACGACGATTTGCCGTAGTCTCTGGGGTCGAAGCAGTAGACGGGGAGGACTGAAATGGAGTCATTGGTGGCGGAGTTGAGGCACTCGTTGTCGTGGACGCGGAGGTCGTTGCGGAACCAGACGATGGAGGAGCGGCGGAGGGCGGCGGCGTTGGAGGGGTCGGAGGGGCGGCGAGGGTTTAGGGAGAGAGGGGTTTGGAGTGGGTTCGAGGAGATGGTGGATTTGAAGAAGGGTTTGGGAGGAGAGAGAGAGGTGGAGGAGGAGAGAGAGAGAGATGAGATTTGAAAGGGGATTTTGAGGGTTGAGATTTTGGGTGGGAGGAGGAAGTGGGTGTGTGGGTGTTTTAGTGTGGGTGTTGGTGTGTGAAGGAGTGTGGAGAGGGAGAGAGAGATTGAGGCAGTGGGGGGGAGAGGATTGGAAGGGACAATGGGAAGGTGGGTTTTTTGGTCTTCTGGTTCAGGATGGGTTTTGGGTTCTGAGCTCTGGGTGTTGTTAATGGCTTCCATGTTCTCAATCTCTGAGCTCAGTGTCATTTTGGGTTCAACAAATCAAGATGATAATGTACAAATGCCTTTTGGAATTTGGATGGCTTATGGTTTATACTCTCTTTATTTCTTTCCTGTTTTTTTTTTTTTTTTTTTTTGAAAAGATTATTTCTTTCCCTTTGTCTTAATGTGTGTTAAATTGTATTTATTTATTTTTCTAGGTAAAATAAACTAATATATCCTTCTCAGAAAGAAATTAAATAAATAAAAAATTACACTCATATATATACCTTGGTACTTGTTATAGACAGTATTTTTATTATTCTGCTGCAAGACTGATTAAATGATATTTCTGTTAATATATTATGTATTTTTAATCATCTAATTGAAGAATATTTACTTTTTTACACAAAAACTTCCTAACAAATCAAACTTTAAAAGGAGGATCATCGTAATCACGCAAAGATATTTAGTAGGGTGGACAAAAATTCGGCGAATCCGAAAATTCAATCATGTCTGGACATTTTGAATCGGTTTCATTATGGATTGGATTGGACATGGATCTAAAAATACCGAATCCGGTATTTAACATATTGGTTCTGAATTTTATTTTTGATAATCCGGTCCAGTCCGATATCATTCGCATATATTTTAATATATTTATATTAATAATATATCACATAATATATTATTTTAAACTAAATTATAATATCTTATATCAATAATATACTTTTTCAAACTAAATCATAATACCATATTTTACACTAAATAATTATCTATTTATATCTATAATATTCTCATTCAAATGTATTATTTAAATATATATATCATCTTTAAAAATAGGATTTACTATTTATTCAATTTCACTACTTTGAATTGGGATTTACTCAATTTAACTACTTTAATTTGGGGATTTACTCAATTTAACTTAATTTCACTCAACTACACTACTTAAAATTGGGAATGTTGTCAATTTTACTAAATTAAACTACTTTGAATTGGAAATTTACTCAATTTCACTCATTTAAATTAGAGATTTTATCAATTTCACTTAATTGAAGTCAATTTAACTACTTTGAATTGGGGATTTTATCAATTTCACTAAATTGAACTACTTTGAATTGGAGAATTTACTCAATTTCGCTCAATTAAAGTTATTTTCACTAATTTAAATTGGAGATTTTATCAATTTCACTCAATTGAAGTCAATTTAACTACTTTGAGTTAGGGATTTATTCAATTCAACTTAATTTCACTCAAATTTCACTACTTTGAGTTGGGGATTTTTATCAAATTTACTCAATTGAACTCAATTAAACTATATTTAATTGGAGAATTTACTCAATTTAACTCAATTGAAGTCAATTTCACTATTTTGAATTGAAGATTTTATCAATTAAACTCAATTGAACTCAATTTAAAGTCAAGTGTACTATTGCAGTTTCATGGTTGTGTTTTTAAGTCATTATGTTACTGCAATTTCATGGTTGTGTTTTTACGTCCTAATATACTGTAGTGTATGAATTTATTCTTGTCATCACTTGTTTTAAACTTGTACTTATGATTCACATAATATTGTGCAATGTATGAATATATTTCCTTAATTTAGCTAGTATAGGTTTATGTTTCAATCCGTGAAACCGATCCGAACCAATCCGGTTTGGATTGGATTGGTTTGGTTAGATAAATGGATTGGATTGGTTCCGAAAATTGAAAATCTGGTAATAGTTGATCAGATCCAAAATATTCTCAATCCGGTCCAATCCGATCTGTGTCCACCCCTAAATTATTTAGTACAATAAATGATAAATATAATCGCTATGAGCAATTAGACCAAACTCTGTGTATTTTATTTATTTTTCTTATTTAAATTACATTTAGCTACTATAAATTTTTTCTCTATATATAGAATCTTTATTTGTTAATTCAAATTTGTAAGATTTGACCGTTTTAAATGTATCAATGAACAAAACTTGTATTATATTGTTTAAAAAAATTTCTATATATAAAATAATATAATATATAGTTTAGTTTTATTCATTTATTTTTGGCCAGTAGCGATGGGCCTCTTAGAGTGCTCCTGGGTCCACCTGTTTGTTGGTTTTGTGAGCCCTGCTATATGTCTTGTACTGGGTAATTAGGACAACAAACAAGCTCTAATATAGTGCTAATATTAATGGACTTGTCAATATAGAGGCTTGTTTTTTATAGTGTCTAGACTTGCTTTTTCTCCATGCAAGGGACTTGGTCTACGCCAATCAATACTCTAATCTATCAATTTATGAAGAGCAGTTTTTTTATTTTTTATTTTGAAGTATAGTATATTTTTAAATTGTGCAAGATTACATATGATATATTAGGAAAAACGAGAAATGGAAAAAGGAAACAGAGACATATACGATAAGGGTATTCTCATAAAAAGAAATACCAAATTACTCTCATGCATTTTACCCGCAATTCAAAACAAATACATATACGATAGATATCCCACAGAACAGAACTCGGATATTTACTACAAAAGAACATAATAACAAAAATTTAACTCATAATACAAATCATATTTCTACATGAAAACCTATATACACAACCCCAAACTTGCACTCTCCACCCCACTTGAGAGGGTGACTGCTGTGGTGTACGTTTTTAGGATGTGAGGAACAATTATCTTTCACAAATGCAACCACCTAGCAGAGAGCACTACCTAATTGCCGATGGATAATCAACCAAAACAGGGACTGGATCCACAACCCTAAACCACCACCCAACTTGCACGAAAAAGTCACCGGAAGCTCTAACAGAATCCTTTTGAGCCATATCTGTTTGAAATGCTGCCGAATAACCAACGATGGTAACCTGACATCATCAAGCCGGGAACTGACTTGCAGCCTTTTGCTTAGCTAACAAAGGATCGCCTAAAATTTCAATACTCGCATGATAAACAACATCTACCATTGCTGAATTTTTCTCAAGTCAATCAGACAACTAACAAGGCAATTAAAGAGGAGGACAAAGCAATACCTTGGACTCAAAGACATAGGCGGCTTCAATAATCAGGGCAGCCAAACGCAATTATTAATGCAAAACTGGGAGTGTTGGGCGTGGTCTGACGACATTCATCACCCCTCTAGCAGTTGCCTTTGACACGAAACAACAAATATCAGAATCTTTAATTTTCTTCAAGGGAGAGAGTCCAAAGCATAGAATTACCTCAAAGAATGAATTGAAGTTTAGGCGCAAAAGGAAACGCCTAAGAAATGGCGCTCGCTGACTCCCAGCAAGCCTGCTACTTCGCAGTATAGTGTACAAGGAGTTCGATTTCTTGTTGAATTCCTGAAGAAACAAAAATTGGTAAACAATGAACCTATAACTTAGAGTAAAAAGCAGTACCAAAGAAATTCCCCTTTCCCGTGTTCTTTAGGTTTTATGATGTAGTAATTGCCCTGGTTTATATCCCGGAGTACTCCTATGGCCTATCTGTCACCCAACCTACTTAAACATTCTAAAGGCTTGGCCTCGTCCCGTTTGGAGAATGACCGTTTATGGCACGGCTTAGTCAGTTCTTGTTTGGCAAGTGTGAAGTTTTATAGTTTGCACTAGAAGCACAACAAAAAATTTCAGTTAGTGCATAATCTGGAAATAGAATCTGTCATTGGCTGATTTCATATTTACACATCATTGCTAAAAACAGAGCATCTGATTTCACATTACCTTTTCTTGAGTTTAAATTGTTACCTGGACAAGCATATAATGCATTCATATGTATGCACAAGAAGTAATCTCCCAAATCCACTCACTTATGAATGCACTTGTAGCTTGTGCAGGAACTTTTTAAAACCAACCCTTCAAAAATGGTAAAACAAAATATTTATAAAAAAGAACTTTATGATGAACTTTTCAGAAATGGACTAACCATCACACCACATCAGATAAAATCGATCATAATCTGGGGCGGAAGGCGTAATTATGTCAGAAAACAGGATTAACACGTCCCAAGAAGTCTGAGAAATGCTCATTCAAAGTACGTATCCTTGCCGTTGTCTATTTGGAAGTACTTTTACCAACCAACTATTATACAAGACAAGTTTTAGACTGTAGTACCTCAGTTATATGATCCAGTTCAACTGTATTTGCACTGCTTTCTTGGTTCTCAATGTTCCAGCAGAACTGCAGGCAGAGTTTCATTATGCTGTCCAGTATCCTTGATACAGAACCAATGTCCAAGAAAGATTGTGATATCAAAGCGGATAAGTATCTGCAAAATAATTTTACAACAATAATCAATCTACCCTGATTAGCTACCTTGAATTAAATTTTCTTTTGACAACAGAAGATCATAATTGGCAACAATTTTAATTCATTACACCAGTTAAAGGAAAGGAAGAGCCAGAAGTGCAGCCATGAGTACATTATCAGAAATGCTTTGGAAAAAATATTACTTCCTACTGATCTTCACCCTATTGAATTTCAATTTCTATATGTTCATCATAGTTACTGCCTACTTCTATCGCTTTCAATTTAAAACTTTCATTACTTCACAACTGTAAGAAAGATGACATCCATTTCTTTAAAACAAATGTGGGCTAGTTTCGTTACCTAGAAAAGCAGAGACGACAAATGGAAAAGACAGAAAAGTGAGAACATATTTCAAGAGCAAGTATATAGTTATCATGGAATTAACCATAATAATACAATCTCTATAAACAGGACACCATGGCACGGATGAAAGATGGAACCAGAGATTCTGATTTTACTTACTCGTGATGGAAGCCGACCAGAGCAGTGAAATCATGAGAATCCTGAATATGAGCTTGCAATACATTCCACTGAGATTCTATCACATCCACCTGCAAAAGAAACAAATAACTTTCAAGTAGGCTGCAAGTCCCAGATAAAATCACAAGACAAAAAAATCTAATTCTGGCTGCGTGGAATAATATGTCCACTTTAGGAGTGCACATGCTTCAGTTCAGTGCAGGGCTTCTAGAGTGAACGAGGACCAAAACAGGCCCAACGGTTCCATAGATATCAAAACCAAACAAAATCTGGGGATATATGGTACCTAACCACGCTGTAGATTACTAGTTTTGGTCATCTCAATTCCACTGTTTTAGAGAAAATAACGAGACATGTCTTGGGTTCACCAAAGATGATGAGTGAGGCATGTTTATGTCTTAGGTGTACAAGAGATGATGGTGGGGAAGGAAAAAAGTCGCGAGACAGTGGTTTCGGATGGTGGGCTGAGACAGAGAGAACGGATAGCGCAGATGTTGGCTATGGGAAGGAAAAAAGTCGCGAGACAGTGGTTTCGGATGGTGGGCTGAGACAGAGAGAACGGATAGCGCAGATGTTGGCTGTGGCTGGCTATGAGTAGAGAATGATTGTCAGTTCGCAGTGGCTATGGTTGTGAAAGAGAGACCACGACGTTGAATTATAGGTCGAGTGTGGTTGTTGACTGTGGTTGTGGGCTGAGTGCTGAGAGAAAAAATCAGATCCAGATTCCATAGATTCAGATTAGAAAGCACTAAATTAAACATATATGTTATATACTGATTTTTTATGTATTTAATGCCGAATGAGAGGATATATTCAACTAATAAAAAAGATCTTTAAAAAAATACAAGTTACTCCTATTGATATATGCTTTACATATATAAAATATTCAGTTAACTTGAATGGTATTTATCACCTGGATGTAAAATTGAAGATTTCTAATCAAGCAGGCCATATGCTCCCTAACACGCCACATTGGTCTAAAGCGTTGTCGTCTCTGCTGAGACAATGAGCATTTCATACGGTCATTACGATGAGTGGCAAAATCTGTGTGATCTTGATGCATCACAGAAGCCCATGATTTTTCCAATTCCATTTGTGTTCGCTTAAGTCGGAGTAAATATTGGAAGATCCTGCGATACCTGAAACATACTTAAGGTCACACACCCACATACACAATAAAATAATAAAATAAAGGCCAGTAAACCACTATCACCTATTGATTATGGTATGTGATGAATAGACTATACATGCACAACCACAGGCACACAATTTAAAAAGGAACTTTGTAAATGCAAATTTTCATTACAATGATGATAAAAATGTTAGTTTCTTCATAAGACGCCAAATAGTTAGAGGGCGGGACAATTTATGCACTACTTCCAACCTCAAGTTAAAAGAAAACAAAAATAGTTGAGTGGGTTAAAGAACTTACTTAGAGAGCACTTCTTGTGTAAAAAACAAATGCAAGGGCCAATCAACAGAGTATTCAAGGGCAATAGCATCCCAGCCATCAAGGGACATATCTGAAGAAGTTTCTGAGAGTGCACCTGAGTCTGCACTATTGTAAGCTTTAGCCTTTGGCAAATCCACTTGGGAGGATTTCAGCATAATTCCAAAAGAAGTCATCCTAGGAGGAAAAAATAAAAATTAATTGCATGTTGATTACAAAAATACACATCGAGACAACTGGAGCAACCCAAAAATGCCATTTAGACAAACCCTATCTTCAATGAAATATTAAGAGACTCGATATGGACTCTAACCGTAAAGACACCCTTGAAAAATATTTATCTTCATCACCAATAGTCTTTATTGCAGCCTGCATTCCAAGTATGAAAAAAAAATAGTAATAACTATTGAAATTACACAAATTATCTGAAAACTATTGAATTATAGAGAAGTACTATATGTACCACATGATAAGAAGAAACAATAAAATAAACAAAATCCTTTGGTCACAAAGCTCAAATTTCAAAACACCTGAAGCAATTGGACTGATTTAAAGTACCTGGGTAGATTCACTACACACCATAGGCCACAGCTATAACGGATAATTTATATGAAAAATTGGAAGTACATTTAACCCTTTGCCAGCTTTAAGTTGTCAATTGTTTGACTGATGAAGGTCAAGGATATACAAAATGTTCTTTCAGGAACAATATCATTTTGCAGATATACAATTAAGAGAAAGTCTAAGACATGAAACTACACAAAACTTCCATGTAAGTTTCATTCAGAAGGGTGTAGAACAAATTAAACCACATGCTATATAACTAGTGAAGTAGTATGGAAGTCCAATTCATCTCATTCTAACTGAAGTCCAGGTAACAAATAGAGGTATCATGTACAATGTGCTCTTTCAGACAAGAGGGACAAATAGAGGTATCATGTACATTGACATAGCATAACTGAGTGAAACGATGGAAAAAGATTTATTGACAAACTGCAGACACGCTAGTTTGTACTGATGGTGAAATGAAAGCACTAGATTTTTGAGTGACCCATCCAACTTGAAGTATTGTCCACACTCTGAGCTTTGAAATAAAATAAAAACTAAAAACTAGAATTTTGATAAGATTACACAAAATGGATCTTCAATAAAATAAAATAACAAGAACACGAACACCTATAATGGACATGTTTCCTAACAGGTGTAGTGAGCACCTGTCATGTGCCGCCAGTCCCCTTACGTGTTGCATGACCTTTGTTCCCGGTTTGATCAACATGAAATGAAACTAGTCTTATAAGGTTATAGAAAATTAATATTAGAAAAAAAAATAATAATAATAATGATAAAGAACACCAAAAAAGGCACATGGTTCCTAACTGGTGCAGTGAGGCACTTGTAATGTGCTGACAAGTGCCCTTTGGTGTTGCACGGCATTTGTTCCCGCTGTAAACCGGGCACAAAGATCATGCAACAACTAGGTGAAGGAACACCCAAGAAGCTGGTAGAAACTCCCTTGGAACCCTATAGTCAACTCTCAACTGTTTTGGGAAAAGAGGGGGGGGGGGGGGGGGGGGGGGGGGGTGATATTCGATCCCTAGCTTGGAAACCAATAACTTATCAAGGAACCGCACAAGTCACTAAACAGTAATCAGAAAGTTGGCCAACACTTCTGTGATGCGTCAAGGTAAAAAAAGTGTTGCTTAAATCAATAGAACACGAATCATGTGACGCAAAACTTACCAGATGGAATGGGACCATAAGATCAGCTTCAGCAGTTGACTGGCGAGGAGGTAGACGCATCAATTGACGACTTTCCTCAAGAAAACTCTGGAACATCGAATCAATACTTGTCAAGATCACAACCAACATCTCAAAATATAAAGAGCATGCACAAAGATTGCACCACAGAGAGCAATTCCTGCCAGCCAAAGTAGTATGCATATAGTTCATGAAGATAACCTTTCTTACCCCGTCAACATTTTTAGTTTCTATCGCATGTTCATATATAACACGAAGAAGCAATAAAAAACTCAATCAACCTCTAGGGATGCCTGGTTATACCATGGACTAAATGGAGGTAATATATTTACTTTACATCATCTTTCTTCTGTCTAATATCGACAAGAAAACCACAGGGTGAATTGAGTACATACAAGTAAGAAAAACCAAGTACTCGGCAAGCAAGAACTGGTTTTACTAATTATCTCATTCATTATTTATGTTGTGAAGTTTATGCTGATCAAATATAAGCAGTAACCACAGATAATGAAGGAGTTGTTATAAAATATTAGCATAGTGATGTTGAATACATTGTTGTTGCTTGAAAAGAGTTGACACCTAACAAGGAGATGGATGAAAACAAAACTGTAGAAGATTCAATCAACATGATTTACCTAACAATCAATAAATTAATTAAATATTTCTAACATCTTTACAAGGCATCTGGAAATAAAATCCAAATCAAGCTGTGTGGATGCAAACTTTCACTTAACATTGCTGCTTCATTTCAAAGCCCCAACATATGGACATAATAACAATTTCCACATAAAGGAGCCCAGCCGGAAGAATTAAAAATAATTGGCACTATAAGGAAGCAAAAGTGCAGTGTTGGTCATCATTTACCTGGAAGAAATCACCTTTCGCTAAAAGAAAGTAGTCCTTAAGGGCCTTCAAGTGACCATTTAAGTTGGCACGCACAACCACAAGCTGTAGTTATGGATAAAAAACAATAAATAGATTTTCTTAAGATGTCGTGAATTAGAATATTTCATGCTCAGCACCTGCCAAAGATGAGTGGCTGCAATAGACCGAATTGAGTCAACAGCACACTCGAATGATCTTTTGTGGAACTCAGAAGATTCCTGCACACAGTAAACCAACAATTTAGCCAAAAAGCAAAATTCAGGAACACAGGAACAGATATTTTCGTTATCAGGAAACAGAAGTAATCTGCCAAGCCTATATGACTGCACTTTATCTTTATGTCCAGAAGTTACTACATGCTGTTGATGAACAGAGTACATCATTAAACCCATATGGACAACACTTGCAAAAAGGGTGGTACGAAATGTCAATTACAATCATATCACCGAGAATGCATGAATACCTTCAGGTCTTGAAGCATAGCTTCAATCTTATCAGCCTCAGATTGTGGGAGTAATTCTTCTTCAATTAACTGTGTATCTAAGATAGGCTCCTTCTGGAATGAAATTCGTCCTGTAAATCCTTGACTTCTTTGCGGTCCTTTAGGCATCCGTTGATGAGATAAATCATCCTGGAACCGGAAGGCAGGACTTGGATTACGAAGAACCCTAACTGCTTTTCCAGAGAAAAGTATGGATTCCGCCACGCGCATAGGGATATACTCTGGTAGCATATCCTGCAAACAAGCATCAAACAGTAATTCACTTGCTGCAGCTATTATGTTCAATAGATTAGTAAATAATAAAGTTGCAATATAACCAAAACAAGAAGAATCAATCACACAAAGTGACACAGATAAGTGTTATTATTTATATCCACAATTCCCAAATTAAAATAGAAAAACAGACACCAGAGGTAACCAATTCCTGATAGAAGATGCCCAAATGTTACAGATGCCAGGATTCTCCATGAAATTAGATCAAGATCGAAATACAAGAGAGAGACTAACAAACTACTTAATTCACAATACAAATAGTATCGTATTAACAGAAATGGAAGTTTAAGGCACAAAATCATCAACAATCAAGATTCCTTCATGATATAGCAATAATACCACATAATAATCAACAAAATTATGAAAATCCGGATAAGCAAACAGTTTAACGGAGATGGGTTAATATACCAGAGAAATATGAAACCCTAAGTGCCAATCTGTCAGAGATGTATCATTAGTTGACAACTGTGCCAATTTTTCAAGCACATCTGGATGAGATGACTCATGTTCTGCATCTCTATCTTCCTGCCTGAAAATTAATAAAATCACTTACAGTTTCCTGAAACTGTAAATCTTATATGTAAAAGTTGAAAATGCAAATAGACATTGAAATCATGAAGTGTACAAATGCTCAAACACTGAAAGAACCAAAAAGAAATGAAGAGTGGGGAGGAGTTAAATATCATCTATGAAAAATTATACTCCCTCCGTCCCATATTAGTTATCCACTTTCTCAGTTACTTGTCCCAAAATACTTGTCCAGTTTCGAATCCCAATACAATATAATCTTATACTTTCCCAAATTATCCCTCTTCATTAACTTAAAAAAGCAATAGGCCCCACTAAAACTACAACTATACTATTTAACCAGAAAATGTTGAAAAGTCAGACTTGGACAACTAATTTGGGACAGAGGGAGTAGTTGATCTTCAAAGTTCCTATACCTACATGTGACTCTGACTGTCTGCTTAGTTAGCCATCACATGGTCATACTTCCATAAGACACAATGCTCCATTATATTGTGCCTATAAAATAACTGCATACCATCATTATAAGTTAAACACTCATCTTACTCTCGTTTAATAACTTTACTCTTTTTTCACTCAGTTATCTATCTTTTATTTTCACTTCTTAGGTCCTGATAAACGAGAAACTGATTCCCTCAGTATGGCAACAAAGCATACTTGCATCTGGAACCAAGACCAAAGCACTACCAGAAGGATGGTGAACCGGACTGAAAAATAAACGAAAGAGTAGTAGTGGACGTAAACCAAAGTTGTTCGCTATAAATAAAAAGAATGATGCTTAAAGGATCATGTTCTTATTGCCCAAATGGTGGCACCCAGAATTCCAAAGATGACAGGTAATAGACATCCTTGAATGAATAAATCTTTCATAATACTGTTTTCACAAATTAATGTTAGCTGATCTCCTACAATGTATGGGCACCTTTGTACACATCATGCATTAGATACTAATATTACTTTAAAGATACCAGTCACAATCATTTTCAAATACCATAAAACACAAGCAGTAACCTTAAAAATGCGAAAACAGTTGACCAGTCAGAATCAATGTTCATGCAATATATACCCTAATCGCCACTTACACACTATGTTTCTTATCAAAATCCATTTTAACCAATAAGAATGTTCACTTTCATAGCCATCTTTTGCTGTTTCAAAAAGTGCATTGCTAATAAAAATAATATGGGCAAAGCCATTGCAGCACAATAGTAAAAGTGCTGAAATGGCAACTAAATTTGACGGTGGCAATGGGTCTGCTTCCAATATTTCACAAATAAACATTATGCACTGAAGTCAACCAAAGTAATAAATCGGAGAATGAGTTTCCAGTCAGAAAAGATAACCATTACCTGCTAATAAAAAATTCTTCATGCTGGTCATGAAGAATTCCATAAATCATCCAGGAAGCAAGTTGATTATACATGACTTGATGCCCATGCCAAAGAAGCCTATGAATTGTGTGATAAGATATATTAGTTGGGTTATTATCTTATGAGTAAATAATTGTGCCTTTACTTCAGATAACTAGGACATAATTAACAAATTACGAATATATTAGGTGAAAAGACAAATATAGTCATACAGCGACTACAATTAATATCCAGATTCTCAAAAATATTTTCACCTTCACGAATGAATGTAGGACAGATATTTAAATGTTCACTCGGGTTAGCGGGGAGTCTGCTAGACAGACATTATCAAATAGCGCCTTTTGATGAGAGATATGGACAAGAAGCTTCGAGAAAATAGTGTTTTCAGAATTATATGAAGCCAGTAAGCAAACGGTGAATTCATGGGTATTTGAACCCGATCAAAATTCAAATTACAGATGAAGATAAAAATTTGTGGAGCGGACAGTTTAAATATCTTTCACAACTTCTGTTACTAGGAGCAAAGGAATATAGTAAAACATGGTTCTAAAAAACTTCTCTTTATCGAAATAAAAGAAAGCCATAAATGGAACATGCTGAACTCATAGTCTGATAAATCCTCTTGCTCAAGGAGTAGCATAAAATGGATTTGAAGTTCAGATTAAAAGACATGCTCACATTTGATGAGCTAGGTCATCTGTGATTTTTTCCTGGATTCACACAGCCAAGGTATGACTTAAAGAGGATATATGTTCCTTTGATGCTAGAATAAACCAACATTCAAGGCACTAACACCCTGAAAAGTGAAACCCCAGTCGATCATTATGTTATGCTTAAATTAAGCTACTTGAGCTATTAAATGACGCGTGAAGGTCTAGATACAGGTTTGAAGATTTGTATTTGACAGGGACATGAGTAAATTTGACTTAGTTTCTTATTAAGCTAATAAAACCATTAACTGACCCAATAAGGCATCAATACAGGTTTCGTGAATGAACAGTAAGGTACTAAGGGATTGGGTCATTTAATGAGCAGTAGGGTACTAGTATATTTGGATTTCTTTCTGAAGCTTATAAGCATGGTGATCATCTAAGAAAACATCTAGGGGTTGACTTTTTATGTGCCACCTCAATGACGTGGAAGACAGAAAGCAGAAAAACGTTACCTAGAGAAAATGTGTTGAGAGGTATCTCAGGGTCATTGTTGAAAGCAGTTAATCTCCAAGATTTTCTGTTTTAGTGGCTGGCCTATAAATATGCCATGTGATTCATTTTATGGTGAGGCAGAGAACACGTTGAGACATATCACAGGGTCGTTGAAACCAGTTAATCTCCAAGATTTTCCTGTTTTAGTTGTTGGCCTATAAAATATGTCCTGTGACTCATGTTGTGGTGAGGAAGAAATGTGAGACTCCTTGGGCAGTATGTACTCAAAATAATCTCACCGATAGTTTGAAATAACAAATATACTCCCTTGGATAGACTACTTTTCTGAGCATATCAAATACCAGGAGGATTTATAAGCAGATAGTAGTAACTAGAACTGAATTTGATACAGAATACAGGGCAAATGTTCAAACAAAAACTGTTGGACTGTGTGGAGAAAGCCTAATTGTCAAGAGACGCTTGTTTGAGTTGTTGCTTCTTACACAATGACATGCTATAATCAGGTAACAATCCAAAAATCTTTTTAGGCGCCTAAAAGTGGTTAATAATTTCCAACAAGCTGAACATCTATATGATACAGTGAGAGGAAGACTAATTAAAGATTCACAAAAAAAAGCCTGCAATTGCCATGTGATCATACATATACCTCAGTAAGGAAACAAATTAAATGTAAGTATATCAAGGGGAAAGGAAGTGAATGGAAAATACTAATACCACTAATAATAAATAGTCAAATTGGACAACAGGATTCATACCTCTGAATGCATGTCTGCAATTCAGGCACCCCACAGTGGCATCGTTTGTGCAAAAGGTTAAGAAGTCGTGCTCCACATATACCATCACGCTCAATCTCTAGAATGAGCTCGTAAAGAGGGGGGAGAAGAACAAAAAACTAGGAAAACCCACCATAAACAATAAACTCAGAGGAAAAAAACTCATATCCTACACAACATAAGAAAAAAGTACATGTTGATATTATAGATCACTTAAATCATTTTGGAAGAGGAAACAAATAATACAAAGGGATTAAAAATCACCTTAACAACCCCCAACAATAAAAAATTTCAATCTTGACTTGGAGAGAAAAATATCACCTACAAGATTTATTATGTCTATATAAGATCAACACAAAAGAAACTAAAGATCATGCATAGAGATGGGGATTGGGGGGAGGTCCAACCACCCAGAAACACTAAGACATTCTAAGCTCAAACAAATGAGGATGACGATAACTTTCTACCAAAGAATGACTTCAAAGAGGAATGATGTCCCCAGAAAGGAAAAGAATCTACTACACTTGGCTGATCAACAAGATCTTTGAAGTGTCGAGATTCGAAAACTGCTTCCACTTTATAAGAAATGTGACAACATCCTAAGCCTACAAAACAAGAAACTGCACAAGAATGGCCACAAAATTGCTTTCAGATTAGTAATATACAATTTCTTCTCCGTGAGAATTTTATATAATACTGCCCTACAAAAGGAAAAGACATATAGACTTTGAAAACCCTATAAGCTAAAAAATAAGCAGCCCCTTGACACTAAACTGATGGTGCCCAATTTTTGCACCTAATCTCTCCCACCAAACTAGAACACCTAGCAGCAGAGGTCTAGAGGCAGCCTTATCAAGCTCTCAACATATCGATGTTGGCCAAACTTTATTACATTTCTTTCATAGTTTGCGAAAGTGGCTCTTATGTACCATAATATTTGGTAAGAAACAATAACATCTACTTCTTACAAACAATTTTCAAAATGGGGCATAAAGAGCAACAATCCTTTGCATGAATATACCAACGGCAACTATTAACAAACACAAAGACATTCATCTTTCACTTATCTCGTTGTCTTGACAAAGAATGAGCGCAAACAATATAAACAGCGGATTACCCGGGAAAAAAAAATACACTAACAGAACCCATGGAACAAGACCGTCTACCTTATTGAGACCTTGGGTGACAGTTGCCAAGATGGGCAAAGAATCCGACAACAACTTCTGCTCGGTATGTAGAACGGCTGATCTATAAATAGCCAGCACCTCAACAATGCCATTAGCAATGGCCCTTCGGTACACACTGTTCTTCTTTTTCCCTTTCGATAATTCAGAAGTACGAGACAAAGCAGACTCTTTCCTAGACCTTATCCAACTCAAATTCCGGGATTTAGTTGCAAAACGCTCGAGCTCTCTGTAGTAAAACCCTAATGTAATTATCCTCTCAATTACATCCCTGCCAAACATCAGGAATAAAGTATGCTATACACAGTCAGACAATTCAACAAACACATAAAGAACACAAATACAAAATCAAAAACAAAATGCCACAAAAAATTGTTCTAATTGCAAGGGAAATGATGAATGTTTACAAACAAAGGGCTTTCAATTCTGTATTATTAGTATATCAGGCTCCGATAAAGAAAATTAACCTAAAGAAACAACGATCCATAACGTGTATGTTTGTGTATGTATATATATATATACATATATTGGAATTGGAGTACCTTTCGCTGGGTTCAAGAAAAGAGATGTCCGGAGCAAGCTTGAAGGTGCGTTGGTCGGAGATGGGGGAATCGGCGAGAGAAGTGTGGTGGTCCCTTTCGTCGATGATGAGATCTCCGGTGTAGCCTAAGAGTGCGAGTAGGAGTTCGTGAAGCATCGCTGATCTATTCGATGCTATTCAAAACCCTAAACCCTTCACAGTTCCCACAAAAAACTTTGGTGATTGAAAACTGACAAATACACTCAGCACTAGGTTCATGACATTTCTGCTACTTTGATTCACAATTTGAATTTGATTTCAAGAACAATGCACATCAAATTACTGAAACTAATGCTTACCCACTTTATATAGGTCGAACGTTTAAAATGGGCAAAGGCGGCTTTTTATTTAACCGGAAAAAGAAAATAAAATTTTAAAATATTTTATATATGTAATAATAAGACTGTTTTCGGAAATTTGTTATTATATAGGGTGAGTTTGGAAAGTCTGTTTTTTATATTTGTTTTCTGTTTTCAAATATAAAAATTATTTTTGTATTTGTCTTTGTTTTTTCAAGAAAAAACTAAAAACAAAAAAACGTTTGGATGAAGGTGTTTTCACCACTTTTATTTGGTGAAAATTGTATTTTATGAATTTGGTGTTTTCATTGTTTTTACCACCTAAACAGTGAAAAAACTCAAAAAACAACTAAAAGTTGTATTTGGTGTTTTCATCACTTTTACACACTATTCACATAAAACAGTTTTATTGGAGAAAAAACAATGAACAGTAAACGCTTTTGCCAAACGTGTTTTTTTTTTAGTCTTATGAACAGTAAAAAAACAAAAACAAAAAACAGGGTATCCAAACGGACCATAACTAACTTCTAAAATCTCCCTCTCACTCATTAGAACTATACATACATATATATATATATATATATATATATATATATGAGCATTTTCTAGGATTAAAGTGAATATGTCACACGGAATTCATTAAAGTATAAAATTAAAAAAAATGATGAAAAGTTATCGCATTTTCTTTTTTAAAAAATAACATTTAAATATATTTTTGTCTCCAAATTAATAAGGCGGGACTCTAGGTTGACGTGAAGAAACTAGAAATTTGAAAGAGAAACAAATGAACTAGTAAAATAAAAATGACAATTTTGACAATTCATATATAATACATGAAGAAATTAGTAATAACTAAAAATGGTAACTCCATAACAAAATTTGGGGAACGCAAGGGGAGGTTTCAGAAGCTAACATTGTTTTTATTTCAATGAATTGAAGAAAGGCTATTACATCATTACATGTTAAACCAAGCGTTTCGTACTCTCAAAGCTCTGAGAAAATACTTCCCGAGTTAAATAAAATATATTATCATCAAAATCTCTGAGAAAATACTTCCCGAGTTAAATAAAATATATTATCATCAAAATTCATCCTTTTCAAGGCCTTCATATTACACACAGCTACAAAACTTTGAAAGAATTAAAATTAGTGAAAGACAACAAAATTTCATTCTTCTGCCGCCACTTTCTTTCTCCTGTTTCTTCTTTTGCTTCTTTCTGCTTTTTCATGTGTATTCACTTCCTCAAATTTGATCGGATTTATAATCACCCCAGCTTTCTTCACCACCTGTGAAGGACACAACCAAGTGAGAATGATACCATTAATGAGTTTTTATTATTATCTCCTAATATAATTCTTAATTCTCTTCTTCACACAATTTCGATGTGTACAAGCCAACCCACTCAAATGGGACAAAAGCAACACAGAAAGTATTTTGAGGAACTCACTTCTGGCCGATTAAGAGCTCCAACTGTGCTTGCTGGATTAAAATCGGGTCCAAGAGGCATTCGGATGCTCTGTTCATACACTTCGTTGGACGTGTATGGGTAAGGTAGTTTCTTCAAAAATAGCTTTTCAGCCTGCGAAATCACATAAGAGCAAAACCGTATAACAGAGCTTCTATAAAACATCGACAGGATATTAACACGATTTTAGCAGGACCAAGAAGAAACTAATGACAGTAATATGGCAACTAAAAAATCCTAGGTTTCATAGTAGAACCATACTGCATCTAAATTGTTTCCGAAACTGGAAAAAATTAGTAGTTTAGTCTCTAGAAGCTCATGCAATCTAAGTCAACCTGTGTTCTACCAGCCAAGGTTTTCACCATAACTTGTGAATAAAATCATTAGAAGCAGACTAGCGATTTGAGATGTTGATAAACAGCAGATTTAAGAACACTGACCTTTTTATCAAACTTCTCAGAGATGACTACGTGTTTAAGATGAGCGTCTTTCCTCTTTTTAAGAGCTTCATCCCTCTTTTTTTGGGCAGCCTTATGCTCTTCCAGCATCCAAGAGGGTGGGCCTTTCTTTTGTTGTATACGAGTCCATTGCCCCCACCCAGGAAGTAAAACAGGTTTCTCAGGTTCGGGGATTTCCTCGTTCAAGATATCCTCTTTCTCCTTCTCGAAATCATCCTCCACATCATCTCCTGCAAAAGCCCGGTGTATAAGATCTGCTTGAGATGGAAGCTTATAAGTGGATTTGGTGCCCGAAGACAATATCCCATCCACCATATGTCCTTCACTCTCTGTCTCACTATCATCACCTACTTCCTGCAAAGAATTCCAGAAAAGGAACAGAGGGCAAAAGTAAGGAAGGTAATCAATCATATAGGAGAGAAAGCTTAACATGTGGAGAAAGATCCCACCCCTATATCTTGGTCATGCAAAGAAGATGCCCCAACTCTTGAAGACTTCTTGATACTGGCATCTACACCCTTTTTACTTTTCATCTGCTCATGATCTTCATTTGGTGGATTTTTCATCTGTTCACGATTTGAAGTTGACATAAAACTGCTCTTCTATTTCAGAAGGAAATAATAAAAAAAAAAAGACTGAACCAACCTTTTTCAAAGAGTCCGGTGCAAAAATAGCAACTTCATATGTTGTCTTGGGCCTTGGATCATTGACAAGAGCTTCAAAACTCTATGAACAATAGTAAAAAATGTCACTCACTGAATACAAAAACAACTAAAAAGGAAGGTTGAGCATGAAATTCCATCACCTTAATTACGGGATCTTGAGAAACCTCAGATTTCTCACGAAGTAAATCAGGATCAATGTTTACATCCCTCTGCATATTATTACTTCTGTAGTGCCCAGTACCCTTATCTTCCTTGTCCTCCAAGTTGTCGTCACTATCGCTATTACCAAAGTAATTATCTGATCTAATCGTATTATTGGACTCTTGAACCTGCTGTTTAGGAGCACCAAAAACCCTTCTACCACTTGAGATATTCTTTTTTAGACTTTCTGCATCAGTCTTATCCTCCAATTGCTTTAACGATGACTCGTACTCCTCAAGAGCAATCTTCGCTTCTTCATTAGCTGCCTCTTTTCTCTTTTCTAACCCACGAACCTATGCCAAAATCAAGCAGAAAGAACCAAGATAAATCAATACCATTAAGGAAGTTTCAGTCCCAAATAAAATCCGACTGTGGAAGATATAGAAATGGGCAGAATAAGACGCAATGGGTTGCAGTTTCTAAAACTCCTAAATCTTATTCCATCCAAAAAAAAGAAGGGAAAAGGACGAGCGAGTAGAACAGAACATCTATGCAAACGTATAAAAATATTTAATATGGCAATTATAATGCACCAAGATTACCATGAAAGGTAAAGAAAGCAATCCCGATTTAGGCATTTCATCATCGTTGTCTATCACTTTAAGTGTCTTCTCTTTCGCTTTCTCCAACAATTTTGACGCACCATCCTGGTCTGAGCCAGATGCATTTTCATCACTATCATACTCGTCACTGCTGTCATCGCTGCTAGTACTGTCCCTGGTAGAGTTCATTTTCCTAGTCAAAAGAGCATGTTGATGAAGCTGCTCAGATATAGCAGCTCGAGTACCATCATCTTGTACATCCAAACCACGCTTCAGAATGCGCTTTGCCCACTTGGAGCTGTTTTTGTGCTTCATTGTCATGCGTTCCTGAATCAAGTCCATGCGGTCAAACAATCAACACCTATTTCTTAATAAGGATCAAAATTATACATGGAACAGCAGGCTTTAATTAATCCAATGCGAACTAAATCTAATTACCTCAGCCCTTTTAAACTCTTGCTTCATAGCAAGTTCTTTAGCAGCTTCTGGATCCATTCCCATTACAGCCTCTGCAGCTTTCAATCTATCTTTCTTCAAAAGGCGATGAAATGTTTTGGACTTGATCTTTTTTATGCGTTTGGCCTTCACTTCATGATGAAAAAGAAGGCTACGCATTTTCGCCAGGCGATTCTCGCGATCAATCACATCTTCTACAGATATCTGCCAAATATCAACCATCGAAAACGGGGGAAAGACATGTCAGACATTCATTTAGTGATGATGCATATGCAAACCAAGTAAAAACCTGCCAAACCATGGAGACCTGCCAACAGTCTAACAATGAATGAACTTCTGAGAGATATTTATATAATTAGTTTATTTCTTGTCTATTTCTATCTCCCATCTATCTACTTTCTTTAGTTGTTCAATAGAGCAATTATGGTCTGGAAGTTTATCCAGGAAGGTGCTAAACTTTCCTCAAACCATCAAATAGCCATCAACGAAACCGCCATATCAATTATGACTAAAATACCTCATAAACATGAGAAGTGAAAATTCTTTGCTGATCCTAAAGATGTTCAACAACCTGTAAAGTCTATGCAGATAATAAAGATTTTCAAGAAGTTGCCTGGATTCCAACAACAAAGTCAAAGCTTCCCTGGATTTGAGGCCCTTGGTGTGCAAATGAACTACCCCACGTGAATTATTTGTCATCCATTCTGCGATTCCTACCAGCTCTTACTCCCCCCCGCCCCCTCCTCCTTCCCTCCCAACACAATAAGAAAATAGAAAATATAAACAAGAGTTCTCTTGCCTTTTCCTCGCTCCAACCCGACAAAAAAGTGCTCTTTATTTTATGGTTATCCAAATTAGTTTCTTTTTTATTAATTTTCATTCAAGAAAAAAGAAAAAGGCTTCTTTACTGTAAATGCCATATTTGGATCGAGAAAGAAAGAATGTGACCTCCATACCTTGTTCATTGCAAGAAGCCTAGCACCATCTTTGTTGTGAGCTTCCAGAACCTCTCTATTATTATACAAGGGAGCCATTTTCTTCTCAAATTCAGTTCTAGGTTCAAATTCAGAAGCAATTGCTCCAATAGTTGAATATTCCAGATCTACATCTTCGTTAAAAAAACGAGTAGGTGCCTCCCTATTCCGCTTCACTAAAGGCCCCCACTTACTAATGTCCTTCTTTGATTGTTCGTAAGTTACCTTCCTCTCCACTTTTTCTCGATCTGGTTTAGGTAGCGGAGCTTGAGTGGACTTCGATTCTCTCTCAATTCTTTGAACATTCTTCCTGAGTTTGCTGAAACCAGACTTTCTCTGAAGAGGGTCCAAAAGGTCCTGAATGCTAATACGGCCATCACCATCCAGAACATCACGACTAGGATTATACTCAGACTCTGGATATGCCTCAGATATGACAACATCATTTTTCCTCTTCTTACCTGGTAATCAGTAGAAATTTCCAGATCAGTCATGTTTCTGATTGCTTCAAAAAAATAAAAAATAAAAAATAATATTATTATTAGATCTCACCACCACACTTTATGGGGATTCCATGTTTTTATTAAGTGATTCTCCTAAATTATTCCAATTTCGAACCTAAAAAGTGACTTTAAAACCATATTTTACCTTTACCAGTATATGTATCACTGGCATTTTCGTTCAAAATAAAGTACTTGGTTCATAATTGAAATGACTGCAGAAATACATAGTAATATTGGCACAAGGCACCTAGTTTTTTTAATTTCCTTTCAAAAGACAACTATTCCATTTTTGGACACTTCAAATTTACCCAAAAGCAACATAATTCCAAAGCACAAACTTACCTTCAAATGCCTCACTGGGCAGTCCGGTGATTTCTTGCAACATCCTGGAATGCCTCCCATCATCCATGTCCTCATTGTTGTCGTCATCTGATGTTACATTCTCATCACTTTCCTCTTCAGACAGATCTCCTATCTGCTTTTCCCTGCTGCCATTCATATATCCAACATCCATGTCGTCCTCACTGTCGTCATCTGATGCTACATTCTCATCCTACAATATATATACATATAGACATACAAGAAACAAGTTAAATAGATTAACAGGAACCATCTCAAGAGCATTCCTTAATAAATATCAACTCAAATCACAGGACATCATCACAATGCAGCTCACTATCACCATCATTAAGATAAGAAGACAAACCCATACCAATTGATACCAGTTTCATACGGTATCAACTAATACATTTGGTTTAGTCCCTGATCCCATTAGATTCTCAACTCAAAAGGAGAAAATCTCATCCAAACTACTATTTCATTAAAGTATATATATATCTGATTTCATTTCCCATTAGTTTCCAACATCTGCAACAAATATAAATCATTGTCCAGCCCAAGAAAATGAAAGAACTCCACTGAGATAAGTTGGATAATGTAACACCCCGCTCCAACACTTGGTACGATATTGTCCGCTTTGGGCCTTGCCCGCACGGTTTTGCTCTTGGACTCCTCCCAAAAGGCCTCATACCAATTGGAGACAACACTGCACATATAAGCACATCCTCAGACCTATACCCGGGCGATGTGGGAGCGTGCACAAGCCCATGGGTAACACCAGTGAGGACGTTGGGTCCCAAGAGGGGGTGATTATGACGTCCCACATCGCCCGGGTATAGATATGGGGATGTGCTTATATGCAGTGTTGTCTCCAATTGATATGAGGCCTTTTGGGAGGAGCCCATTAGCAAAACCGTGCGGGCCGAGCCCAAAGCGAACATATCGTACCAAGTGTTGGAATGGGGTGTTACAATTGGTATCAAAGCCAGAGCCCGGCTGAAATTAAGTGTGGGAGCGTGCACAAGCCCGTGGGTTACGCCAGTGTCCTCGCTGGGTCCCAAGAAAAGGTGATTGTGACGTCTCATGTCGCCTGGGTATAGATCTAGGGATGTATTTATATGTGCATGTGTGTCTCCAATTGGTATGAGGCATTTTGGGGAGGAGCTCAAGAGCAAAACCGGGTGGGTTGGGCCCAAAACGGACAATATCGTACCAAGTGTTGGAGCGGGGTGTTACAATTGGTATCAAAGTCAAAGCCCGACCGGAATTGAGTGTGAGAGCGTGCACAAGCCCATGGGTAACACCAGCGAGGACGATGGATCCCAAGAGGGGGTGATTGTGACATCCCATATTGCCCGGGCATATGTCTGGGGATGTGCTTATATGTGCAGTGTTGCCTCCAGTTAGTATGAGGCCTTTTGGGAGGAGCCCAAAAGCAAAACCATGCGAGTTGGGCCCAAAACGGATAATATCGTACCAAGTGTTGGAACGGGTTGTTACTATTGGTATCAGAGCCAGAGCCCGACCGGAATTAAGTGTGGAAGCGTGCACAAGCCCGTGGGTTACGCCAGCGATGACACTGGGTCCTAAGAGGGGGTGATTGGGACGTCCCACATCGCCTGGGTATAGATCTGGGAATGTGCTTATATGTGCATGTGTGTCTCCAATTGGTATGAGACCTTTTGGGAAGGAACCCAAGAGCAAAACCGTGCGGGCTGAGCCCAAAGCGGATAATATCGTACCAAGTGTTTGAGCGGGGTGTTACAGATAATTTTTTTTTTTAGCAAAGTATTATCCAGGGCGTTTTCTGCAATTAATCTAAAAATCGTTTTAAGTGGGGTTTTTGTATGGAATTTTATACCCATGGATGAGACTAGGTCATTTTTAGATTTAATTTTCAGCGATAAGATTAAAGTTAATATTAGTAACTCATTCGGGATGTCATTAAAAATTACTTCCGAAAAAATATAAAAAATAAAAAAGAACTAAAAAGAAACTTTTAGATGCGTATACGAGTGAAAAAAACTTTGAAGAATTCTCAATTTTTCTTAAATACCAAAGACTCATTTTGAAGAAAACCCAAATTTTCTGAAAAATTAATCAAGGGGCATTTTTGCCATTATAACATAAGTTTAATGGTTCATAATCTCCCCTTTGGTATTAATTGCAAAGGAGTAGTTGCTCTCTGAATTCAAATTTGTATTTTCACACTCGATGGCCCTAGCACAATTGTTTGACCTGCTTTTGATTTTCATGTTTTAGAACATTTAGATTTTTTAGTGTTCATGTAGGATAATCCTCACGCCCTGTATCCCTGACATGGTCCATTTATATGTTGGTAGAAGGTAGAAATTGCAATAAACATACTATAATAACATTTATACTTAACAATTCAACTTTTGAAGGGAGAACAATGTAGGTCCTACCAAATTGTGAATGCACATCAGCATCAAAACATAACCAAACTTAATTATAAGATTTATAATTAAGTTTAATTGCTTTGAGTGGATCCCATCCACATAGGTCTTAGAACAAACAAT
Source organism: Cornus suecica (assembly GCA_963922005.1). Classification (NCBI taxonomy): domain Eukaryota; kingdom Viridiplantae; phylum Streptophyta; class Magnoliopsida; order Cornales; family Cornaceae; genus Cornus; species Cornus suecica. The sequence continues at coordinate 77,364,100 of OY998243.1, forward strand.
TATATTTATGAACTTTTTAAACAATATATTGATTTGACTCATTGACACTATCTTTAGAATGGACTTCGTTGATAGGGAGAAGTGAAAATGGTGCAATTTTTCACTGAATTTGCAACCTAGTAACCTCTAGAGAAGATAGTGTAGCCATAATTTCTGCAACTCTAGAAACGGATAAAAGCTTCCACATTTTAAAACTTTTGGTGTGAGAGACGATTCAATCTATAAAACCAATCGTCCATACACAAGATGAAGAGTAGTATCCCAGGACAATACTAGGATTCCTCGCAGCAATTTATATTGGGCTGCAGTTCAGTTGCAACTTTTGGCTATTAGGGGCATACATACTTCTGGTTCTCAATCGTACCCTTGAGCAAGTATTTTTTTATATATTTGACTGGGTAATGAAGTTCATTTATCAGGTATAACAATGCAAAGTAATATATAACAAACATAAAACTTCCTATTCAAAAGAGAGACATACCTCGAATTGGTCGGGAAGCTCGTACTCAAGGCTGACGATGGGATCATACCGGCGATTCTTTTTGGATTCTTCTTCAGCAGTGGCCTCTTCAACCTCAAACAGGTCGCGGGCATCATCAGAATCAATAAATTCATCACTGTCCAATGCCTTCTCAGCTGCATTCATGTTCTCGATCTCCTTTCGCAGCGCATTCGGCAAGCGAGGGCCGGTCTTCTTCCTTGCCTCTCCATTTTTGTCATTTTTTCTGCTAACTTTTTTCTTTTTTGAGATTTGAGAATTCAAATTATTGTGCCGATTGCCGGATTTCCTCTTCTTTGTCTCCATGATGCTTGAAAGGGAAATGACCGACTCTGGGTATCCTCTTCTTTGCCTCCCAACTAGACTACCAATAGGAGTACCCAAGTTATAACTGTAAACCCTAAAAGACCATATTACAACTTTTGCCTATAAATAAATTAGATGTCTATATCTATACTACAATTGCAAACCCTAAAAATAAATTACAACTGTATAGACATTATCGCTATAGTTTATTACTTCCATAAAATCTAATAAGATTATTTTTAAAATGAATACAGATGGGTTCTGCGCAACTTTTTTTCCTGCAAATAGTACTGTTATATACAATAAATAAGATAAATTTTTCTAAGTGAATTATCATGGAAGGTCGACTTGCCCTTAATTTTCAAAACACGACTTGATTTGAGCTAGGAAATATCTTCATATAACTACAGTCTGGCCGAATTAGGGTGCCCAATACCAAATTTATCAGATTATCAGTGTCCCAAAAGCAACCAAGCAAACATGCTTCTTACTACATCAAAATTTGAAATCGCATCAAAAACATATACATATAAATATGCACCTTTAGAAATCTATACATTCCTATACAAGTATCTACATACGCATATATATATATATACAGATAAAGATATACACATGATTCTATAAACAAAAACTCAGTATGGAACCATCTATAACATCTATAGAAACCCTATGAGAGAGAGAGAGAACTGACCTTGGCAGATGAAGAATCAAGGAATCGCACGGATTCTCGCGCGGCTACCTGAGGAGAGAGAGAGGGTTTAGAGCGAGAGTGAGAGGCATGGAAGGGGTTTTCCTTCTTTGTTTTTGACCCGTTGGATATGAAGAGACCGGACGGTTCCTTTTAATGCATAAAAATTGTTATATACAATTTTTTTTGAAAAAAAACTGATAAATTAATTATATATTTATAAACCAAAAGGGGAAAATAAATATATCCATGAATAAATTTATTTTCTTAGTTTTCTTCAATTGATTTGAAATTAAATACAAATTTTAAAAAAGAAAAGAAACAAATAAATATTATCACCTGGGACACAAAAAAATAAAAGATAATGTTGAATGTTACTCGAAGTTTAAAGGAAACAAAAAAAAAATTTCATATGGATGGGTCCCTTTTGGATTAAGGGAATTGGATGCAAAAGAAAAGAAGAAAAAAAAGGCATTTTTATGTTTCATTTGGTTAAAAGAAGAGGAAAAAAAAATGGAGGGATAACTTCTCCCTCACTATCCCTCCAAATATTTATATTTGGATTAATTGGATGGGAAATAAATAAAATTATAACCTTAATCATGAGATAAATGAAAAGGGAAAAAAAAAGATATCATAGATTAAAATTTATATTTGTAACTATTATAAAAGAAAATAAATGAAATAATAGATTTATAGTATTCTTGTTTGGATAAGGTAGACAAGTTAAAAAAAGTAAACCATTTTAACCAAATTATTATTATGCTTATTTGATTGACACCTATATGTATTTAAAAAAATATTTTGAAATATTAAGATTAATTTTTTGTATAATAAAAGTATCAATTAAATTGCCATAACTTATCCCAAAGTATTCTTATTTTTCAGAATATAACAAATACGAAATATGAAAAGTTATTATTCCTAGTATTTTATGTTATCTACTTGTTATCGAACCAAACTTAAAAATCACTATCTTTTATTTCATTATCCTTTCAATTGTCTCAATCCAAACAAAGTATAAAATAAAAATATTTAAGATAAAGAATGACATCTTAATAAGTGACACTTTCATAACATGAAAATAATCCTCACATTCTAAAAACATATATATATATATAAGACATTTTAAGTCCCATTTTAAAACCTGGATATGATAGTAAATGAATTAAAATAGTTTACTTTTATCTTTTTCTCTACTATAACCCTTCCAAAAAAATTAGCTATATTTTTTCTAATAATTTATTCTAACAAAAATGTAAGTCATTATCATATTTTATTTTCTTTCATAATGCATATTATCATTTCATTTATTTCAGTCTTATTTATCCAAACAAATAAGTTTACTATAATATTACTTCTATAAAATTCTCTTTTAGAACAAAGTTAATTAAAAATATTTGTATTTTATTTATTTTGAAGAAATTTCTAAAAAATTTAAAATCAATACTCCCTCCGTCCCAAAATAAGTGTTTACTGTTACTCTTTTATCCGTCCCAAAAAATAAGTGTTCCATTTGAAAAGTCTAAACACTTTATCATACCACTTTACAAATTTACCCTTTATGCATTGAAATTATAAATCATCTATATAATAAATAATTATATTATTATGATAGGACCAATAATAAAGTTTATATTTTATTCTTTACCAATACAACATCTTAAAAAGTTGAATTTCCCACAAAACTTATAAATTGGGAGAGAGTGAGTATTACTCAAATTCCTTTACGTGCCTTCAATTTTAAATCTTTTTTTTTAAAAGAACGTCCGATAAAAAATTTAGGGTAAATTGCACTAGCACCCCCTGAGATTTAGGTCAATGTCACTAATATACTAGTCAATGTATAATTTGACACTAACACCCCTGAGATTTAATTTTTTTGCAATGACATCCCTTGTAGGGGCCTCAACACTATGAATGGACTATTGTGCCCTTGTTTTAATGTGAGAGTTCCTGACATGCTTATTTGCATATTTAGATCCCCAAACTACCCTTTGGTCACATGAAAATGGCGCCAATAGTAACTGATTGTCCCACACACATTGCATCAACAAATAGTAATTTTGTTCCACATCATCCAACAGTAACATTCATCAAACATTGGTTACTCATCAAACATTACACACTGCCAGACTTACAAAAATCATATTTCATTCAAATAACCAACTAGCATAGCAAAGTAGTGGCATGATAAGACTTATAAGTAAAAGTATTATTGTCCCAAATTAATAAAATTACATGTCAAATAGCCTAAACAATGCTTATGACTCTTCCATTTTGTCAGCCTATGGTGTGACATTTACAAAAATATACAAAATACTGTCACTAAACCTATTTGTCATTGTCCAAGAGATCATACAAGTGTCACTGTGTCTATGGTGACATTTACAAAAATATACAAAATAATGTCACTGAGCCTAATTGTCACTGTCCAAAAGATGATGTTTGTGCCACTGCCCAGAGAAGCAAAAAACTTTGACAGTCCAAAAGAGCAAAAAAGCAAAAGTAGGTTGTTAAGTTGTTACCATGTTGCCCAAGGAGATTATTTTGAACCACCATCATGCCCAGTACCCACCTACAATTTTAAGAAATAAACAAACATTATATTTTTCAAATTAAAACAGTGATTAAAAAAATGAATAAAGACAGTTTATAACAATTTATAAAGTCCTACAATTTTAAGAAATAAACAGACATTATATTTTGCAATTAAAACAGTGATTAAAAAAAGTGAATAAAAACAGTTTATAAAGTCTTACATTGGACATAGTGGAGTGTGAAGGGGGCGGTATTACTACTAAAGCAATAGGTTGTGAATAAGAAGTGGCAACCTGCATTATGATAATGAAAAGGGTTAAATTTGTTCATATTGGCGCAAGACATCCAAAGTGAAAAGTAGAAATGAAAAATTTACAATAGACGAGGATCTTTGGGATGAAGTTTTTGCTGTTATTCTTGTTGTTATTGCTGCTGTTGCTTGTCCTCCTCTTCTTGTCCTTAGGCCTTTGTCTTTCCTTCCCACTTTGGCCTTCTTTTTTGGAAGTGCTGATGATGATTCCTTTGCAACTGAAACATTATTTCTGGTTTTGCCTTGCTTACCCTTTGGAAACCTTTTGCAGGCCCTTTTGTTGTGCCCAACAAATTTGCATATACTACATAGGGTTTAGGGTAGTTTAGGGTTACATCTAAAATTGGAATTGTTGGGAGTAAATTAAGTTCCTCTTGGGTAAACAATTCCTTGTGAAAAAAATAAAAAATCCAAAGGGTTGGCTTGAGGTTGGAAGTAAATTAAGCTCCTCTTGGGTAAACAATTCCTTATGGAAGTATGTCAAAGAAAAAAAAAATAATCACTTGAGTTACCAATGTAAAATTGTTCTTATTCTGGAAACCCGATGATTTTTGAGATTTTGGAGTTATGTCATGAGGTTTTGACCAATTCTGAATTAGTGTTTAGTTGTTGCACTTTACAACAAGGATGGACAATTTGGGTCTTCAACTAAATTTTGATAAGTGAATTAGACTTAGCTTAAATTTAATTTAGACGGAGAATATGAGTTTGACATCTCAAATAAATTATTGATTCAAAAATCTCAAGTTGATGACAATTTACTATTCAAGGTTACATATGTGATTGTATATTGCTTTGAAACTTATTTTTCGGATGTTTGTGGGTATCATCACTGGAAACTCTCACGAGACTATAACTCGTCCACTAGGGGTTCAAAGGCTTATTGCATAAGCTAAATGCAATCGAGAATTCCTGCGAAAGTGGTATAGTTAGGTTTTTTTGTTTTTATTTTTGTTTTGCTCGAGGACTAGCAAAATATAAGTTTGGGGATATTTGATAAGTGCATAATTCATACACGATTAACCTCCAAATATATATTTTTAGTCATTTATTTTAATTAATATTTGTGTTTTTATATTTTTATAGGTTATTGGTGATTTCTGGTACAAATGGGTTAAATCCATCTAAACAAGCCCAAAATCTGTTTAGACCACGTCTTAGTATTTGGGCCATATATTTCAGCCCGTTGTTCGGATTTGTGTGAGCCCAGTGTTCCTAGAAAGCTGATTCAATTTAAAGAATATTGGTATTTCACATAGAAACCCTAATTCTGAATTTTAGAGGGCGAAAAAGACATTTTAAATCTGACATACTATTTGGTGCGAAAATCAGCATCAGATTGGTAATATAATCACAGATTTTGAAAGAACGATCAGAATGGAATGAAATCAAGGGCTGTGGGAAGATGACTTGATTAACAAGAAAAAAGTATCTCACCAATATCTTCCAAATTTACTCTCCAAATTGGTCAAAAGTGGGCTGCAAGATATCACCAATTAGGAAAAGAAATATGAGAATATTGTATTCTCTTATTTACTTTCCTAGATGAAACCTTGAGGACCCCTATAAATAGGGCATATATGGATGCACAAAAGATCATCAAGAGCCAAAGGAACAGAAGAGAAGACTGTTGCAATTCACGGAGAAAGCAAAGACGTTCTTCCATCTTCAATTTCGGTTTGGTTGTTGTTTTATTATTTTTTTTCTTCACGTGTAACTAATTCTCTCAGCCACGGCTGAGAGGAAACCCTTTTCATTTACAATTATATTATTTCAATTGAAATAAGTAGTTGAATCTTTCATTTAAATTTTTCTTCTTATTATTTTAATGTTTTCCTATACTTTCAATTTTATGTGCTTTAACCAAGACTTTAATTGAATTTATTGGAACTTTAGCATATAGGTTACTTGTGTCTGACCATGAACATGTAATCTTATTTGGCGATTTAAGAAGAAGAAAGTAAATCATAATTATTTATGCCTGACCATGGATAGTTAGTTGTGATTTATGTTATTATTTCAATTATTTGTTTATTATTCATGATCAAGATAATAAATATTTAATTGAACATATGCCCTAACCCGAATAGGCCATCCATATGTTTGATTATAATTATTTTTTATTGGATGTGTGAAGATTATTTGGCTATTTAATAACTTCAATTGAAAATTGGAATTATATTGATTAGTGGTGGAATCAAAGCCTTGATATTTTATTTATCATTGTTCTTTCATCTCTTTTACAATTATTCTTTTATCAAAATCATCAATATTTGGTTGAATTAGTTAGATAGTAATTTTTAGATGTAATTTGTCTAATCAATCCTTGTGGGAATGACCTCGCAATACTTGTACTCTTTACTACTATGATTCGTATATTTGCGAGTAAAATTTAATTTGGGTTAATCTATCTTTTGGGTTACTCTAAATTTCACAACAAGATTTTGGCGCCGCTGCCGGGGATTGTATTTGATACAATTATATTTGAAAATTATTATTTATCATAATTCTTAGTTTAGGTTTATTTTTATTTTTTTATTATTATTTTTTTCATTCCAAATTTCTGTGATTCCTTCAATTCCAAGCAACATCCAAGTCATTGTCATCCTTTTACAGGTTTGATATTGCTGTTTCCTCAACTACAGGACGCTTGGTACAGAAAAAGGGGCGTAAGAAAAAAAAAAGAGAAAAGAAAAAAAAATTTGCACTATTGCATAAATTTGCAATTCAAGTAAGTGACTCTAACCTTATTTTTATTTTATTATTATTTATTATTTTTTGTTTAGGTTAGAATAACATAGAATTTTTTTTTTCTATCTTTTTAACGCCGCATCGGCGCCAAAAACTTGTTGTGAAATTTAGAGTAACCCAAAAGATAGATTAACCCAAATTAAATTTTACTCGCAAATATACGAATCATAGTAGTAAAGAGTACAAGTATTGCGAGGTCATTCCCACGAGGATTGATTAGACAAATTACATCTAAAAATTACTATCTAACTAATTCAACCAAATATTGATGATTTTGATAAAAGAATAATTGTAAAAGAGATGAAAGAACAATGATAAAGAAAATATCAAGGCTTTGATTCCACCACTAATCAATACAATTCCAATTTTCAATTGAAGTTATTAAATAGCCAAATAATCTTCACACATCCAATAAAAAATAATTATAATCAAACATATGGATGGCCTATTCGGGTTAGGGCATATGTTCAATTAAATATTTATTATCTTGATCATGAATAATAAACAAATAATTGAAATAATAACATAAATCACAACTAACTATCCATGGTCAGGCATAAATAATTATGATTTACTTTCTTCTTCTTAAATCGCCAAATAAGATTACATGTTCATGGTCAGACACAAGTAACCTATATGCTAAAGTTCCAATAAATTCAATTAAAGTCTTGGTTAAAGCACATAAAATTGAAAGTATAGGAAAACATTAAAATAATAAGAAGAAAAATTTAAATGAAAGATTCAACTACTTATTTCAATTGAAATAATATAATTGTAAATGAAAAGGGTTTCCTCTCAGCCGTGGCTGAGAGAATTAGTTACACGTGAAGAAAAAAAATAATAAAACAACAACCAAACCGAAATTGAAGATGGAAGAACGTCTTTGCTTTCTCCGTGAATTGCAACAGTCTTCTCTTCTGTTCCTTTGGCTCTTGATGATCTTTTGTGCATCCATATATGCCCTATTTATAGGGGTCCTCAAGGTTTCATCTAGGAAAGTAAATAAGAGAATACAATATTCTCATATTTCTTTTCCTAATTGGTGATATCTTGCAGCCCACTTTTGACCAATTTGGAGAGTAAATTTGGAAGATATTGGTGAGATACTTTTTTCTTGTTAATCAAGTCATCTTCCCACAGCCCTTGATTTCATTCCATTCTGATCGTTCCTTCAAAATCTGTGATTATATTACCAATCTGATGCTGATTTTCGCACCAAATAGTATGTCAGATTTAAAATGTCTTTTTCGCCCTCTAAAATTCAGAATTAGGGTTTCTATGTGAAATACCAATATTCTTTAAATTGAATCAGCTTTCTAGGAACACTGGGCTCACACAAATCCGAACAACGGGCTGAAATATATGGCCCAAATACTAAGACGTGGTCTAAACAGATTTTGGGCTTGTTTAGATGGATTTAACCCATTTGTACCAGAAATCACCAATAACCTATAAAAATATAAAAAAACAAATATTAATTAAAATAATTTAAAATAAATGACTAAAAAATATATTTTTGGAGGTTAATCGTGTATGAATTATGCATTTATCAGGTAGTTTAGGGTTATTTTATATATATACAAGTAATTTAGGGTTTTGGGTTATTTATGGTTAAGGTTTACTGTTAATTAGGAATTAAAGTTATTTTTAGGGTTAATTAGATATTAGGGTCAATTAAATACTGTATTTACGATTTTATTTTTTTTCCTACTGTATTTAAGATTTGAACAAGCAATTTATAAAAATTCCCAATTTTTAACAGTTTTTAAACTAACATTCATCATGCTTAGTAACTAAAAATACCCTAAAATCATTATGTAAAAATCAGAATCATGCTTTAAACAAATCATAATAATCATAAAAATCATTAATTTTTATAAATTGATGGTCCAATTGATATAATTAAATATTATTTCTTTCTGCGTATGGGACTGAGATAAATACTACTTGTTTATAAATTGGATTGATGCACCAAACTACATTTATTGATGTTCTACCTACATATCTATACTACATGATTCATTTGTTTATGCTATTAATATTAGCTTCATTTAATGCTTTTGAAGGACCATACTAGAAATGCCCTAGTTTTAAACAAACATTAATTCATAATTTTCAACAATTAATTATGTAAAACAACATCTCAACCCTAAAAATCCCCAAATTTCACCAACATCTCAACATGCAAACACAATATTATATGCTCAGGAACTAAAAATCACTATTATTACCCAAAATTAAAAAAATTCTGAAAATCCACAAATTTCAGTAATCAAGGAAAATATCAATATTTCGGGATGTTAGAAGCCTTAAAATAAAACAAGATCAACCAAGGAAAATATCTTACCACAGCTTGCCAAAATCCAAATAGCAACCTTCAATCTTCCGGGATTAGTTCAATCTTCAACATTCAGAAAAAAAAACGAACAGTTTCAAAAGAAGACCCATGATCAATTCTACTTACACAAGAAATAGTTCAAATCCAATCAATAAAATCGAAGAAGATAGAAAACCGAATCGAAATACTTACAAATCACCACGAAAATAATGAAAATTGAACAAGATTAGAAGATTGAAGATGAAACGGGTCAAAGCTTTACAAATATGATCAAAAGCGAACCATATTTGAATGTGGAACATTAAAGATTGTCATGAATCGAAATATCAAAATGAAGATGAAAGAGTGTATTGGAGTTCTGAAAGAGTGTTTTCTAGAGTTCCAGATCAACAATAATGACGTGTGTTGGAGATTGTGAAGAGATAAGGGTGGGAGATTGTGAAGAGATAAGGGAGGGTGGGAGATTGTGAGTGGGTGGGTATCGGGTGTTGTGTACGAATATAATGGGGTAAAAAAGACTTTATACAACTTAGATATATTTTGAATTAAAATCTCAGTAATTTGTAGCATTATTCAGGGGCACTCATGTCATTTCATTACTCAGGGGGTGTTAGTGTCAAATTATGCGTTGACTAGCATATTAGTGGCATTGACCTAAACCTCAGGGGGTGCTAGTGCAATTTACCCAAAAATTTAAATGAAATCTTGCTGTGCACAGAGGAGATGGGTTTCCTTCTTCTATAGCAAGCTTGTTGTACCCACCGCTCCTATAAGTATCAAGTAAATAGAATTCTACTTTCAAGTCTAATATATACTCGATATATATATTACTTTCCCTCTCTCCGTCTCTCTTAAAAAATGGCAAACAAGCTGAAAGTGGACGAGCTTCGTGACCAGCTCACTCAACGCGGACTCAGCACCACCGGAACCAAACCTACTCTGGTATCACTCTCTACATATACATATATATATATGTATATATATCTATATATTTTGACGGTTAATATGTATTGTGCAGGTAAGGAGACTTGAATCAGCTATTCGCAAAGAAAACAAGCATTTGAATGATTCAATCGACGATTCAAATGGCAAGAAGAGACAAAGGGTATCCGAAAATGGGGATTCGAATGAAGCCCAGAAAATCAAGGCCATTGACAAGTATAGGGATATGGGAATCGAACAGTTGCGCGAACAAGCTGCTCTTTTAGGCATTTCTACAAATGGTTCCAAGAAACAACTTCTTGAAACGCTCTGTGACCATGATGAGAAAAGCAATCTTCAAGGTATCTTGATTTCATGACTCAAATATATATATATATATATATATATATATATATATATATATATATATAGAAATGTGGTGTATTGGGGAAATGTTTTTTAACTTATTGTGGTAATGGGCAGCACAAGAAAGAGACTATCAAGTAGAAGATGAAAGAAATAATGAGAAACTGGTGACCGCGACCAAGAAGGGTGGGGCTGTTTTGGACCAGTGGCTTCCGGATCACATTAAGGCTCATTACCATGTATTCCAACAGGTGTTTCTTATATTTATTACTATTATTTGATGTTTTCTTCAATTGTGTTTTGGGATTTTTGAAAACTAAAGAAAAAAAAGAAGAAATTAATAGTATTATTATTATTTATATACTTGATGGTTATTATAACATAATTATTGGTTTGATATTCTCTTCATTTGTTTGTGAATAGGATGATGTAATATATGATGCCATGTTGAACCAGACAAATGTTGGGGAGAACAATAACAAATTCTATGTGATTCAAGTCTTAGGTTTGTTTTTTCTCAACCCTTTCTTTCTGCATTTGCACTGAATTGAAGAATAATGGAAATGGGTTCTTAATTTGAAGAAGGGATAGTAAATAAGCTACTCTAGTGCCTGGATTGAGTGAATTTGTGGGACGCGCAATTGCAATTTATTGCTAGATCATTATAAGATAAATGAGCAAAATTGATGACTAGCTATCTTAAAATGTAATACTTCAAGCTTCTTTAATTTGGTTGGCCTGTACAAATTGCTATATCCTGGACTGAGAATCATGAACATGTTTCTGCTATATTCTGCAAATCACATTAAGCATTATTCTGATAACTGGTTGCAGAATCTGATGACGGTGGTAGATACATAGTATACGGTAGGTGGGGTAGAGTTGGTATAAAGGGTCAAGATAAGATACATGGCCCCTTCACATCCAGGGAAAGTGCCATTCAGGAGTTTGAACAGAAGTTTTATGCCAAGACCAAGAATCATTGGTCCAACCGTAAAGAGTTCGTCCACTACCCAAAGAGCTATACTTGGTTGGAGATGGACTACACTGAAAAGGAAGAAGAAACATATGTGAGTAGTTCTAAGACCAAAATGTTGTCCAGCTTAATTGTTGGTTAGATGCAGAGATATTAGCGCTATTTTTTATTATTTATGAGCTTCTCTACACTCAATTATAAACTTCTCCAAACCCTGTTTTGTTGCACCCTAATTTCAAAGAGAAGAAAGAAAAAGGAATAACAATGAAGCATCCAGATGGTAGGGGCAATGGTTTACTAATTCTGTTTCACTGTATAAAGTGCAATTTCAGCTTAGAATGTCCTTAACCAAGAAGGATGCCCACCTGCCAAAAGTTTATTTTTCTATCAATTATTGTTCTTATTGACATCCACAATAAGGTTTAAACCGTCTTGTCCATTATTTTTTAACCATTATTAGGTCCAAGGAAAGTATAATTCTACAATGGAAATACAACCTCGGAAGACGAAGCTGGAGGCCCGAGTTGCGAAGTTCATATCTCTTATTTGCAATGTCAGCATGATGAAGCAACAAATGATGGAAATAGGTTTGTGTTATTGATTTATGAACGTGTATTCTATGTAGAATCTAGAAGCATGAAGGAAATAATAGGATAGTTTTGTTTTTCTGGTGGATAATCTGATGAATTTATTTGATTATTGACGAAAATACTTCTGGTTTTTTATCATTGGAATTAGGAGAGTTCGACATGATTTTACCCATATTGCCTTCGAGATGGGTGCTGCCCTAAAAGCATGTCTGTATCTTAAAACTTTAATATGTTGTTTTACTTTGTAGTCTAGTCATCTTTATGCTTTTGGTTATCTGTTTATCGATTCTATTATATGTTCTAATTTGATTACTCACCATGTCCTGTTGAAAATGCTGTTAACCCATATTGCCTTTGCGATGGCTTGTCCCTAAAAACACGTTTATATGACTTGAATAATTTAATATACTAATTTGCTTTATGCTCTGTCATTTTATTAGTATGCTTTGGTTAATTATTTAGTGGCTCTATTGTACTCAGTTGGTTAACCATTAAATGTTCTGTTCATACTGTTATAGGGTACAATGCTGAAAAGTTGCCGCTTGGTAAGCTAAGCAAATCAACAATTTTAAAGGCAAGTTTCCAATTATGTACTCAAGTTTTCATTTGGACAATACTGATAGAAAATTTGAAGATGATATAGTAGATATGAAAGATGACATAGTAGATAAACCCGAACGGGATGACCTAGTTGGAAAAGACTTGGGACTTAGTGCCTCAAGAAGCATTCGGTCCCATGTTCGATTCCTACCGGGTGCAAACAATTCGTTAGGGCCACGACGTCCGAGCTTTATCCGATTCGTGTCGAGGGGTCGCTTTGCACGGATCTCATGGATTAGTCGGGGCGAAAGCCCCGGACACCCCGGTTATAAAAAAAAAAAATGATATAGTAGATATTGTGTGACTAAAATATTTTTTGCTTTTGAGGCAAATAAAAAATTGAAGAAGCAGTGACAAGATTTATCAATAGATATCCATTAGACATATGCATGGAGCTTCACACTGTTAAGGAACTAAACCAGATTGTTAAAGCTGATATCACAAAAATTATGCGACTAAGCTGAGGTATCCAACCATCATATATGGGAATTCCTGATATATCCTTCTTGCAGATTTTGGAAAGTTATAGGGAAGGGGGGTCAATGATAGGAGAAATGGAGGTTTGATATCTAGAGGGACTTTGTGTTCATGTTTTGCATGCAAGGTTGTAGTGGTGCACTGGGGCATATTAGCTCTGGGAGTTTTGGGTAGTGTCAATCAAATCTAAGAGATGTGTTGTAACTAAGAGCTATCAAACAAGAATAAAGATGATGAGAAAAAGAAGAAGAGAGAGAGAGATTTGGGAAAGAGTGAAAGAATGAATTGAATCCTCTTCATCCTTCCACTGTACTTTGTATATATTAATAAGTTTCTAAAAATACAAAAATACCCCACTTTAAATAAATAATAACAAATAAGTCCCTTGCAACAAAATGCGTGTATCGTCAGTTGGATGTTCTCTTTGTTTCAACATTGTAGACCTGCTAGGTTGTTCGAATTCTGTTGTAAACTCTTTGTTCTTTCTCTTAGTGTATAATTGTGTCTCTTTTATTCATAAGGAGAATTGGATTTCGGAGGCGATCACCAGTTATGGATTGTCTTAATAATTTACTCAACATTGCATAATTATATTGGCTTTGTTGTTGCTGTGGAACTAAAATGTTTCGTTCCATTTATATCATACCTTCACAGCACTTCAGTTTGGCATACTCTAAGATATATTCTTCAGAAGAGCAAGTTATTGGCATCAATTGTAGAAACTAGTTATAAATTTCTCTTGAGCTGTAGTTGTTCCCATAATTTTCTTTCCCTTCATCCTAATCAGGAGAGGGGGATTGTATGCATGATCTTTTACTTTGTCCCTATATAAACACTACTTTTTCTCTTATTTGTTGGAATAATTGCTTCTTATCTTTTTAAAGCAAGCTTTGGAGTTTCTGTTGTTATGAGTCTATGTTTCCCCATGACTGCAGATTTACGACTTCTAAGTTTAGAACCCTAGAGTTTTACCAACCGAATTCCATTTATTTTATATAGCAGTTTTATGTATATTATAGAACCCCATGACTGTTCTCACTTCATATTATGGTTATTGGGGAACTTATCAAAAAGTAATGCTTTATTGTTCCTCACTGTTCTATTGAGCTGCCATTAGTTGATCTTAAATGCTTCATGTAGGGCTATGATGTCTTGAAGAGGATTGCAGATGTAATTGATCGGTCAGATAGGAAAAAGCTGGAGCAATTGAGTGGGTAAGAATTAGTTCATTCCTAGATGTTTTGCATAATACTTGAATAGGTTTGGTTTTGCAATTTCAGCATACTAATTATATTGTAGACGTGCTTTTTTTTTTCCGGATTAAAAATGCTTGAAGTTTTTAATTCGAACTTGAAGAAAATTGGTCAAAACTTGTCATCATTGTTTGATAACATCTCATATTGATTTCAGAGAATTCTATACCGTTATTCCTCACGACTTTGGTTTTAAGAAGATGCGTGAGTCCTCTCTCTTTCTCATGCCTGTTGAAAAATGGTTTTGATGCTCATATCATTCCCTACTGAGTTTTCACAAATGCTCACAAAAATTGCGTATAATGGCAGGTGAGTTTGTTATTGACACCCCTCAAAAGTTAAAATGCAAGCTGGAAATGGTAAATTTTCTTCTCTAGGTTGATCATGCTTTGAGATGTCCATGTTGCCTCTGAAAGTTCTTGGGTTTTCATTTACTGTTACTTTATGAGGGAAGGGAGAGGGTGTGGTTTATTTTCTTTATGTCTTGGTTGTTATGGTTCTTCTAACTATATTGTTTGCTTGATCTACGTTGATTGCTGAAGTTATGTATAACCCTCATACATAACCTCTAACAGCAAAAATTTAGTCAGATTTAATTGTATCTGGATAGCTATCCTGTTAATCTTAGTGGAGGCACTAATTATATCTTGTATTGATTGAAGGTCGAAGCCCTTAGTGAAATTGAAGTTGCAACAAAACTGTTGACTGATGATGCTATTGGGATGCAGGTATTGCTTGATTTGTTCTCCCCTTCAAAATTAATCAACTATGAGGCGGATTTCGTATTTTCTGCCTGTTTAGATTTTTTCAAACTCGTGTTTTCAAAATTAACATGAGTTCAGACTAAACCCATATGCATGACTGAGGGGTTGAGACTTGAGAGTCCTGCCACCCGTGGACTAATGCATCTAGTTGTGACTTAAACCCATGAAGGTTTTTCTCCACTCTGAAAATATGCCATTTGAGGCTTTAATCTCATTCACAGTGTACAATTTTTTGCTCAGAAGAAAGTTGGACTGTCTTCAAATCCTCAGGCCTTGTTGTCTAGTCTTGTGAGTCACCCCCCCCCCCCCCCCCCCCCTCTTCTTCTTCTTCTTCATTTTTTTTGGGGAGCCGGGCGGGGTGTGTGGGTCCAGGTGATGCCCCTACCTGTTTTTGTGTTTTTTGAATATTTAAGTTCCTACCTTCTGAAAATTTAAGAGAACCACATATTAATCTGACCGAGTAGTAACTCGGTCAGATTGTGGATTATTGTAGTAGTGTAGCAACATGAAAAGCAAGATTTACCACTCTTATAGTGTAATGTTAGTGATTGTGTGTGGGAAGGAATATATCCAAAAGATGCTATATCATTTGCATTCATTGAATGACATGTAACTAAGCGCTACTAATATTGTTCCTTTCACTATTGTCACAGGATGATCCCTTGTATTCTCATTACCAACGTCTTCATTGTGCATTGATGCCTCTTGAAGCCGATTCCAAGGAATTTTCTATGGTTATTACTTTTCCTTGGTTTCATATGTTGACAACTGGAACCTAATTTTAATCCCCATTGGCCTTGTTCTTGACCTTCTGGGAAGACCAACAAACCATGATAATCCAAAACTGTTACAAGTTTTTTCCCATTTATCCCCTGGATGATCTCATCTTTGATATTGGTTGTTGATTCATTGCTCAGATTGCAAAATATATGAAGAACACTCATGCAAGAACACATTCAAATTATACTGTAGATGTTGTTCAAATATTTAGGGTGTCAAAAGAGGGTGAAGGTGAACGTTTCAGAAAGGTGACAACTACTTTATGCATATAGAGATACTCTTTTTTATTATACTGCCCCGTGTCAAAATTGTACTCAGTTGCTGTTGGAATTGCATTTTCTGTAAAGATATATACTTGTCCACTTAAAAGCTTGCTAATTGTCTGAGCAGTTCTCTAATACAAAAAATAGGATGCTTCTGTGGCATGGTTCTCGGCTTACGAACTGGACTGGAATTCTGTCACAAGGTTATCCATTCTTTCTTCTACACTTCAAGAATAATTGTGCTTAAAAAATTTATGCAAATTATCTGACTGCAAGTTGTGCTGTAAATATCCACCAGGTTTGCGCATTGCTCCACCAGAAGCACCTGTTACAGGTTACATGTTTGGAAAGGGAGTTTATTTCGCTGATATGTTCTCCAAAAGCGCAAATTATTGCTATTCAACTAATGCAACGACAAGTGGTGTTTTGCTGTTATGTGAGGTTGTCTGATTAAGTATTACAACACTTTTTTCAAGCATCAAGATCTCATATTTGGGTGTTATACATTCTGATTTTCAAATGCATTTCATAATGTCTTACACTCATTATCGCTTTGGAATCTAATGAAGTTGTCAACGGATAACTTCTTACTGCAGCAAAAAAAGATAAAATAAAATGTCCCTAACATTGATATGCTTCACTTTAAAGGGCTGCCTGTAGGCTTTCTAAAAATCTGTTGATTTATGTCTTTCTTATAGTTTATAGCCCCGAGCATCTTATGTGTAAGTGTAGAACTTTCGTAGGTTGCACTTGGTGACATGGCTGAACTGCTAACTGGAAACTACGAAGCTGACAAGTTGCCGGAGGGGAAACTAAGGTTTTATTCTCATTCATTTTTTTATTTGGCACTCCTCTAGCTATGAACATGAAATGCTTGTGACATGTCTGATAAATTCCTTTTTATATCATAATATTTGTGAATTGACTTAGCTGCCATTTTTTGTTAGTAAAATCTTTACTTGAAGCTGAAAAATGATAGAAGATGTAAAAATTGGTTGATGAAGTTACTAAAATGTGAGAGTTTAAATTAATGCTCTGTTCTTCTGCTTAAAGTACCTCTAACCATTTAACCTTTGTTTCTACGCCTTTAAATTTGGGGAGTCGATGCTCAAACTCCAGTCCATTTGAAATAAGTGGCTCGAAATAATTACTAAATGAAATGGTTGGAACTATAAGATGCCCTCAGGCTTCATGTCTTGCAATATAGAATGCGATTATTAATGTATTCGTTCTCTTATCATGCCAGTCATAAATAGCTCTCATGGCAAAACTATACTTAAGGAGTGTGCATGCTGACACAAACAAACAATGCTCCAAAACTTTTGCCATCATCTATTTAATCTTTAGTCATATCACTTTTGTTAAGTTATACTACCAAGTAGTAGTATTTTCAGAGTGTTCTTGTAATTTGTAGTGTTAATATGTGTGGTTCGTATAGTACTCCAGTCGATATCACTTAAACCTTAATGCAGTTGAAATATAACATTGCAGCACAAAAGGACTTGGCGCAACTGCCCCGGACTTTGCAGAGGTTGAAACACTTGAAGACGGTGTTGTCGTCCCCCTAGGAAAGCCAAAGGAGCAACTGGCCCCCAAGGTGCAGCTCATCATGTCTAAAACATTTCGAGATTATATTTCTCATATTGATTGTGTTTGCATTGCATTATATATCAGATTATATGGCTAAAACACGGATTTCTAATGCTTTTGCAGGGTAGCTTATTGTACAACGAGTACATAGTTTACAACGTAGATCAGATTAGGATGCGATACGTTGTTCATGTAAATTTCAATTTCAAGAGATGATCATCAACAATGGCGATTTCCCACTTTTGTTTGCATGGATTTGCTGCTCCGTTTTGCATCTACAACTGACTGTATTATGGTTAGGGAGCTTTGGACCTAAATGGGTCAGAAATAGATTTTCAGAGGAATTAATTTTCAAAATTGCTTGGGCATTAGGCTTAGTTATGATTAATTATTCTCACATTAGTCTTTTTATTTCTTAATACTTATTCACCATTATTTATATACAGTTCTCTTGTATATAAATATGTAATGCTTTTGTGGCATGGTTTTTGACTGATAAAAAAGGACTGGAATTTATCACGAAGTTATTCCATTTCTTATGTCTAGAGAAAATTTATTTCTGAGAAAAAAATAGCTCCACTTGCTATACAGAAAAATTACATCTTCAAGACTCCATTGCACTTGTATGTCATAGAAATCAATACTATTTTCACGACAAATGTTGCAGCTTGCTGAGATATAGGAAAACAGTTTTTGTTTTTATCCAAACAGTTATTTAAATTTTCTCAAAATAAACGGTTTTAAAATTACATCTTCAAGACTCCTATAATATATTAATGATTAAATTTTCGTTCCCTGATTCACATATAGAGGATCATCTGGGTTAATTGCAGCAGCCACAAGTGGGTCACATTGGATACAAATTTTAATTTTTAACTTAAAAATATTGTTAAGAGTCCAAACACCAAAGAATGTTTTTCTAAAATATTTTTCAAAATGTTAACCAAACACCAAAAAAATAAAAAATATAACATAAAAAATATTTTATACCCAAACAAACTGAGAAAGTCTAATTATTAATATATTATAGGAGTTCATTTTACAAAAATAATCATCCTTGGTCATTATTTAATTTGGTTTGACCTTTTTTTAAGTTATTATATTACATTATTAGTAAGAAAATTACATTCTAAAACATTAAATATTTTCAAAATTGTATTTTAGAATATCTGAATTACAGTGTAAAAATATGGAGAAATATTAAGAAATATTGGTAACGTAAGCCCTTGTTAGCTCATATATATAGAAGTTTCGATCTTTTAAACATATATATATACATATATGTAATTACTATGGAATGCCATAAAAGGAGAGAGGAAGCAGAAAGGAAGAAAGAGTACGAAGAAGCATCATTTTAGGGTTAGTGTGTTTCTCCACCTCCTCTTCCTCTGTTCATGTTTGAGTTATGATTGATAACCCTAGATGCTTATATTGAACATTTTTATTTTGTAGATAGTTACGACTATTGATTTCTTGAATCATGATATGAGTTGATATGTCTTTCAAATTTTATTTTATTTATGGGTAAACAAAAACAGTTATAATATTCACATCAATGGTTAGATTGCAATGGATCCATTTATTTTTTGTGGTGTGCTATAGGTTTAATCCATCTCCCAATTTTTGACATAAACTTTACTTTTTCGGATCTTCCTTTCTAACTTGCATCAAAATAACCGATAAAACCCCATTTCCATCATCAAAAACAAGGAATTTGGGAAATTCATATTTTTTTATAAGAAAGCACACATACCCACTTCATCAAAATAAGTATTGAATCAAATAAAGAAAGAGGAAGATCAAACCTGTGAGTGAAAAGTGTCCCGGCACCGAAGCAGCCAATGCAAAGAAAACTATTGCCTGACAGGAACCACACTGTGTGTGATGTCTATTTTTGTACGCAATGACTGTAGAATTGGTGGGAAAAGTTTATTGTTTTGAGAATGATTTTTCACCATCCAAAATAATAATATATGTAATTAATATAAAGATTTATTTTTTCTTTGGAGTTTATTTTGATTTATTGACTAGACATGTTCCAATTTTCTGGTTGGTATTGAACATCTGAAATTACTGCTTGTTACTTGAGCTTGAATCCGTTCTCTTTGGTTTTCTCTTTGTTTAGTCATTAGTGTTTCGCGCACTAAAAACATAAAGAAGAAAATACATAGTCGTCAAATGAAAGCTCAGTTACAGAACTTTTGTTAATCTACTTCTCTGTGCACATGTGTGTTGTTTGAAAAGAAAAGCAGCGAGAAGGGGGAAGAAAAATGCATGTGGATCCCAAGGGTTCAGTTAATTCTCCGTTGATTTTTTTCCAAGCATTTATGCTGTTGGATGTGATATGGCTCAGTACAGGAATTTCACTAATTTTCTTATTTTATGCGGTACTTTGATCACATGTGGGCATGTATCTTTATGTCAGGGATCCCTAATATGCAAGAACCTGGCTTCATATGTGTCTAGGACTTGGATGTGAGTTCGTGACCACGTTTTGCATACTTATAAACATGACAAACTACTTAAAAATGTTATATGTTATACTATTTCATATTCTATTTCCTTTTCTTTTAAAAAAGATTCAATTAAGAATTTCTGTGGTCATAGTTACAGGATTTAGGTATCTATTTGGGCAAGTCTGTCGTATACATATTTTATACTTATTTGACACCAGTGCATTGAGCGAAACAGGAGACCCCATGTAACATATATCTTGTTGATGTATTTTATTTTGACATTTGTTGGTAATCTGAGCTGTTCTGTGATGTCATGTTTGGACTCTCCATAATGACTTCTGCTTAATTAATGTGTGTTACTGTCAAGTCCGACTTGTAGATAGAGGGATTTTGTAATACAGAATTTCAGGCATATTCTAATTTGAGTTCATTATGCAATTTTTAAATGGCCCCCATGCATCTAACCTTTATCTCGGTCTGAATCTTGCAGTTTCAGGATTTCTGACAACCTTGGGGAAAGAACTACTTGCTGTATTACCACTCCAATTGTTGTTTAATCAAGATTAAAATGGCTGAGAGGCAGCCGCTTGATCAACAACATCCACTTGATCCACAGCTGCAATCTTCCACTCCACCAAGAGATGACATGATTGCTTGTGTGATGGCACTGGAGGCTGCTTTGCTTCCATGCTTGCCCGCAAGAGAGCTCCAAGCAATAGATCGATCTCCTCACCCTTCTCATCAGAGTGAGTAATGATTTACTGATTCTCTTGATTAAATCACTGGTACAAGCCTGTGAAAAACACCACTAATAATTAATTGCTGACTTTTAATGGTCTATTAGCCTAGTGATTTACCTCCTTTCCTCCAAAGGGGAGGAGAAGTGGTTTGAGCCCCGGTGTGGCTAATGTGTGCCTGAGTACTCGTACCTAATGGAAAAAAAAAAGGAAAAAATAATTTTTGACTTTTAGTGTCTACTGGTCACATTTGAACATTTTTTAGCAATTGTTCCTGGTGAGATTAGATTTGCCACTCATAGAAGCATTAATACTCTACCTTATCCTTTACTCTTTTTGATCTTCGGAAGAGTAATGTAAAGAGAGAGCATTTTAGGTTAAATTTAATGTAATATAAAATTATCATTCTCTTTTACAAGGCAATTCATTTTTCATTATAAAGTCGCTCATTTTGGAATATCGAAGTACTGGAAAGCTGTAGGAAATTGGATGAGATCAATAAAGTTGGTGGTTGTAAATCAAGTTATTTGGAGGTATCGAAAAACTTGTAAGCTGTTTTACCATTTCTTATGAAGTGCTTGTTCGATTCCCTTCCCAAAAATAAAAATAAACTTGCAGAAGCTTTTACAACATTTTACAGATGAGATGTAAAAGCTTATCAGCCCGCTATTTTACATCTCATTGTTGAAATATTGGAGAGAATTTTAACATCGAGTTTGTACCATATCTGTCAATACTATGTAAGGGGTGAAACTGCATTTTGATGGTCTTTTTGTATGCCAATGTATCATACATCTAAATGCCCTAGTGAATGAAATAATGCATTTGTTTTGGTGTGGCTAGAAGGGATGATTCTTCTTTGATTGCTGCAGTTGATGTCGAGAGGCATGCTAGAGATTTTATGGAAGCTGCTAAAAAGCTTCAACTCTATTTTATCGGCATTCAACGTGAGGATCAGCCAACCAAGGCAGAAACCCTTCATAAGGTAATATGAGATCACAATACAATAGATGCTTTTTTGTATCTGATCTTCTATTGCACAGAATATTTCAGACCTCGATGAAGTTAAATTTATATACGTGTCATATTCTTAATAGGAGATTGCTGTGCTGGAAGAGGAGTTGAAGATTAAGACAGAACTTATCAGGAATCAAGAGAGACTGATTCAAGGGTGGAGGAAGGAATTGAAAGACCAACTGGACAAACACAACACAGAATTAGAGAGGGTGTAGTCAGTGTTCGGCGTCTTTGTACTAATTCATTTGTGACTTTAAAATGCTTGAAGCTTGACGATATTTCTCATCGTTACTCCCTGTGTATTAAATTTTGATTCTGATATGTGGAAAAGGAAATTGTTTTAATTTTAGAGTTAGGGTTGTTAACTTGAGGAGGTTGTACTTTTAGAGTAATGGTCGTTAAAACTTGTTAAGGAGGTGCTCAGTTTTTAACAAAGTTTTGAGGGTTGTTTTTGGTCACTTGACCATACCAAAATAGGATTTTATTAACCACGTATTTGCTGCCATGAGTAATAGTTAGTTGGTGCTTGATTCAAATCCACAGGGTTGCTTTACAGGGCTTTGAAATAAAACACATCAAATGAAATATTTACAATTAGACTTGCAAGTTACAATCAAGAAGTTAACCTGCTTGGTTCAGTTTTCAAAGAATTCATTTTTATTGTTAAAATTGTTTTTTATTTTCAGAATTCTCGAAAATAATTTTTAGAGGTACAAATAATACAGACCCTTAACCTAAAACACTAGAATCGAGGTTGCATAGAACTTAGGAAAGCAAGAGAATCAAACACGAGAAATTCCATACCAATGCATTGAGTTAAACAGGTTGTGGTGGAAAATAAAGAAGAGAACCTTCCAAAGCAGTACTCAAGCTAATTTAACTTTACTAGAAAAAAACATATAAAGCTAGAAAAACTCTCAGAGTTGATGATATAAAATGGAGGCACTCAGAATTACAATGGTACACAGACTAAAGGCCTCTTCTGCAACATAGAATGAAATGAGGAACATCTAATTGATAGGCAATACATGATATATCTACTTTCGAGTGTCAATAGTCTTGTTGTCAATAAACCATGAGCGCGACTATTTCTTTGCATAGGTAATTAACATAGGGTTCTCTGGTGTGATCGAGAATCCTTGGAGTCCACGCATTGCGGCCTCTGATTGTACTTCAAGATCATACTCGACGAAGGCAATTCCTGGTTTTGCTTCCACCATTCTAACTTCCTTAAAGCCAGGATATTGGAAAAAGAGCATTTGCAGCATCATTGTAGTTGTCTGGTGAGGAAGATTCTGAACAAACAATATGTTATTTGGTGGAGCTGGAGCCTCCGGCAATGCTGATTTTGCACCACCCAGATATGCTATCTGTGATAATTGCACCATATTAAAAAGTTAGAGTGAGTGAGAGAGAGAATACAAGTGTCTATAATCAACATAAAGAAGAATAGATATGAATAAGTTGCGTCCAAAATAACACCCCTCCTAGAAGCCAACAAAAGTTTTCCAGCCAAATGATTTCAGTATATGTTTGAAGTTATAAGTGACCTAACTAAAAATAACAATCCGCTGTTTAGAATCAGAGTTGACACTCATCAAAATATATAATTGCAAATTTAGGTGAAGTTAATTCTAATTTTTTCATAAAGAGTCTAGAAGTATTCCTTAGAAACTGAAGACGAATGTTCTTACAGGAGGTGTAGCACCATAGGCCCCAGCAAAAGCAGGAGTCAGACCCATTCCAGCTTGATTAGCATCCTGTTGGTCTTTTCGCTTCCTCCCTAATGCACAAGAGAAACATATTAATATACATAAGGCATATTTAGAGAAGAAAACTGGATCTTTACGTCATAATAACAGTTTCATGCCTCGTACTTCTTTTTCCTTCATTATAGTTCTTAACGAAAATTGTTCAACGTTTGTTCTTGCAACAAACAGAACTACAGAAAAATTTCCACCAACTTCCTCACTTAGTTATGAAAAACTTTCAGCAATTAGAACTTCTTCAATAACTTTTTATTCTGCCATTCATTTCCTTCTCCATTCAGAAAGCAGTGAATACTTTGTGAAATATACAAGGGGTTTTCTTAGAGAAACAAGACAGAAATAGAAATGGTAGAAGACATCTGCATCCAAAGTATATTTAACCAAAAGTGCAAGGGCATGCGGTTAACTATGGCCACTTCATTTACAGTTTCATGGCTACAGTTGTTAGCTAATACAGTCTTCTTAAATTCTATAGGCAGGAGTACTAACTCAAAGAAAAATCGGAGTTCCTAAAACTACTAAACTTTATCTCGACCAAAAACCCATAGAGAGTAAAAATAAAAAGTGGGGATTATAAAATCCTCAAAGTTTAATTAAGAGGCAGAGCCCCCACTAGGAAGATGGGGCCTCAAAGAATATATTTCTCCCTGAAAATTAATCAACATTTCGATCAAACATAGGAAAAGAAAAAAAGGAAAAAAAGAAGAAGAAGATAACGCACCCTCTAACACTGACAGACCATATCAGCAATTACCTAAGGAACTAATGATGGTATAAGAACAGTTGTAAAGGAGTAGGAGGGAGGGAGGAACCTAAAAAACTGAGGGTGGGGCAATGCAATTTTTATAAATTTATTGGTATTTTTTATGTTTTCTAGCCTACCAAAGGAATTTGTTAAAAAACTTGGAGGGGGCATATGCAATTTTTATAACATATCTATAATATATATAATTTTTTTAGGCTTAAAAAAAATTGGGTGGGGTTGGGGGGGTGGCGCCACTGAATGGCTCCGCCCCTGCTTCAGGGGAGAAAGTTGTTATATTGTCCAAAAACTTTTTGGAGTGAAGTATAACTATTAGTGCTCCAAAATCCCTTTATGTTGCATTTGGTACATAGGAATGAAATGGAATGGAATGAAGGTGGGAATGGAATGATCATTACCATTAGATTGTTTGGTTGGAGTATCACTAAAGAGAGAATAAAATGTTTTTTTTTAGTGTTATTACGGAATGGAATGCCCATTCCATAGGTTTACTAATAGGATGAATTTTCTTTCTCTGGAATGAAATTTCATTCCAAGAGAATGCCCATTATCATTCTAAAATATGTAACAAACTAAAGAATGGTTGGAATGGGCATTCCATTCCATTCCTGCATGTGAAACGCAACATTAGTAGAAAGAAGGAAATAATGGAAATAGGTGCACAGGATATTATCTTCATTCACTTCAATAATGGTGCTCAAAGATGTTGCAATCTCGTAGTAAAGCAGGATATCTACATAAGTATTCTGGAGGGCTATGTGACTCTTGCAGTATAATCACATAGGAAAACTTTTATGTGGTGCAAAGTGAGAGGAAGTTAGCTTATCTGGTGCATTAAGAAAACACTGCAATTTAAGCAGTGATATAAAATTCCAAGATATTTAAGAAAAAAAAATAGTAATCTCAATAGATAAAGCATAATGGTGAAAGCGGGTCCATGTGGCTGACCTAAATTGCAGTAAGAAGGCTCTTTCTGATGCAATTGGCTAGATCTACTTCTAAGAGGAGCACCCTCTATGCATGTTTAGTTCAAGGACAGAGAGGATAGTGCTTAAAAGATAACTCAAAAACAGTTTCTTTGACTTTGGCATCCTCTTTTTCTAACATGCCAGCTCTTAAAGCCCTTCAAGAAATTCCAACTAATGTGTTTCTTACATTCGATTCTAACATTATTGGATTAGTTTGATATTTGAAATTGATTCCTTTAAGATCTATAAGGTCATAACTCATAAGGCACTACTCCATAAAATGGTAGAAAGGGAAGATACATATCACGTAGTGCACATAACTTTTTGAAGAAAGAGAAAGAACATCTTACCTCTGTCATCATGCCTCCTTTTTCTTTCCCGGGGAACAAAAGTACCATCAGCTCTTGCTATGACATCCGATTTTGTTCTCGCATATTGTATCCTCTGCATAAATTCATATTATCTAATCACTTTGGGAGCTGGAAGAGTGATTAAAAGAAGAAAGGCAAATCATAGAATATATATATATAGATATAGAAATAATTCATAGAATTCCAGGAAGTTAATGAGAAAGAAGAACTACAAAATCTGACTTGCAACTAACTAGTTCATTGTTTTGATTGAACAATACTCCAAGACAAATATACTCTAAATAGAGAGCCGATGTAGCATCAAATGCAAAAGAAGCCCAAAAGCATGAAATTACCATATGAACAGGCTTTAATGGGGAATTCAAATTCATATCTGTTGAGAGGATCAACCATGCATCAGCATTTAGTTATAAACAAGATCTTAAGCTATAAAGGAACCGTTCAATGACTGATACAATAGATTAATGCTTTAATCCAAGAGTTTGTTTTTTTATCATTCACAAGTGATAGAAGGCTGTGTACCTAATATTTTAAAAAATAAATAATAATCCATTAATCCCAATGAACACCTAATACACTAACCTACAGTTGCGCGAAAGAAAGTTATTTGGATTAAAAAAAAAAACAGAAAGATTCAAATAGGAAGAAAAAGAAAGGGAGAGGCTAGGACTGAAAGGGTGGAGAATGATACCCTAGTGGCATCATATGGCCATTTGATGCATGTGAGAACATATGACAAGATTGAACTATGTATTGAATATTCTGCTAGGTAGAGCCAGGCACCAAACCAACAAATTAGACCAAAGGGCTGCAGGCCAAGCGGTCTAAAATTACCCTAGGGCAAGAGAAAATCAGTACTTGTAAGGCAGATGAAGGGGCAAGCATCCATCGTTGGAACAGACAACTCACAGCAGCCTAAATGAGCTTTCACTTCAAAAGCGAAGGCAAGACCTAGCTCTAGGTAAAGATGACCCACGCTCATGGCCAGATTTATATTGCAAGGCAATTTAGGCAGTTGCCTAAGGCCTCCAACTTGTAAAACCTTTATACAATAGGTCTCACATTAAATTTTGTGCATTGACATGTATCTCTCTCTAATATGCTTTTAAAATAAGATTTTGCAATAACTTAACTTAAAAAGGTTGAACATCTTCTTTCCCACTTTTTCTCCAATCCCCTCGTAATTTCCCCCTCTATTACCTGTTCCCCCCCCCCCCCCCCCCCCCCCCCCCCCCCATTTCTTACTCAATCACGCCTCTTTCTCTTCCATTTTTTATATCTCTAATGGTTTTTGTTCAATCCCAGCTTCTCCAGGAATGGACCAGCGAATAATGGGCAAGACTTTAATATACACACAGTTCTACTACCCTTAAAATTTACCTTTTATAGATCTTAGTATAACTTCCAATGTAACACCATTCTCTTTTATTGAGATTTTTCTTCTGAAAATTGAAACTAACCTTAATACATAATAATAAGAAAAACAAGAATTTTCAATATGATTCTATATCTATCAAATGATTAAAAGGTTCCAATAATTTTTTCACCTCACTCCTCAAATCACATTGAGCTGGCCCCGGACCACGCTTAACAATCAGTCAAACAATGATATCACATCTAACACTTGGGTGCAAGATCTAGCTCTTGTAAAGCTATTGAAAGAATTGACCCTAATTTATTCAATTATATATATATATATATAATTAATGCTGGTCCATAAAATACATTCTGTAACCAATGCCATTATGTTTGATCATATAACATCCATTTCAGTATACATTTAAAAATAAAAAATAAAAATAATGGTTTAAAGAAAAAATTGGAGTTGTCACTTAAAGTTTGTGGCATATAATCACACAAGTCAGATTAAGAGTAAAATAGCAAAGACAAGAGGAAATAAAAAGAAAATGAATAAAAAAGAAGAAGAAGAGAAAAATAGTACCATGGGCTTGTCATAGAAAGGAAAGCCATTCATTTGGCGAAGGGCGTTGGTGGCTGAGGAAACATCCTTGAAAACAACCCAAGCTTGACCTTTATGTTTGATCGTCTTGAATGCTAATACCTCCAATATCTCCCCAAATTGAGAGAACACTGCCTTCAAAGATTTCTTCAACTCTGATAAATTTTATATATCAGATTTCAATCTCCTATATATATTGTATCGATATAGACAATGAGGGATGGAGAAAGAGGGAGGAGAGGCTAGGGCAAAAGCTTTAAAAGAGATACATATAATATATATATACATAGAGAGAGAGAGAGAGAGAGAGAGAGAGAGAGAGAGAGAGGTAGTACCTTCGAGCTTGATTTTTTCGTTGAGGTTGTTGATGTATATAGTCATGTTCGGAGGAACATCGCCGCCGGTAGTGATCTCCGCCATCTTCTATATGTGACTGAAGGCTAACCTAACCTACTACACTTGAAACTCGCCCAAGCAATTGCAATTGCTTGTAGTTGTCTCTTAGAGAGAGGCCCATTTATTCCCTCTAGGTCTGGGACATTTGCGATAGACCCTGGCCCTGGCCCTGGCCCAGGCCCAGGCCCAACCTTGATTAGTTCATATACTTCATAACAAAAATATATATTTAATTTCTGGCCCGAATACGAAGATAGGCATTAACTAATAGATGCATTTAGTTGGAACATCTACTAATAGGTGCGTATAGTTGAACATCTATAATACTCCCTCTCTCTCTCCCAAATTATAACTTTATACGGGGGAATCCAAATTTTTAAGAGGATAATTTTTATTGTAATATTAGTGAATAAAATATAAATTTTATTCATGGTCCCACTATAATGATGTGATAATTTATAGTGTATATGTTTTAGAACTTTAATATTTGAAGGTTAAATTGATAAATTGACTTAATAAAATACTTTGACTTTTCAAAGTGGGTTTGGGAGAACTTCATGATAGGTAAAGTCATTTTTTAAGTATGAATTGTTAAAAGTAATTCAAATAAAAAGGCCTTTAAAATAATAAATGTGTTTTGTGGACATAATTTAAAAAGCTATTTAAGAATTTAAATATTTTTGAATTTAAAATCTTAGAAAGTTGTTAAATCTTTTTTAAAAGAGAAAGAGTCCTAAACCGATGTGTTTCTATCATTCTATGTAATAAGATGACAATTGTGAGAAAAATAAGGGTAATTAACAGTACATTTGAGGTTAATATTGAAAATATAAAATATTACATGAGATTAAAGTAATAAATCAAATATAATTGTAAATAATCTTCCCGAAAGTAACTCAAAAAAGCAAGTTCGACTTGCTTTCATTGAATGGATTGGCTTCTACTAGAAGTCCATTTCAATAAATTCACCAAATACTCTTATTTTGTGGAAAAGGAATTCTAGATTCTAAAAGCTTGTTTTGAGGGCCTCAAAAGCCCTCCCGAACACACCCTTATTTTGGGATGGTATAAAGAAAAAAATGGACTCTTATTTTGGGACAGGGTGAGTATAATAAAAAGAAATGTATATCTTAGACAATTAAGTAAACAACAATTTGAGTAAAATTATAACAAATAATAGAATATAATTTATCATTTAACTATTTTCATAGAGCATCTCATAAAATTTTTTTCATATAATGAACAATAAGTGAGGAAAAAAAAATAAGGGCCGTTTGGAAACCAGTATTTTCGTTTTTGTTTTTGTCCTCTTGAGAAAAAAAATATATTTTTATTGTTATCCTAAGGGTAACCCGAAAACAAAAACATGTTTGGTTGAGAATTTTGTCTCAAAACTTTTCAAGAATAAAAAACAAAAAATACGTCTGGCCGACCTTGTTTTTTCAGAAAGTTTGATAACAGAAACAGAAAAATATGTTTGGCAGACCTGTATTTCTGAGAACAAAAACAAAAAAAACATGTTTGGCAGCGTTTGTGTTCCCTGGATTAAATTAAATCAACAAAAAAATTAACTAAATTACCATTTCAAATAATTAAAAAATGTACTTTTCCAAATTTGGAAACTTTT
Source organism: Cornus suecica (assembly GCA_963922005.1). NCBI lineage: Eukaryota > Viridiplantae > Streptophyta > Magnoliopsida > Cornales > Cornaceae > Cornus > Cornus suecica. The sequence goes on from OY998243.1 coordinate 77,394,180, forward strand.
CCCAAATTGGAAACTTCACCTTGTATAAACTGTTAGTAAGATCCATATAAGTGGGCAAGTTTGACATGGATATATGTTTTATTAATTAGTTATACTTAACGTATTAAGAATTAGTTTATTTCGTGCCCTACATTAATTTAAGTAAAAAAATTAATCAAGACAATTGAAAGACAATTCTTTACCCAATGTCTACTTTCACAAATTGGTATTGTTCATCACGAGCAAATTTTAGTCAACATTATTACTCAATGATATCCAATTTTTCATCACACAAGGTATTCTCCATCTTAAAGAAAGTGAATACTTTTTATTTTTAATCCATATATGTATTGTTATAAAAAAATTTGGTAATTGTTGTAATTGAAAAAATTTCGGTAGCACCTCCCAATAAAATAGACACACAAAGAAAGTAACTCAATTTTCTCGATCCCTGAACAATATATCTGAAATGGTTACAACACTAACTAATTTCATTAGAACCACTCGATAAAGATATTGCCACATGCAACCACAACAAATAAAAAGCCTTCAACCCCTGAATTTAATATGAATTATCAGATACAACACCCACAAGTAGGGAAATTTTCAACATCTTTACATTGTAGTGCAAATTAAATATAGAAATATACATATCATTTCTTCATGTTTCTCCTGTTAATCCAGAATTCTGAGAATATTCTGCAAGACCTTGTTTGAAGGCTCCAAGATTTACCCTATTACCAACCAATATGCTAATCACACCCATTTTTGAAACTTCGAACAAAACAAACATTACAACTTAGAATCAGATTTCTTTAGCAACCTCCATGTAAAAGCATAATCAGCAACCTCCATTGATACCGAATGAGTGGAACTACTCCAGTCCATCAAAAAATAGCCATCAACATCCCAAAATCATAGCTGAAGCAACCTTTCCTCCAATTTTGATAAAGTAAAACTTACAAAAAAACAAGCTACCCAAAAAACCCTACCAATAGACAGTAGAAAAAAAGAAGAAGAAGAAGCTCAGAACAAGCATATCTTTCTAAAACAAAACCTACCAATGGCCACCGAACAATTTTAGTACTCAGCTTCCATAAAGAATGAGTCGGACATAAATAAAAACTATAAACTAACAAGATTGTCATTGAAGTTGTCCACCAGTCAACTGAATATATGCCATTGAGGTTGTCCATGACATATGAGGTAGACATCGAATCATGACCCGTATTGGCAATGGGGGTTGTGGAAGTTGACTGAGGCAGCAAACTTCACATACACTAGAATCATCTTTGAAAATCTGCAAAATTAACTACATAATATATATGGGCTTAATTTATATGCTTCTTCTTCATTCGACACTGAATATCCATAAAATCACCAATTTTACAACCAAGGCAAGTATTATACAAACTTAGCATGACAAAATAACAGAAAGGTTCAATGCAGGAACTAAACCTGATTAAGAATAACATATGGTTCCATTTTAAAACCAAGCAATGACAGTTGCTATATTGATCAGTTTAATATTAGGTTAGAAACATATAACAAAGATGAAGTATTTTTTTCGCATCTCAAATTAACTCATTAAGAAACAAAATCAAGGAAAGACCAAGTTGTATACTCCGATATACCATCAGCAATGTAAAAACCAATATGATATGGAGACTATTTATTCCTTGTACTTGAGAAAAAGAAAGGAACTGCAATCGAATACTATCAACTCCATACCTCTTTTAAAATGTGATGTCACCAATTTATAAGATTTTCAATTTCCAAGAAAGTTATATCAAATAAATAAATCCAGACCTAGAAATGAAGCAATCATTGTTGTCTTAATCAAAGCAGATCACTTCAATCCCACAATCACCAGTGAAGCAAAGGGAAAATCTAGTCACTCGTTCAATGCTAATGGAACAGAAACCAATAATATATTTGAAGGTTGACATCAAGTACTTCCCACATGGAGATCTCCATTAGCCATCTACTTAGTTGCATTATATAGTTGTGTAGCATTGCTCATAAGAAAATCTAATCTATTTAACATAAGAACTCATTATAATCAGCCCCAAGGAATCCAAAGACATCTTAACTTCTCAAGATATGTGATGATCCATGTAAATGGTATTGTCCAAACAGCAGAATAAATTCTTTTGGGTTAATAAGGGGGAAACTGGAATTTAAGATTAAATAACATATCAAATTAACAAAAACATAACCAATATTATCGCTTATTCCAGCAATAATTATTCATGTACTAGGTCCATTGTTCAACAATAATTTATATTGAAGCCCCTAAGCCAATTCAACAAATGAAACCCAAGTTGAATTATTTTGGGTTACTAAGAACACACAAAATCAATTTAGGATTCAATTATTCTATTATTTTACACACACATACAATTCCATATTTTTGTGTATATGGATGATTGTATCTGCAGAAACAACTAAGTGTACCCTAAATTGAATGAAAACCAATGACCAAAGCCATTCCTTAAAAAGCTAGCCTACAATGCTAGGACCAAAGTATCATGAAAATTATTTCGAAACCCTAAGACGAAATCATACACAATCACACACATACATACAAAGAAACCCTAAGACGGAATCGAAATTGGGGAAAATCATGAAATTATTTCGAAACCCTAAGACAAAATCACACACACATACACATACATAATCACACACACATACACATACAAAATCGCACACACAAATACAAACACAAAATTGAAAAAGGGGAAAAAATCATGAAATTGATTTCAAACCCTAGTTCTAATTATTGTTGAATACCTGTCTTGCTTCGCTAGTGAGGTGAATCAAAGACGATTCCACGCAATTTTGATTGATTCATCGCTGATTTGAGGTAGTATTGATGAAGTTGGGAGTCGCCGCTCGCCTCTCATGAAGAACAAAAACCCATGTTCTCAAAGTCATTTTTTTTGCCAGAGAATTGTTTTTTTGTTTTGTTTTATTCCTCTCAAAATAGGCACACACTTGTCGAGAACAAACCTTGAAAAAACAAGGAAAACAGGTTCGTTTGTTTTCTGTTTTAGGTTTCCAAACCCTGTTTTCTGTTTTTATTTTTTACTGTTCATCATATAAAAAAAAAACACGTTTGGCAAACGCGTTTACTGTTCACTTTTTTTTTCCCCAAGAAAACTGTTTTCTGTGAATAGTGTGTAAAAGTGGTTAAAACACCAAATACAACTTTTAGCTGTTTTTTGAATTTTTTCACTGTTTAGGTGGTAAAAACAGTGAAAACACCAAATTCATAAAATACAACTTTCACCAAATAAAAGTGTTGAAAACACCTTCATCCAAACGCTTTTTTATTTTTAGTTTTTTGCTGAAAAAAACAAAGGGTGCGTTTGGAAAGCCTGTTTTTTGTATTTGTTTTCTGTCTTCAAATACAAAAACTGCTTTTTGTATTTGTCTTTATTTTTTCAAGAAAAAACAAAAAAATATTTGGATGAAGGTGTTTTCACCACTTTTATTTGGTGAAAATTGTATTTTATGAATTTGGTGTTTTCATTGTTTTTACCACCTAAACAGTGAAAAAACTCAAAAAACAACTAAAAGTTGTATTTGGTGTTTTCATCACTTTTACACACTATTCACAGAAAATAGTTTTCTTGGGAGAAAAACAGTGAACGGTAAACGCGTTTGCCAAACGTGTTTTTTTTTTAGTCTTGTGAACAGTAAAAAAAATAAAAACAAAAAACAGGATATCCAAACGGATCCAAAGACAAATACAAAAACAATTTTTATATTTGAAGACAGAAAACAAATACAAAAAACAGACTTTCCAAACGCACCAGATCATATTCATGTTCTCAAAATTGAGCCAATATGGGCAAATGTTTTTCTACTGTTCATGGAAACTGTTTGGGCCGAAAAGTTACCCAAACAAGTTTTTGTTCTCATTTTAGCCCAAAAAACAGAAAACAGAACAAAAAAACAGGTAACTAAACGGGCCCTAAGGCAATGTTTGATAGACGATCTTATTTGGGTTGGTGTGGTCTGACTTGTCTAGATTCTGAACTTAAAAGTCTGTTTGGTAAGCGGTATGATCTTACTATTTATTTATTATTTATTATAATATTTATTTATTTCTTTTATTTATTATTTCTTCACTTTATAATATATTGTTAATTTATTATTTATATTATTAAATTATTATTTATATTATTATTTATTCATTTATATATTAATTTCTAAATATATTCTATTTATTTATTATTATTTCATTATTTAATTCATTTTATTTATAAATTATTTATTCAATTTTAATTATTTAAAAAATATATTTTATTAATTTAATATTAATTTATTATTATTATACTCAATTTTTGTGATTATTATGAAGTATTTATTTATTATGTATTATTTATTTCATTTTTGTTTATTTATTATTTTTATTATATTTTTAAATATGTTTTATGTAATTTATTTATTATTATTTTATTATTTTTATTATATTTTAAAATATATTTTATGTAATTTATTATTTATTTTATTAATTTATTATTAATATTCATTTTTAATTATTTATGATTATATTTTATTAATTTATTATTTAGTCCATTTATTATTATTATATTTATTTATTATTATTGTATTCATTTTTTATTATTATTATGTATTATTTAATTCTATTTGTTTATTATTTATTGTATATATTTTATTTAATTTATTATTTATATTATTAATTACTTATAAATATATTTTATTATTTATTGATTTATTGATTTATTTATTATTATATTTATTTTATTATTATTATATTCATTTTTTATTATTATTAGGTATTATTTAATTCATTTTGTTTATTATTTATTATTTATATTTTATTTTTAAAATATTTTTTATTATTATTTATTCATTTTTAATTATTGATAAATATATTTTATTAATAAGATTAGACCGGACCAGGTTGAATTATAAAAAAAATTGATCCCAAAAACACTATCTTTGTTCAATTTTGTCTCATTTAATCTGATTTTAAATTTTGAGATCAAATCCAAACAAATATAATCTGATCGCAGAATATAAAGAACAAATAAAACAGACTACCAATCAGACCTACTTATGGGAAAAAGCTCTTATTATTACGTCGAGAACACTCACATTTCATGATTGAAACATTCCGACCTAATGGCAGGTCAAAAAGTCATAGAAGTAATGACACTAGAATAATCTTTATGTTGTCATTAAATCCACGCGGTGTGAAATTCCAATAAATTAGAAGCAGTCGTGAAACACACACGAAACCGCAATCAACGTTGACTGAGCTGGACCGTAGCGGGACCCATCCGCAACTTTGAACCGCTCAAAATGAATCTAGAAGCAACTCATCAGCCACCTCCTCATACTACTTTTCCTTCCAATCAATCGAACACGCCGCAGAATCCAAGCTTTCTAGATTCTTCCTATTAGTTGAATTAAATTAATTGGCCAAAGTCACAAAATTAATTGAACCACGTGCCTAGTAAAATTCACTACAACTCAGGGGTATTTAAATAATAAAAAAATAATAAATATCAACTAGACCCTTAAGGTTTGTCCTTATCTCACCTAGATCCCTTTTTTCATATATATTTTCATCCAGACCCCTTGTATCAATTTTCTTAACAAAATTCCATGAAAGGACCTTGCTGCCCTAATTATTGAATAATAAAAATTATCATCACACGCATTTTAAAGCCAAAATGATTAACACTTTTTATAGGCAGCAAAATCCGTTAATCATCTAACGGGCGGAATCTAACAAATACAACGGACCAAATTTCAGGAGATCTAGATGAGAATATATAAGAGGGAGGAAATTTAGGTTGGATATATGCAAACCTTATGGGATCTGGATGATATTTATCCATAAAAAAAAACATACATTATTGAAAACAATGAAAAGATAAGGTCTCTCTGTGTGGTTCGTGGACCAGGTATCAAAACAGCCAATGAGCAGCCCCCACCCGAACTAAAGGAAGCCAGTAAGATATTTCTATGTAACCTCACGCGTTCGTTCAATCCTTTCTTTCTTCTATATTCTAGTACTATATATACATACACATTCTATATCTCTCATACCATCTTCACAACTCTAACCAAGCAATAAACTAGCTGTTTATTTGCTTCGTCACAAATTTTCCAAAATTTTTAAAACTATATATTTTTTCTCAATTGAAAATGGCAGGGTCTTTCTCAAACGCTAAGCTTCTTTCTGCTTTCATAGTCGATACAGTTTCTTTTGCTGCAAGCAGGTATATATATACTCAATTAATTTTGATTGTTAGATTTATGTTGTGTTTGGCTGCAAACAACGAATATATATACATGTATAGGGAAAGTAATTAAAAACAGGGGAGTGCATGAAAAGAGCATCTCAAGCTCAAAACTATATGTTATATGTATACTATATGACTATATATAATGATATGTGTATTGTTTGTATAGGCGTGGGTATGCGGCTGCTGCGGTACAAAGTGGGAGGAGCGTCGCGGCGGTGAAGAAAGTAAGAGGAGGAGAAGATTTAACGAAGAGTAACTCGTGGTCTCCGGATCCAGTTACCGGGTACTACAGACCAGACAATCGTCCCAACGAGATTGACGTGGCCGATTTACGAAAGGCGCACTTGAACACCAAGATTAACCATCCTTGAAACTAATCAAATTATGAAGAAAATCATTTTCTCTCTTATCCTATAATGTCTCTATAGGACTCTGCTACGATAATGATTCTTATTGTATTACTAGGATTTTTTTTTATCAATTGTTGTCTGTTTTGTGTTCATTTTTATTGAAATCAAGCTTTACAGACATTCAGGAAACGTTCTGGTTTTCTGAAATGATACTATTTGATTCAGGAGTCGCTTTAATTTTTACTATTGGTGGGTGTTTGTGTCCCAATAAAACTGTTTTAATTATTGATTTTAAGGGTCCACTACAGAGAGACACCAGGAAATATAGCAAAAAGATAAAATAAGAACTATTAAAATGGTACGAGTAAATTAATGAAATGATGGAGAAGGAATGATACCGTCTTTTAATTGTTGCCAACTTAATTGATAAAAGCAAAACCATGTCAATGACGACACCACTTTCAATTTATTATTATTATTATAAACTAAAGGGAAAATTCCTCCTAATTTTTACTTTATATACACAAAAAGACATAAGTCCTAAAATATTTTTCTCTAGACGAATAAATCCTACTTTCGAGATACATTTTCAATGAAGTCCTAAAATATTTATCTTTAGAACAATAAGTCTTATTTTTTGAAAAAAAATTTCAATTAAGTCCTAAAATATTTTTCTTTGGACCAATAAATCTTACTCTTCATTTTCATTTAAGTCATAATTTATTTTTATTTTTATATTTATCCATCCTTAGTAAATTAGTTTTGATGATAACTTTATTCATTAATTCATACATAATTTATTTTTTTTAATAAGTTTTACTTACGAAAAATAGTATATTACGAATTTAAATAATAATTGATCTAATTTAAATTTAATTTAATAAACTTGAATGTATATATAATAACTTTACTAAAAATATAATAAATTACTATTAAAAAAAATAATAAAATAAAATTTCATTCAATTTTTATAGTTTAATGTAAGTGTTCATGCCAAATTTGAATTAATATCTTCCATTTAATTTAATAAGGGTGTAAATAGATTATTTAGTAATTTATAATTTATATGAAACAAGAACACCAAAAATAAGAATTTCTAAATAATACAACCCTTATCCACCATTTTTTGATAATAAGTTATAAAATAATATTATTTTATTATAATAATATATTAATCACTAAAAAAAGTATTTTTAAAATATTTTTGTTCAAAGTTTATTTCATTTCTAGTGGTGCTACCTATTTATAACCAAACAAGAAAGTGATTATTTCCCTCTATTCTTATTTCATTCTCACTTTCACTCCATTCTTATTTCCTTTTCACTTCCATTCCATTCCACCGTAATTCTTATTCCTTTTTCACTTTCATTTCACGACACCGTAAGAACGTAGCCTTAGTGAATTCTTTGAAGCAATTGACCAATACGGAGCTTTGACGTTATTTGAAGCCATTATCCATGTGCTCCTCATCAATTATGTCGTGCCCTCTACGTCTTAACCCTATTGATATCATTACACACGGAATTGACAAATTGAGTATTGAAATTATGTGCATTAATTTTTTACTTTAATGCCAGCACATGACGTACATTAATTTTTATTTTATTTTTTCTGTTTACAAACTGCGTCTTCTACTCTACTCTATCTATATGAATGTTGCTGACTTTATAAAATTGATTTAAATATATTAATAAAAGTTGGGCCATATTGATTAATTAAACTCATTTAAAACCGGTTCGCAAATATTAACTGATTCAATAAAATGATATAAATTTCATTGAAATTGAAAAAAAAAAAAATTTAAAAAAATTTGAATTATTATCTAAAATATCCCCTAGGAAGAAGAAACAAACCGATTCAACTTCAACTTATTCCCAACCCCATTCGCACAGTTGAGTCCGCAACCACACTGCGGACACTCCTCAAAATTGCTCACCGGAAAGCTCGCCGAAGCAACTCCGACGGAGAATTCGAGGTCGTCGCCGTTCCGGTTGATCTCGCCGATGTCCAACCACAACACCACCACTTTGACCCTCACGCCCTTCAGTTTCTGGAGCCTGTCTTTTGAGATCACACCCTTGATTGTCGACTTGTATTCCAGTTCGTACGAATTCTCCGGTTTGAAGCTGCATGTGCCGTTCAGATACGCCGCGAACTCGCCGGTGTCGGAATTCAGAGTGTAGGAAGACGCGCCTTTGGGAAGAAGACCCACCGGAAAGTCGTATTGCTTTAGAACTTCGTACGCCGACAACGATTCGTCGCCAGTGGCTGAGAGGGATAGAAGAAAGAGAAAGAGGCAGAGGAGGACCGTCGGAGAGACTGGTCCTGGCCGGGAAGATAAATCCATATGTATATATATATATATATATATGTTTATATATTTGTTAATTAATTTTCTCTCGCAAACACAAACTGAACTCTTTGTATGTGCAGCGTATGTGTTTATATCGGAAGATCTCTATAGATGGTGACGGGTGAGGGCATGGATGTTCTGTGCTACTTAATAGAGAGAAATTGTTTTATCCACGTGTCATTAAAAGGTTTCAGTTGGACAAAACGTTAAACATTTTAGGTGGGTGAGGTGAGAACAAATTTGTGAAGGTGTCCAACTTATGTTACCGCCAAGGTTCCACGTGCTTTGCTGCTATGTCCAGATGGCTTGATTTTGGAACTTTCAACAATTTTAACCAAAAGGAGAAATATCAAAATTATTTATCAATAAATTTTATTTTCAACCAGAGTTTTAGCGTGACTTTCAAGCCTCCTCTTTGCTGCTTATTATTTTATAGGGTAAATAACAGTTTCACCAGTGTAAATTATACCCGCACCCCCTTCGGTTTTTGCTAATTATAATTTCATCTTTTAAATCCCATATTCTGGGACCGGATATGTGCAATTACTCTTATACCTTTTTTTATATTTATTTTAAATAATCAAATATTCTTTTATGTTAAATTACCTATTTACCCTTCCATCATCTTCTTCATCTCACCCCTACTCTCTCCTAAACCCCTTAAATCAAACCCTAACCCTAAAATGAACTATCAATTATCAAACATCAATTCCTATCCATACTCAATTAATTGTCCATTTTCAATTACAGAAAAATCAAAACAAAATGACATATATATCTATATATATCTCTATCTCTATATATATCTATCTATATATATACGCACATATATATATATAACTATCTATATATATACACGCACATATATATACATATATAACTATATAGATAGATATACACCAATCTATATATATACACGCACATATATATACATATATAACTATATATCTATATATATATATATATATACGCAAATATATATCTACATACATATGAAATGAGTGTGTTGATTTTTTGATATTTTTGGTCTAAATCATGCTTCTTATAGGACGTATTTGTTGATCTTGGACTCAATTTATGTTTCTATGATATAGATTGAATTTGCCCAATACTCAATTCATACATATACATATATGTATATGGGTATATACATATATTTATGCACACACACATATATATATATATGTATATATATATATATGTATGTATATATATATATATGTATGTATATATATATATATGTATGTATATATATATATATGTATGTATATATATATATATGTATATATAAGTGATGAGGGTAGTTTATGCATTTCACATTATTTTAGATGGGCAAACAAGTCTTTACACACATATAAGGGTAATTTGGTCATTTTGCATATCAGATTTTGGTTGATCCGGTTTGACCTCGCCGGAGAATGAGTTGAGGGGGTGAAAGTGAAACAAATGCCTAAACTAGAGGGGTGAAATTGTAATTAACAAAAATTGAGAAAGTGCGGGTGTAATTTACACTATCAACAGGGAGTGAAACTGTTATTTACCCTATTTTATATATTTTACCAAAATACCGAATAATTTTTTTCTAACTTTTGAAAAACCAATTCACACAAGCCTTAGTTCTTTACTTATATCATGTACATTTTCATTTTGAGTCATAGAATTGTATTTAAGCTTGACCTATTCCCGACAAAACTAATCAATTTAATCCTAAAATTACTAAAGGTAGTCAAAATCGTAATTATAGGACCAAAAATGACTTGAATCGTACCAAAATTGTTCATATAGGTAAAATCAAAGGAGAGTCGGGCAGAATCGTGTAGAATTGTACTATTCTACTATTTTAGAAAAAAAATTGACTAAAATAGGCAAAATCCTAATAGAATAATACAATTCCACTATAATTTATTTATTTTTTATTTTTTTATATAAAAGATAAGCTTTTCACACACCACTTTGTATTCACATGTGTTTTAGATATTTTTTGGACTAAAATAATAGTATTAGGCCCAATCCAACTTAACCCATTAACGGGCCCGAGTATGGGCTAGCCAGGTCTATAGGCACAATCTAGTAATCTACACCAACCCGCTCGAAAGGACCACCCTGTGGACGGGCCAGGACCCAGGACTTGAAAGGCACACCCTTATACATAAACCAATTAATCATGAAAATGCAGCATATAAAGGACTACAAATCATTCCCTGAATTTCAATGGATTGCGAGTTGCAACTCAATTTCAAGCATAGTTAATTCAGTACATTAATATCATGGTTGGACAGCATTGATTTCGATTGAGATGCCGGTGGTGCAACCGACTCAGATATCGGTCTTAAAAATAAGTATCGAGGTATTCGCACCTTTAAAAAAAAGTTACGAACCAAACTATACAGACAAGGTGAGAAGGCAAACAGGAATTCCATTATCAGCTGGCACAGCTATTTGCATCAGGGGTTTGTGGTATCAGCCAGAACATGTGTTAGGTCTAGCAGTTACCTAAAAGTATGAGAAAAAATATTAGTGGATATTGCGACCAATATTCTCCTCAATTAGTCTCACCCTACCCCAAATTATAGCTTCAACCACCAGCAAATTATGGCTTCAACACACGTTTAGCAAAAATACTGGGAAGACAGCAATCAACTTAATCCCTCAAAACATACCACTAAAGTTGAAGGTATCAATACCTGCAAATATATATATATATATATACACATATGTATTTTGGAACGGGGTATCTGAGCGACTAACCCCAGGACCTGTGCAGCACACCCCCTCGGCCCCCTCCACGCGAATCTGTAAAGCTCAGGCTACATACACAGGCATGGCCCAAGAGATTGATTGTACCCAAGGGAAGTCGAATTACATGCAAATATTTATCAAGATCAATCCTACAGCATGCCAACAGTCATCTATGTGAAAGCAAATGAAATCCAACATATCAACAAGCTTGTATAGAAAAAGTATAAGCAAGACAAACTCTAATCAGTATGCCAATAGTAAACACTCCATATTGTGATATTATTACCTTCCAATTACCAACTCTATAAGCTGAGGGTACTGCACATGGTAAAAGAGTTTACTAGTAGATCTGTATGTGTCAAATATAACCGGACTGGTGTGATTCAATCCGATGGTCCAATGAGTTAAATGTTCTTGTATCCATATCTGATTTGATAACCAATTTGTAAGAGGTGCAAATTTTCTTACTCATCCCAGCATGTGATCATATATCAGGAATCTTACCAATTCGAGTCACTAAAGATATTGGCGAGTGTGCACAAAGTCTTCTGAGGGAGAATATACAAGAACATCTAAAGAGAAGAAAAGAGTCCTCTCTTGGAAAGGAGAAGTCCAAACATTAATTGAATGGCTGTCATCATCATGTCATCAAAAGCAAGTGAGGTTGTTGGTAACTGTCTGATTAATGCTTCTTCATAGAGAAGGATCCATTTCAGAGGCTGTGTAGAACTGCTACAAATGATAATTTATCACCACAATACAAGCATTTGAATTCGTTATCTACTTAATGGAAGAATCCAGTGGAAATTCTACTTTTTTACGATGACTTGGCAATCTAGAACAGAGTACTAAAGTGTTACTCAAGGGGGCTAAGAAATCATCCGCCCATGCAGGGTAAACTACACTGATCTCACTGAGGTTTCGTCAAATATACAATGACTTCCCCTCATAATTACCAAATTATGATGTCCTTCCCTCACAGTGTTATTTCGTAAACAATGTTGCAATTTTTTCTGCAATAATGTAATTAAGTGTATGTCCTTATATATACATGTAATTTATCGCAATATACATGATATTCAAATAATGCCATGTTCTCCGTTTTGACCACTAAGGAAGGAGAGAAATCTGTTATATACATAATTGCAATATGGCATTAAGGGGGCGAGTGTAATTTGACAAAATCTCAAGGAGGTCACTGTAATATACCCTTTCCAACTTTACTAGGACCTTTCATTTTTATCAAGGTTATAGAGTCTTTTCATCAAGCTTTAAAGGCTTGATAACACAAGTTATCTATTAGACATAACTGCTTATCGAGTTGGGGGTAGCTACCTATTACGCATAACTGCTAATTGGTTCAAATCCCAGGGAACTGCACCCCACACGAGGAGGGAGTTGTTCAACAGGCATAGCTGGATGTTGGTGGGTCAGTTGATGATACCCCTACTCTCAAGAAAAGGCAGAAACAGTACATAACACCATAAAAGCAAATCGACGTTGGCTTCTCAATCTCTCCCTCCTAGCGGCTAATTGCACCAAGATAACAAAAAAACTCATAAAAGAGGTACTCTTATATCATCAAAGTTGACTAATAACCCTACATGCTAGTGCAACCTTGTCATACGTACTGTATGTATGCATCAAAGGTTGTATCTATTTCATCACCAAACCGTAAAAGCCGCCTCCTAATCTCGTTAATCAAATCCACATGCTATTTAGAAAATGTAAAACAAGGATCCTCCTCCAAGAGAATGTATTTATTTAAAAATGGTTCCTAAGCCCCTAAAACATCTAGTACACAGAAGGGCAATATCCTAGCATAGTTAGCTCCTGATCAGAACAAAAGGTCAACTTTTCTTTTCACTTTTCTCCTCCTCTTTTTTTTTTTCATTTTCTTTAGCAGGGTTGGGGGGAGGGAGGGGAGGATTGACGGGGGCGGGATTGAGAGGGTGGTGGTACCTGTGATAACACCACACGATTTAGGAAACCAATCAATAACAAAGACGAAATGCTTTTTAAATATAAATGAAGAAACAGATTGCGCCATTAACAGTCATCAAGATTAATCAATTAGAGGGTATATCCTAATGCATGCATCAAGATAGCATCTGTATGGCTATCCATTGCCATCACGATGGACCCATAAGCTAGTACTCAAGTGAGATCCAGGATGGAAATAATATCCCCTATTAGATCTGCCCGAGAATGTAAGTGTAAAAACAATAGAATATCTACTGATAAGGCCCAAAAAAAATTATATTTAAAAACCAGAATGCAATAACAAAAGCAATACATACAGAAGGAAATGTGCACATTGCTTGAGACAACTAACAAGAACAATTGGCAGAGGGGGTTAGGGCAAGAAAATTTAATTAGCAACAAACCACTATAAGACAATCCCAACCACAACCAACATGGGTAAGGAGAAAAGTATAAAAGAAGTACGTACAACTTTTTAGGCAATCAGTTCACATCCTTGAGCCTTTTTATCAATGTATCCAGAGACTTCTTTTTGGGATTCTGCTTGTATCCCCTTGTTCCAAATGTTCCAAACAGCCGATCTGATTGATCCCTTAACTTCTCCGAAATGGTCACCACTTTTCTGTAGTCCAAAGAATTATAACTTCTCTCTCTGATGACAGGATTCAGAAAATTCTCGGGATGATTGCTCAAAAGCAAATTAGTCAATTGTCTAGCTTCAGAAAACGCTGCTTTCAACTGACTTGCATCTGCATCTGATAAAAGAGGAGCTTGATTCTCTGCAAACGATTCCAACAATCGAATATCTACGTCAATCCCCATAATAGCATTCATATTAAACCGTTTAACTGATTCTCCATATAAGGCCCCAACAATCATCTCTGATATGTGAGAAAGAACATCATGTAGAACTCTTTTAAGAACCTGAATCGGTAAGATCTGCTGAGCAGTAGAAACCAGAGTTTCCAAATATATAATCACCTCATTCACGTATTCATTTCCACCCTGTGGAGGATCGTCGATAATCCAGTTCACATTCTCAATCAATTGCATGAAACCGTCAACTTTTTGTTTAAGCAACCCAGAGAGCATCTCTTCAGCTGCATCACGGGCTTTGTTTAGTGGAAACTGCCTCCTACCTCTCTCAGCCATTCTTAAAGGGATGCCTGAAAGCTGTGCAGCATGACGAAAGAAGAAATCACATGCACGCTCCAAGACAGCCAGATTTGCCGCAACCTGCATTGCCTGGGAGACGCCATGGACGGACGTACTGATAAGCTTCAACAAAGCCCCATCTAAGACCTCACTTAAAAGTCGATCCAAGTACTTCTTCACAACATCATAGAAATCCAACTGACCACCATATGACATGAAACTCACAGAATCCTCAACAAATGACCGCACAATCCGACAACAATCAGGCACCATTGAAGAAAATGGCGCAATATAAGGAAATGCAGGTACAATATCAGATGTTTGTATATGAAATGAAAGGACATTCATTGAATACTCATACTCTTTCCTCATCATCATCTGCTCAAACTTATCAGCACCAAGGGCTTCCGCCATCTGTTTACGACAATCCGATAAAAGTAGTTCATGGTACTTGTCTCTATGCTTGCTCAACACCTCAAGCAAAGCATCTACAGGGTACCCGTATCGACGCAAAGTTACACTAAGCAAACTCACATAATCCTTAATCAACAACAAATGATTTGCTGTTTGCATTCTAGAAAATTGATCTTCCAATACAGAGCACATTTTACTCACAGCAGTATCCCATAAATTTTCTACTTCCATTTTCGATATTAACCCACCACCAGTCCTTAAAATACGATCTTCAACTATAAAAAAACCAGCAATTTGGGCAAAAAATGTCTGATGGGATTCAAGAAAAGGTGTCATTGAGGATACCTGAAAATCCGAAGTCAATTGAAGCTTGCGATTCTCAAAGTAGTACTGTTTGAACCGATCTTCAACCCCAAGTGTCTGATGAATATGATAAGCCTTGTACAATGGAGTCAAATCAAACCCTAATATACCACTACCATAATTACCTTCATCTCCGTTTTCGCCGAGTCCATCATCATCTTCTTCTTCTAAAGCATAAACGCAGTCTCTCAGACTGAGTCGGCTCTGTTCTTCGGCTTGCCTTTGCTTGATCCGTAGCTCTTCTTCTCTCTGCCTCGCGGCCGAGGCATGTCCGATTGCGAGTTGGCCGAGATTGCGACTCACCGTACGGATCTCGACGAGCCAATCCCCGAACTCTTTGTTGATTCTCCGTTCGATGTGCGACCGAATCGCCGGGATCTGCTTCTCGAGCATCCGCCGGAGAGTCGTCGACGGCGTTGAATCAAGAAACTCAGTCTCGATCGAGTCCACACACTTCAGCGCCATGTACAAGTTCTTGGCGGAGAGGTGAAAATTGGCGCGAGAGCAGAGCTCCGCCAACCGGACGCAGGTCCGCACCGAGTCGATCGCAAGCGCGACGTTGCTGCAAACGTTGCGAGCCTCGAGGAAGGAGTCGAGAGAAGTGAGGAGAGGCTGAGCAACGGACTGTAACTGAGAGTTGGAAGTGGAGAGAGAGGATTTGAGGGAATCGACGTCGGAGAGGAGGGATCGTAGGTCATCGACGGCCATGATGAAGTCCTGGTAGTGGGCCCTACACACGTCCTCGATCTCGGACTCCTTGGATCGGGTGAAGTGGCGGAGGTGGTGGACGAGCGTCTCGGGCTTGCCGGCGGCGAATGCCTTGCGGACGAAGGGGCCTAGGTCTTCGCCGTTGCAGATAGCGGAGGAGAGGAGGAGCTGGTCGAGTTTATCGGACTCGCCGCCGTTCTCCGCCGCCGCGGGGACGATTTTCCGGCGCATTTTAGGCGTCTGCATCGGCAGTAACTGCTAATGACGGTGGCGTTAGTGGCGTAGTGGATTTAGGGGAGGGGGAGAGAGAGGATATTTGGTTTGGACAATGAAAGCTTGTTATTTGCGAGTTGGGGATGGAGGAATTTATAATGACCAAAATACCACTGGGGACGAGGATGATATTGTTGTGCATTTGGCGCGGAGATTTGGTTATAGATGGGTATTTTAGTAATTAGATAAGGGGTGTATTAAAGTTAGGTGAATCTTAATGTTTGACATTTTGATATTTTGCCGGAGTTTGTGTCTAAGATCAAGGTCATTGTTTATGGGAATGACTATTATCCGACACGCTCTGATCTCAAAAAGGCGCGTGAGAAAAGGGTGTACATGAAAGTTCTTATAACGAAGTTTGTATTAAATTCATATTGTAAGAATTAAAATTAGGGCTATTATCACAAAATTCATACAATTTCATAAAATCATCAAATTGACCCTTGACCTTTCAACTAACTTTGAGATTTCTAATTTGATCAATCTGCCCTGAACATGATTTAGACAAAATTTTGAAATTATTGGAATACCATAATTGAAATGATTGTATATTAAGCTTAAATGAAAAATAAACCATAAGGGTATTTTAGTAATTACATTTTCTCAGTGCTAAAAAATTCGCCCAATTAACGTTTAGGGGCGGATTGAATCGATTAATCAAATTGAAAACATTAGGGGAGTTAGTTGATAGGTCAATGAACAATTTGATGATTTTGTGAAACCAAAACTTTTTTTTTTTTTTTTTTGATAATATACCTTAAAATAACATATATTACTAGTACATAATACTGGTGATATATGTCGCGTATATCCTTATTCCTTACCAATCAGTGGAGTATATGAGATCATTTTCCCTTATTTTGATTTTGTATCGACTTTTTTTCTTTTAAAATTGATAAATAATATTAGAAGTGGCAAATTTTACCCAAATTCATCAATCCGCCCACACCTGCCCTCAAATTTTGGATTATTGGGTG
The DNA here is from genome assembly GCA_963922005.1 of Cornus suecica. Taxonomy (NCBI): domain Eukaryota; kingdom Viridiplantae; phylum Streptophyta; class Magnoliopsida; order Cornales; family Cornaceae; genus Cornus; species Cornus suecica. Next base: position 77,411,764 of record OY998243.1, read on the forward strand.
AGTGATTTCAAATGCGAGTCAATAACAAGTTGGGTTGAATGAGAGAGTGCAAAATTGCAAGTCGGTAACGGGTAGCTGTGTAACCCGTCATCACTGATTTACCTCTCTTGCCTCTGTCCGTGAGACTTAAAAAGCCCTCTTTCTCCTCTCTCCCTCTCTCAGTTAACATCCCACAAGTTCAGACGTCTCTTCTTCAATATATATATATGTATTTCTCTTCTTCAATAAATATATATATATATTATTTGAAGGAGAAGAGTTTCACCTCTTCTTCAATATATATATATATATATATTTCGTAAATAGTCCTTTTACCACTGATGCAATTTAAGTGAGTGAAGTTACTAGTGTTTACTACATTTAAGGTGTCAATAGACATGATACCTATCTTATTATATTTATATATATATACATATATTTTAAAGAGTCCTTTTACTAATAATGAAAAATTTGGTATAATATATATAAAAAAAGTGTGGGTGGATTCAATCCGCGGATTGACCCGACCCATTTACGACCCGTTATAACGGGTTGAGAACGGGACAATGACCCGTTATGAACCCGCCCGCTAACAACCCGACCCAAACCCGCCCGTTTGCCACCCCTATAATAAACGAATACATGTAAGGTCTTTCCTTTTGTATTTACTAACATGCTATTAACCATTCAACTGTGCTTAACATAGTTATTTGAACAAGGACCAAAAAAGAGTAAAATTGATGAGCTTTACTTTGTCAAGTTGGGTCAATAGCCAACTCCTCTATCTCTGAATTGTGTAATTGATACATTCGACCACTAACCATGTACAATATCTAAATATCTCTATATATATAGCTACCACATTTCACCTCCAATCAAGTTTAGAACATCGCTAAGCCAGAATGACTCAGCGTCCAGCACCAACTTTTCAAGTTCAACTAAATCTAGATAACAATGTGTTTTGGGAGGAAGCTATAAACATGTTCACAAGAATAACTCATAGTGACAACTATGGTTTATTCGGCTCCTCTGGCCTAGTTTTGTGACAACGGGTGATATATCATTGTCATTTGCAAAGATTTTGCCAGCATTGCTCCGTCAGGCTTTCACCTATAGCGGAAAAAATTTCCACTGCTGCCTCCTGTAGTAGTCTGGGCCGTCTCTCAGTCCCAGTGTGGCTGATCATCCTCTCAGACAAGCTAATGGTCTCCAATTCGCGGATGAATATTATTTTATGCTGGTGTAATTATTTCTTTCTGGCTATATAAAACATTGTCTACTTACATAATCACTGATCAATAGTCACTTTTGAAGCGAAAGGAGATGAACCAAAAACAAACATTGTCTTGCCAATCCCAGTTCTTAGCGAAAGAAGAACACACTACAATTCAAATAGAGACCAGAAGAATCTTGTAAGTTATAAGTTATAACCTAACTTAGTTTTTCACATTACTATAGAAACATTTCTTACCCAATAATCTGAAAGATAGCAAAAGTTGCACACTATAGATTGGGTATAGTTTGAACACATACTTCACCAATTCGCTTTTACTGATATACGAACTTGCCAAACCGGTTTCTTAGCAAGAGAGAAGAAGAGATACTGCAACTCGGTTAGAGGGGCAGATGATTCTTATAACCGAGACTTAGCTTGCTCGACCTGCATTAGTTATGAACACCAGCTTATTTATTAAGTAAGGATCCAAAATTAGAAAAATGCCCATGCAAAATAAGGAACTAAATTGCCATGGCCTTGCATATAAGTTAACTAGTGGGTGAATGTAGAATTTTATTTTATTTTAACAAAAAAAAAAAGAGCTAATGGTAAAGAACAATTTGAGACTTAATTTGTCTTTGATTCCCAGAATTATTATTTTTTGGGGTGGGAGGGAGAACTACAGTGTTATATACAAAAAAATCACGGTCCATTTCGATAAAAGAATGGAGGCTATTGTAGTTGGATTTATAAATTGGAAATATTCTTCCATAAGAGATAGGAGGAATGTTATATTACAATCACTGCAGAGCTTGAATCTTTACCAGCATGGATAAAAATAACTCCTTGCACCTTGCTTTTTGAAATCCACACATATTATCTTCTCTATTCATCTGAAATCCTCTCAAATTCTTCAAAGCATACTTCTTACACAATTGAGCCTAAATCCATTCATTTCTAATCCTTCGACAAATTTTTGGTGACAAAAAGCAGTTCTTATTTGTTTTTCATCTTTTTTTTTCTCTGTTAAGGTTTGCATCGATGCAAATCACACAAGAAAGACATTAATTAAACCAATAACATACACACAGTACTATATCACACAGAACCAGCAAAATAGTTGTTTTTAAATATTGAAATTCAATCCATGTCATGCATTGGTGCTCTTTGTACTGTACATAATGAATCGACTATTATATGCAACTTACAGCAGCAATTTAGATTTCTTACCAAAGAAGTTCCATTGGAAGCTCGTTCTGCTAAATAGGGACAAGGCTTGAAGAATTCTCCATAAGTCTTTGACCAATCATTCAATTTTGAGTAAATGTATCTAGACCCCAGTAAATTAGCCCAGAAAATAAGTCCTCCCCTGATCCCATTCATACAGCATAAGCATTCCATACCGTTGGAAATAAAAGGTAATATTGTGTTAATGAAGAAGAAAAGAGATACCTATATGCTGGGAACCCCCTGCCCATAACAGAAGCAATATCAAGGTCGGATGCCTTGACTGCAATTCCTTCTGCAAGCATGCGGCATGCCTCATTCACAGCAGGAAATAATAGCATCTCAACAATGTCTCCATCAGACAACTTTGCCAACTGTATTAATGTATATATATATATATATATATATATATAGAGAGAGAGAGAGAGAGAGAGAGCTTTCCATATTAGATAACCACTAATTCACATCTCTGTAAAGAATCAAAGGTACTCATGAGGGAGAGACCTTGAAGTCCATCGTAACATTAGATATTTTCCGCGCCTTTTCGATGTACTTAATTAATCCGGGATCTGGGCTAGCCTTGCGCTTGTCATCATATACATAGAAACCTTTGAGAGTAGATTCACCTGAAACAAGTGGCAGAAGAGGCAAATAACTTAGTTATAGCCCCTGATGTCTCAAATAGTCATCATTCAACATAAATTCTCCTTTCTTATTCCCAGCCCTTATGGGTTAAGTAGATTACCTCCTCGACCGTCCTCTTGAAGGACCGGAATCAGCATTGATTTATGGGATCTCTCAGGGAAGTTCTTAGTAAATTCGACACCAGAAGCAACAGCAACTCCAAAACCAACCAAATCAGTCACTCTGTATTTAAGTATATAAAACAGAGAAATAAGATACGTTTTAGCCTGTTTCAACCAACAAAAACGTAACAGATTTAAGTTCTAAAATTCAGTAGGCACTTGCAGAAGAGTGTTTAGACGCACATGACATGATGAATTTCATGCTATCTTACTTGAAACAGAATTTAGAATGAATATGATTTCTAAACCATGCAATAATAAGATGCATGTTCTAGGTATACATGATAGGGGTATTACCACAAAATTCCCCTATACTACCAAAAAATCATAAAACCCCCATTATTATCAAACACCCTCCTAAACTATAAAAATGTTTCACAAAGCTCCCATTTTGTAACGAAGCCGTTAATGTCACTTGAAATGACCTAATTTCCCTCTATACCTTTTGATAGTACAAGGGTGTTTTGTGATTTGAAGCCTATTATTGTCAAAAGAGAGATCGAGGACAATTTAGTAATTTTATTAACACAAAGGGTATTTTTGTCACATATGGGAACACTGATATGTCAATTAGACAGCCAACTAACGGAGTGGGACTAACACAATAGCATTTTGAAAAGTAGAGGGGGTTGTATGACAGTTTTGTTAGTTGAGGGGTTATATGATATATTTTAAATAGTACATGGGGGTTTGTGACAATACTGCTACATGATTGTACACAAAAGTATATGGTCATATAAAATATTGGAAAAATGATGTTGCTTTGTTCTTTTATAGTTATTTGATGTTGATAATGCCACTTTCACCCAAGGAAACTGTGGAAGTACATACCATATAAGACTGGAATAGAATAGTATCACTTTAATCAAACTTTGAGCAGTGGACATGTACCTGAAGGGACCCATCGGCATTCCAAACTTCACGATTGCCTGATCAATCTGATAAACATCTGCACCTCGTTCAACAAGCAAGCTGGCTGCTTGGGAGTAAGGGAAGAACATTCGGTTAACTGCGAAGCCAGTACAATTCCTAACTACAACTGGGGTTTTCCTTATCTTCTTCCCAATGTTTAGCAAGTCAACTATTACTTGGGTAGATGTTTTCTCTGTACGAACTATTTCCAGTAGAGGCATGACATGAGCAGGACTGCATGAATCATATGTCAATTATAAAACACAAAATTATGATAAATACTTGACGATTGCATATTACCAAGCAACACCTGAAAAAATGGGTCCCGACAATCCGATTTTGACTTGTTGTCCTTTCTCCAATTGAGTTCAAGTCGATTGTGGAAGTATTAGTAGCAAGTATGCAATGCTGCGGGCAATGTCTTTCGAGATCAGCAAAAATTTGTTGCTTTAAAGACACCTTTTCAAATACTGCCTGCCAAAAGCATCAAACAGAGAGGAGAGTACAGAAAATGATTTAATCTTGGTATCCGACAATATAACAACTTGTGACTAGATTACTTGCTAAACAAAAAATAAAACAATTCAGGAGAATTTTTCCTCTATCAACTTAAATATATTAGATTCTAATACATTGTTGCCTTCATTTCCCTTCCGCCACCCCCAACACACCACACCATACTCTGGAAGCAAGCATTAATCGAAGAAAAGAAGCTTCATAAGTATAAGTAGTACTGCCAGCATCAAATGCAGGTCAACTCTAAGGCACCTGAGATAGCACTATTTGGAAATCAAAGAACAGAAGATTTCTGCCAGTGTGGGTTGTTATGTTTCTCACTTTCAAATTGCAATATTTGCAGGAATATATAATGCATGGACTTCATACTGCTCAATGAAATTCAGCTGCCAACTGGAAGACCTTCTCAGGACAATTACTCGGAAAAATCAATAGGGAAGTAAATATGCTGCTAAACCATGAGAATTCTTAGTAACTCTTTTCTTGCTCTTCAGCTGAGAGTGAGAAAGCCTCAAATTAAACTAGCCATCCCACATTCCCTATTACTTTGTTCACCAGCCTTGTTAAGATAGAAAAGATAGTAGCAGCAAGAAAGACTAGCAAAGAGAAAGTTATAATTTAAACTCATTATACTGGTTCTTGTATTTGGAACTGACCTCTATGACTAAATCCACATCTCTGAAGCTATCAAAGTTGAGAACACCCGTCAAAAGCGAGAGGGTTTTCTCAAGCTTCCCTTCAGTCAATATTCCTTTCTTAACATGCTTTTGCAAATTGGCTGTAAAAGATAAAAGGTTGCAGCAATTGAAGTTGTAAGCAGAAAGATAATATAATTAATTTACTAAAACAAATAGTTATGCTACCTTTGACTCTGCCGATAGCTGCCAGTAGAAAATCCTCACTGACTTCTTTCAGGATTACATGGTAATTACTCAAGATAAACACTGTTGCTATTCCAGATCCCATCAGTCCTCCTCCAATAATAGCAACCTTATTTACTCTCCTTGGTTCCAAGCCCATATCAGTTATCCCAGGAATCTGAGAAAATTTGCAGTGAAAAAACACAAGACAAGCAAATGATGGAGAGGAAAATGTGAATCCTTGACAGTTGAAACCAATGTAAAGTTTTAGAACTGCCATATTATATTAGTATTGAAGGTATACAATGAAGTAAAGCATTAGTGGGGATATTTCAGCTAGATTGACCAATAAGGGGGACAGCTGCCCCTTTTAGTTACTTCTCATCCACAATTACGCATGCTCGGGACCAAACTTAACTAGAATTCAGGTTTCCGTTTCTGAGTCAAACAAACCCAACACTCGGAGATAAAATTGTCCAATTACCATAATAATAGACATCACAGTCATTTTAGACAGGAGCCTAGACTTCATTAATTAGCCTGTCATGACTCAATATAAATGCATGAAGGATCCTATTGATAAATGGCACTTAAATATTGGTACAGAGTATAGGTCCAATTTGGTCGGACAAACACCTAGTAACCTATCTAACAGTTGATTTTTCCCCCTTTCAGTATAGCCAATTATTTTAATTTATTATATAAACATTAGAAAATGGGAATATGTTGTCATACCCTGTAACCTCAGGTTTGAGGTTCTGGCAAATCCCACACTTAAAACATATATCCACGCCTCATATACATACCAAGGCCCACATACCACAGATGACTATGGCACTTTAAACCACCTAGAGGTTCAGAACTGAATGAACTAATAATTTTCAGCAACAGCTGCAATGACATTAACCCTTTGGAATAATTGAGAGAAAAAAATGTATGGAAGATCGAAATTATGCGATCAGCTAACTGTAAAATTCCTCTCCCCTTGCATTCATCATCAACAACATTAACAACCTGACATTGTTCAAACCTTCATGGTTCCACGTTGAGCAAAGAAGAAGTGGACCAAACTCCTGGAAGTGTCAGACTGTTTAAGCACCTGCACCGCCTCTGCTTCCTGCTAGCCCCAAGAACGTCATGTGTATCATTCAACATGCATTTGAACATGAAATAAAAATGATGAGTGCATATACCTTCCAAAGTCCAGCACGAGGCCCAGAAACTATACCCTCTTCAATGACATCAATCAAAACCAATGGGTGTTTAAGATTTGGAGCTTGTTTTGTAGACTCAGTTCTGGCACGCTTTAGGATTCTTCTAGCTTCAGTTAAGCCCTCTAATTTATCAGATTTGTATAAACTAACAACCCATGGTTTCCTACACTCCAAAATATCCAAGGCATGCCGACGAGCTGTATTTACCAACTCATTGGCTGGAGTTACGGCATCCACGAGACCTAAACTCAGAGCTTCCTCTCCAGTTACACGCTTTGACCTCTGGAGAGAGAGAGTAGTGAAAAAATTATCCCAGAATATAAAAGTTTAATCAATGCATCTAAGAGCGAGATTAAGTGCCAAAAAATTAGTAGTGTACCAGCAAAAGATCAAGAGCCTTAGTAAGGCCTACAAGCCGTGGCAGCCGTTGGGTTCCTGAGGCAAGTCAAAGATTTGAGAGTGAAGAACATTAGGAAGACCGAGGATATACAACTTTCATGATACTCCTCACTTTAGGAAAATCAGAGAGAGGAGGGTGGAATGCTTCTTAAAGCGAGAAGGTGAACCACCTAACCAACATAAAAGAAAGATGTCCGGTAGGCACTTAAACATTACATCATTTGGAACCCGCATGAATATACCAATTGGTTATTTTCCTTCCGTACCTGGGTGTATCATTTATTATGATTCATTTTTGCTTGCATGTTACTACTAGTGTGATGATGCGTAGGAAGTAAGTATTTCCTGTTATCAAAAGCACGTGTGAATGTGTTGGTGCATTGCACCTTTATGCAACATGACTATTAATTTGAAAAAGCTCAAAATGAAAAGGGTAAATTATTTTTAGACACCAAAACAGCCAGCAAGAAGCATCAACACCAGTAACCTGGTCTTTCCATCTAATTAGCACAACCCGTGACATCAACAGGTACAACTCACCAAGTAGAGAAGTTTCCCGAAAAATCCATATGCACGTCACATTGCTTAATACAATATGAGGATTTGGAAAATTGCCTGTCATTCACTTATTACCTAGAACTGTTGCTAAAAGTTAAAGAGTATCCACGACATTAACTATGAATTTCAGATAAAGAGATTAGGAAATCAAAATTTTCCAACAAATATATTCACATGCATAAAATCACAACACTACCTCCTAATCCGGGAAGAATTCCATACTGAAGTTCAGGCAAGCCTAGTTGTGCAGTAGAAGTTGATATCCGGGCATGGCACACCTGAGTAGCAATGTGGCTTTTAAATGAACTCCCAAGATAGACCCAGAAATACAATTAAATTAAATGAACTCCACATTTTTCGTGAAACGGATTTTAAGACATACCATTGCAACCTCTAATCCACCACCGAGGGCTATACCATCAACAGCAGCTACTAAAGGTTTCTTTGCCGCTTTGGAGAGAAGCAATCGTGAAAAAAGTTATTACAAATCCAGTAAAGCAAAAACTGATAACAGTTGGACCCGAAAATTAACATACCTTCAAAAACATCAGTGAAAAATTCTATCAACATGTCGCCAAGCTTTCCTTCCTCCATCATAATATAAGTTTAAATATAGTAAGTCAGAAATATAGTATGTAGTTTTCAAGAAAATAAAACACACACACGTCTATATATATATATATCAAATTTCTTTTGCCAAATAATATAATTGTATTGATTGAGAAATATAAGTTAGTAGCATACTTTTAGTCAATTGATTTCCACCAAATGAGGCAACGTCAGCACCTCCTGAGAACTTACCTTTTCCACCTGATTAAACAATGAGGAATGCTATATCACAACTTTATTCTATGTTCCCCTGACAACAATGAAAGCATAATTTCTGAAACTATACCAGTCACAACTATTGCTTTCACATCATCTCTTTGCCGTGCTTCCTCAATGCTTCCTTTTAAGCTGAGTAGTACTACAAATAAACAGGATTGTAATTACATTGTGCAGCTCATAAAGCTTATTCGAGCAAAGGAAAAAATCACATCAGCTTTAAAAATGAATTTTGAGCAGTTCACTTGACACAAGAATTGTGTCAATTGGACTACATAGCTGAAATTACAAAATGGAGACAAGAAGCAATAAATGGGCAGATTGGGTGCCTAAAATACCATCTATAATTCAAAAGTTCAGCTGAAAATCATATGTTTCCATGTCAATGGAACTTCACCCCATTGCCAATTATATTTGTCCTTTTCAAAATAAAAAACTGAAATCTTTATTGCTGCAATATGTCAAATCTTACCAAATGTAAAAGAGTTGCAATATGCCATATGTTAACAAAACGAATATTAACATACTTGAGTAACAAAGATCACAGCTTATCTCAAGTACAGATAATCGACAACGGAAACCAAATCCAAACATAAATTTAGATACCTGGCACTTTTTGAGCACTGCCCGTATATCTTGCACATAAAATGAATCTATCAAGTCCAGCAATTTCAATTATGCAATTAACAAAGCAACAAAAATTATGCATCTTGAGCTTACATTTAATCTCATGACTCAATGCTCATTAATGTAATGTCAACGGACTTGGAATGGTTTGAGGTCTCTTACTTGTTAAAAACATGTCTGATTTTACTAGCAGAAACACCGACTTTATGACACTGAAGTTAGCCATAAACCTTTTGTCCTTGAGTTTTCTCCATCGAAATTTCAATTGTCTACTTGAAAAGAAATAAATATACTTTTCGTGACTAACTGTTGTCTTTACCCTTTGAATGAGCCCAATCCCCATTGCACAAGTGGTAGGCTTCCAAGGTCACCCAATTTACATCCCTCGAGCGATGAGAATCAAATTCAAGACCTCCACCTTGTCAGGGTAGTTCTAATCTTATATTACACGAACTCTTCAAACGCAAGTGATGTACCCGCCGCATTTTACTCAATGGGCATGTAGCAATTTTATTTTATTTTGTTGAACATGGACCTAAAAATATATTTGCTAATTCAATTTTATTACACTATAATTTCAAAATCAGAGAATGCGCATTTTAAACACTATGCATATATATATATATATATATATATATATATATATATATATAAAATAATCTTATTAAAAAAATAAAACAACATTATCAACTAAAACAAATATCATTGACCATGTGAGAGTGATGAGTCCTACTGGAGGAGAATTTGACAAGTCCGACCCATGGCTCTACCCAACCTACCAACAGAGTCAATTTAATCTAACCAACTCTTGCACCCCCTTGGGATTCAGACCAAACACACTTCGGGGAAAATATGGTTTTCCAACATTTTTGTCCAAATCGCAAATCTGAATTTTAACATAGATAACCATGTATCCGCTTTATGCCACATTTGACTAATTATAGCAACAAAAATAAATAAACAAAAGAAAATAAATGATTGAACATTTATACATACATATATATATATATATATATATGTGAGACGTGATACCTTCAAAGGAAAGCAAATTGAGAGGCGGGTTGGAAATGGTGATGATGGCCACCCCATCAGCTCCAACCTCCAACACTGTTTTTCCCTCTTTCATTTTCGTGTCTTTGCTCACACTCTGTTCGATCCACCAAAATATAACTCAGTATGAGTGTTAACTGTCATAAATTCACTGTATTTGTGGGTAATTTTCTCTTCCTTCACGCACGACCACAAAGACGCTGAGTCAACTATTGTCGCTCTCTGTCTTGATCCCCAAATGGATTTTTTTTTGCCATATCGCCCTTTGTATTAACTACCACCTTTTTCTCCTCTCTTTTTTTCTTTTTTTTTTTAAACTAAATTATATTTTTTTTCATTGAATAAATTTCAGAATAATAGACTTGTAATTATTTTATGATTAGTATAATCATTTTTCAAAATTTACGAAACAATATTTTTTCATTCTCATGTATACAATATCAATATAAGATTAGAATATAATATACGGTAAAATTACCTCCCTCATGTTTGATTCAATTGCATCCAATGAATTATAACCGTGTCGGATTTCAGACTGCGGCCGGAACTGTGTTGAAACTTAGGACACTTCGTATATACATTTAGAACACTTCGAAAACACATTTTGGATATTTTAAAATTAAATTTTGGAGACTTCCATAACACGACATAATAACTTTTAATTAATTTTAATATAACTTACAAACATATTATGAACTAATTAAAATATTAAATAAAACTTAAGAAAAAAATGAAAATATATAATTTTTAAATCTAAATGAGTAATTTTGTTTATGCTTTTATGGATTAAATGATTAAATATAGTTATTTTAAATGTAAAAATTTATTAAAATTTAATTTGTTGACTTGTCTTGTTTTTTAAGATTTAGCGTGTCTAAGTGTCCGTGTCGTGTCGTACCCGTGTTTCGTATATGTGTCTATGCTTCGTATATTACATTTAATGGCTATATTTGTCATCTATTACAGTATATACTTTGAGTTTCTCATTATCTTAGATTAAATTTTTTTTTATTTTTGGTAGTTATATGACAAAAATGACATAACATATTGATAAAAATATCATTTGATTAAAACATTTAAGGTAATTTTTACTTAATAAGAATATTCAGTGTAATAAACACTGATCATAACCACAATGTGTAATTTGAAAAATTATTCATTACAATAGTGATACCACGTCATCAATGCTAATGTGGTATCACAATTCAATGGAAAAAAAATAAAATTTCCTTTTTGACAAGTGTAATATATATTACCATATCAAAATTCAACACATATGGATAGAAAATAATAAAAAATATGAAAACAAAACAAATATATATATATATTCATACATGTTGAATATTGAGATGTTAATATGTATTACAATTGTCAAAAAAAGATTTTTCATCGAATTGTGATACCACATCAATTACTATGGTTGTAACTTATATTTTATCGTGCAATTCAATTGAACCGAGGTCGATTGTTAAAGTAGCATGGCTAGATTTAAAAAGAGAAAATATGTACTCCCTATGTCTTAAATTAGTTTTTCAAATTTGACTTTTTAATTTTTATTTTTTTTATAATTTTGTATTTTCAATTTTTCACTTTGATAATATAAGTATAGTTTTTAGTTTTTAGTGGAGCCCGTTGCTTTTAAAAGTTAATGAAGAAAAATAATTTAGGAAAATATAAGATTATAGTGTATTGAGATTCAAAACTGGACAAGTATTTTGGAACAAGTAAAGTTGAGAAAGTAAACAACTAATATGAGAGAGTATAAAAAATGGAATAAATCATTAAAACTTTTACAAGTATAACAAATTTATTAATAATCACAAAAAAACTTTCAAAAATAAGATAAATTGAATGTTTTAAAATTTTAAATTTCTATGAATAATAAAAGGGTTAATTTCACAAAACCCCCCTATACTATTCAATTTAATCAACTACCCCTAGTGTATTCACTTTGCCATTTATACTATTCAATTTCATCACTATGCCCCCTCCCTTCACATTTTGAATCATAATACCTAAACTACCCTTAATAGTATAGGGGGTTTAGTGAAATCAAGTCTTTAAAAAAATTATTTATCAAAAATCAATTATATTTTTCGTAAAAAAATCTATATATTTCGGAAATTTTTTTTTTTCAAAAACACTATATATTTTGGAATATATATATATTTTGAGAAATATATATATAATTCGTCAAAAATATATATTTTCCGAATTGTTTTAAAAAATATGATTTTTTTTGAGAAAAATATATATTATGTTCCAAAATATGATTTTTTCCGAAAAATATTTTTTTTGAGAAAAATATATATTATTTTCCCAAATATGAATTTTTTCCGATTTTTTTTTTTTGCGAAAAATATATATTATTTTTTCCGAAATATATATTTTTTATATTTTGGAAAATAATGTATATTTTTCACAAATAAAAAATATTTTTCAGAAAAAATTCATATATTTTTAAAACAATTCGGAATATATATTTGACAAATTATATATATATATTCCGAAATATATATCATTTTCCAATATATATATATTTCAGAATATATATATTCCGAAATATATATATTTTTTTCAAAATTTATATTGTTTTCGAAAAATATTTTTTTCCCGAAATATATAATTGATTTTTGAAAAATAATTTTTTTTAAAGATTTGATTTCACTAAACCCCCTTATACTATTGAGGGTAGTTTATGTATTATAACTCAAAATGTGGAGGAGGGGGCATAGTGATGAAATTGAATAGTATAGGAGGCAAAGTGGACATAGTGAGAGTTAGTTGATTAAATTAAATAGTATAGGGGGGTGTTGTGAAATTAATCCATGATAAAAATGTCATAGCATAGATATATATTATATATAGATAAAAGAAGAAAAAGAAAAATTATAAAATGTCGTGAACTTGGACTGGACCTAAACTTAGACATCGATGGCCTCGACTGTGTTTGGAATATTAGTTATTATTGGGCCTGAACCTAATTAGAACAGGCCCAATCTAATTTGGCCCAACCCTACCATTTCACGATTCACACCCAAGCACAACCTCTCACTCTTCACATTCTGGTTTCAGCAGTCGCCGCGGGAAGCAGAAGCATTAGCCACAACAGCGACAATGGTATTCCCCCGAACTCTCTTTCATTTCTCTATTCGAAGTCTGTGTTACTTTTCACCATATATATGTATATATATTTTTGATGTATTAGGGTATCGATTTGGTCGCCGGTGGCAAGAGTAAGAAGACCAAACGGACAGCTCCCAAATCCGATGATATTTACCTCAAGCTACTCGTGAAGGTACTCTCTCTCTCTCTCTATATATATATATATTTGTATATGTGTATATGTTGTCGCATGTATATATATATATTGTGAATGTGATGTTGGTTGATCTGTGATTAGCTCTACCGTTTCCTTGTTCGGAGGACGGGAAGCAAGTTTGATGAGAAGATATTGAAGAGGTTGTTCATGAGCAAGACCAATAAAGCCCCTATAGCTCTCTCCCGTTTGATCCGTTTCATGGAGGGAAAGGTGATTTTCTATCTCTATCTCTCTGTCTATACTTTTATTTTTCTGAATATTATGTGTGTGTGTATATATATACATACAATATCTGTTTGGCTAATGAGAACACTGCGGGTGAAATATAGGAAAATGAGAATACGAAACTTAAAAACCCATATCAATCAAGCCAATTACTTGTAAATGGAAACAGAATGAATGAAAGTGGGGTCTCAGTGTCTAATGTATGTGGTCTAAATGCATTTTTTTGGGACCAAATAGAGGGAGTTTGAAATGAATTTATTATTTATATTTTTTTTTTTTTGATGAATGGTAGTACTGATTTGATACCAGGGTGATAAGATTGCTGTAATTGTTGGGACTGTTACTGATGATATTCGGGTAGTAAATGAAGTCCCGCCTTTGAAGGTGACTGCCCTGAGGTTCACAGAGACAGCCAGAGCAAGGATAGAGAAGGCAGGTGGTGAGTGCTTGACATTTGACCAACTGGCTCTCAGAGCTCCTCTTGGACAAAACACTGTAAGCATCTTGATCTTTATCTTATGGCCCCTTATGTCCAATTGTTCATGTTATGTTTGTTGGTTCTGATGAATTGTTTTTACTCTAATCTTTAATTGTATGAATAAGTGAGAAAACTGAGATGGGTCTAGTTGCACTTTAACATGAGATGTTTTGATGTTTGAATTTGCAGGCTTCATGTTTTGTTTGATTTAGGATTCTACTTAGACCGGGTAGTTTGGTAGATAAATCGGTGAGGTAGAATGCAATTTTTAGATTGGTTCCATTACTACCAGGTGTTTGTTTCACCAACTAATGCAGTCACTGTCTCTTTCCTTCTCTTGTTGTTAAAAGCGCAGCAAGGCCGAAGACTCATAGAGGTGTAAGACTTGTGCCTGTTGATTGTTGTGTTCCCAGTCGTGCCTTTGATAATATTTGCACATTTATTATGGAATATGAATGCTTTAATAATATTTTCATTGTTCAATTGAATTTTTCGTCTTACTTCACTCAAGCGAGCACCTCGAGAATAAGTCATAGATGTTCTCCATCTTTTGCTTTCCTTAATAATATCCCATAAAAAGTAGAAATGGATCCCAACACATTTTAAGTTTCTTTTCCCCCTAACATTTGAATTGATTCGGGAATTGATGGGTGCAAGAGTAGTTTTTTCAATAGGTTTCTGTATGACATCATAATATATCTCCTAATGCAGTTGGTTATTTGGAATTTATTGTAGATCTCTGAATATTCAGACAATGAAAAGAAAAAAAATACGATTAAGATGGCTATGAATTCTATTGACTTTCCCTTACTTGATCGGACAGCCCAAACACCCTCCCCGAGGCTGATGTTAGTTTTCAATTCTTGAACTAAATTTACTTATCAAAAATATTCTAGAACTTGTTTGGATAATTCTCGTTAATAACAATGAAAGACTAATTGGTCTGATCTTGCAAAGGGGTGGATCAGGTTATTTTTATGGTGTTCTTACTGATTCTGTCAGCTACAATCCCCAGAACTGTCTTTCGTTTTTCTACCGATGATATCTTCTGTTTTATTGTGGTCCTTTGAAATTGTTGTATGGTAAAGCAGATACCCATGGCAAATTCTAGACTTTCTTTCAACATTTATGATTACAAATGAAAAACTCATGGTTCATTAGGTGATCATACAACTGGGTGTGTAGGGTAGTTTTTAATAGGCACTTAATTGAACTCACCCAAGCAAAAGTCCTTCAGTACCTTTTTCATTGGTTTTATCAGCTGTGGTTTCTGGAGTCTGCTTTTGTTATTTTGAGCCTTAATAGGTAATATCTAAGGCGGGCAAAAAAAAGAACTGTCAAGCTTAGGCTTTTGTTTTGAATGAATTGACCGGTAACTGAGAATGTCACAAATCATGTTCATGGTAGGATATTTTGAAATACTTGGCATCTTTTGGGCTTGTTCTTATTCACGACTTCCATGGCTGGAGCCCAGAAGTGAATTTCTTGAAAGAAACATGTCTTCTATTAAGATTAGAAATGAGTTGATGTTCTTCACTTTATTTCTCGAATTTGCTTTGAAAACGTGCCAAAAACTTATGCATTCTTCAAGAATCAAAATTAATTTTCTGTAATGAAGATGGATGTCTTTGGGTGCTACCGCCATAGGATGTCTTTGAAATTCCTTACATCATAGTGTGGAAAACTTCGATGAGCCTAAACATGCTTTAATGTAAATTTGAACCTCTTGAAGATGAAGTAAATTTGGGTATTACCAAATTTTATTTCACGTAAATCTGAACCACTTGAAGATGAAGTAAATGACAAGGATGAATTTGATCATACGATTCGTTTTTTTTTGCAGGTACTCCTCAGAGGTCCAAAGAATTCCCGTGAAGCAGTGAAACACTTTGGTAAGGCTCCTGGTGTGCCACACAGTCACACTAAGCCTTACGTGCGGTCCAAGGGAAGGAAATTTGAGAGGGCTAGAGGTAGGAGGAACAGCAGAGGCTTCAGAGTTTGAGTTTTTCGACTCTTCCAAGACAGATCCATCATTCAAATTCCGAAAGATTTTAACAACCTCCTATTGCTTCTCTCGTTTCCCTTTTGCCATTTCAATTTTTTTTTCCGGATTAAACGTATGAGAACTTCATCAAGTACAGACATTAGTATCAAGCTTGTGGCACTCGATGGCTTCATACGGAAAAAGATTGCGTTATTGAGAAATTCTTAGTCTAAAACTTGGACAAGGTATTCGATATCCCAGTTTCTCCCCTTTGGGATTTCTTTTTCTGGAACTTGGAGAAGGTTTTCAATATCCCATTTGCCTGTGCAAAACAAACTAATACTTGTCACATGTGGATATAAATTAAATATGAAAAAGGAAAAATAAAAAGATTGATATACATCGGAATTCAAAAATTGATCTATTAAAAATGTGGTCCAGTAGTCTTCAAGAGTTTGTTGAAAAGATTTAAAAATAAAATTGCGCAAAAGTCATTATTCTCCTTTACTTCATTTAAAAGATCATTTTGAGATAATTCCCTTTTCGAACATAATTCAATTTTTAACGCTTTAAACCATAAATTTATAAGCTATCTTGAACCTCTTTTTCCTAAAATTTTATATGCTTATTTATTTAGGTTAAGATATATTTAGTTATTTTTAATTCTTGGATCAGTTATACACCACGATTATGTTTTATTTATTTTATTCTATCGCTATCTAAAGTTAAAAAATAAATGTGAAATATCCTTTTCTGCATGATTAATTTGTTTACCAAAATTCAACTTCAATGAAATTTAGCCACTGTCACTGCCAAGTCATGTATAACACGATGTTAAAGTTGTCGACCATCATACTCTAGTTAAGAAGCCTGTCCTCTCTTCAAACGCCACATATTCGGTGGAAACTTTTACTTGAGGAGGTGTTTCTGCTCCCGTGAATATCACTTATTTTGGTATTTATCAATGTCATATATTTTTGTCAATTCGTTATTTTTTTGTTTGTTATATAACTGATGAATATTATAATTTTTATACAAAATATATAATTGTAAAATAAGAAAAATGAGTGGTCGAGATGAATAACTAAAATTTCAGAGATACAAGGTACCATCCATGATAAATATAATTAACAACTTAATGTCTATATCCTTTACCTTTTTAATTATAATATAACTGTCACTTATGTCCTGTTTGACATAACTTCTATTTCTGACTTTACGAGAAGAAAAAGATAAGCAGAAACTGTTTTGAGAAGCTGATACACTTCAACTTCTTTAAAACGTTCTTCCAAGGCCTAAAAGCTCTTTAAAAATTTTTGTCAAACACTTCTTAAAACAACTTTTCCTTCTAGAAATAACGTTTGAAAAGTCAATCCAAACAAAATCTTAGTAATTTAATCAACCTATTGTGCATATGCTCTACCCTTTCAAAAAAAAAATCTAACCAAGGATGGTTTCCCTGCAACTAAAATCCTAATCAAGAGTCTTTTGGAATTTTATACGATTTCGATACATTGATTATGATTTGTGTAGACACAAAAAATTGTGACAACTATGCTTTACCCTTTTATTTATGTTCTTATCCTTAAAAAATTTCAATTCAAACATTGTGGATGAATTATGTCATGTAGTTTATGGGCGTGGCCCCCACAGTGACCTCCCTGCGTGGTCCAGCCTCCACTGCTGTGTATATACCAGTAAACTCCTTGATCCAAAGTTCACCACTCCTCTCATAAGATAATAGCGGCACACAACCTTGAAACACACCAGTTCTACACCCGGAAAGAAGAAGAAAATATATATACATCTATACACACACACACACACACACACATATATATATATATATACAGAGAGATGGAGAATATACAGCACCGGAATTTACATGTGAACGGAATAAACATGCACGTCGCCGAGATAGGCGAAGGCCCGCCGGTGCTCTTCCTCCACGGATTCCCGGAGCTCTGGTACTCTTGGCGCCACCAGATGCTCTCCCTCTCCTCCGCCGGCTACCGCGCCATCGCCCCTGACCTCCGCGGCTACGGCGACACCGACGCGCCTCCCTCCTCCGCCAGCTACACCGCCTTCCACATCGTCGGCGACCTGATCGCTCTCATCGATGCACTCCGACTCGACCAGGTCTTCCTGGTCGGCCACGATTGGGGCGCCGTCATCGCCTGGTACGTCTGCTTGTTCCGCCCTGACCGGATCAAGGCTCTGGTCAACATGAGCGTCGTCTTCCATCCCAGAAACCCTTCAAGGAAACCCTTACAGTCCATGAGAGCTATTTTCGGTGACGATTACTATATCTGCAGATTTCAGGTATCTATATATATACATATACACACACATATGTATATGATTGTGTCATTATTTTTCCCTATTTGATTGAAATTCACAAACCCAATATATTGGGGCGCTAATTATGATCCAAAATATTCAAAAGATTGGATTTGTAGTTAAGATTAATCTGTTATTGCATAGTTTGTAAATGGGAATGTTTTAATGAGGGAGAATTAATGGTTCAGTTGTTGTTGTTGACACACATTGACAGTCGCATTAAATGAGCTTGTTGTATTACTATTGAAATTGAATTGAGGGGTTTACCTAAAGCAGACAAATTTGCACTAAAAATTTCAAATTACTGAAGTACTCTCATGGTGGTAAATATTTGTTTATACCTTGATTGTGTTTGGGTTGTCAATTTAAATATGGTGTTAGTTGGTAATTGCGATTTTGGGTTCTATTCAACAGTTCTAAAAGGTGATTTTTCAGTAAATAGTGGGGAGAGGTAAACTTATAAGATTCAATTCTTGGTATTCGCAAGTCTGCGACTTAACGTTACACGATTTGTGGAGTCAATTCGTGTATCATCCTCAAAGGACGATCTCTTTGGGGTCTAGGTCCTAGGAGATCGTCCTTGCGGGTTAGACCTTTTCAATTCTTGGTATTGAACCAAACACTGCCTTGACTGGTATAAAACATTAAAGGCTGAAAATACCACTCCAAGGGCTTCCAAAAGATCAGCAAAGGCAACTGGCAACCTTGGTCTCTTATTCAATGTGTTTGGTGTGTGGTAACTACCCCTTGCATGGCAGGTCTTACTTGGATCCACTTTATGTATAAGTGGAATAGTACTCCTTGGGCACACAAGCAATTTTAATTTGGATGAACTGCACAATAGTCCAATTTTTGTCAAAGTTGAAACTGGAAAAAATTGGCCTCTTCCACTCTAGACATTATCTTCATTAAAGATTGTACTGATTTTAGAATCTTGTCTTCTTAGGTTTTTGGTTTCTAAATGTTCTTCAGATTGTATGTTGAGTCGGTCATTTCACAACCAAAAAAATAGTTCTGGAGGAACTAACGCTTTTCAGTCCTTTATGGTTTTGTTTTAGACTTTTTGTCTTACCTGAAGTGGTGTTGGTTACTATTAGCAAGAATTTTAATGGAGATCTTCTTGATTTGATCAAATCCTCTTATGTTTCGAGTCAAAATTTGGTCAGCTGGTTAAAAACATAGATACGTGGCACATTTATTTCGGGAATCCTCCATTTCAGATGTTATCTTCTTGCATAAATTCTCTATATGAGGTTAAGAGGATTTTCCAATGCCTCCTGCAATGTTAACCGACCAGGATATCTTTATGGGAAGATAGATTAATTTGATGAGCTGGTTCTTTGTCCATTGGAATATATTGGAATCCTCGAAAGGGTATTGAAATGTTTGTTAATGGTTTGCTCACAGTCAAATGAGATGAATTATGAAAACACCAATTCCATCTTTCTTTTTCCCATTTTGCCATGTGAACGGCTGAATTGAGATACCGCTTCGCACTATAAGTAGAATACAGGGTTGGGGATGTTAATTATACAACATATCAACCAAATTTTCTCCCTTAGGTGCGTAATAGCTCACTGATCGAGCGATCTTGCTCTGAAGATGAAAAATGGACTTTTGTTCAAGAATGAAATTGATAACATGGATTCCTAATCTTCACTTGTACAATTCTAAATGTACCTCCAGCTAGAGGTTATATAATTCTTATTTCTCAAAAATCCATCTGATATGCTTCGACTTTTCTCGCCACAGGAACCTGGAGAGGCAGAAGAAGAATTTGCTTGTCATGATACTGCGAGAATTATAAAGAAATTTCTCACTTCGCGCAATCCAACTCCACTTCGTGTACCTAAAGAAGTAGGATTTGGGGGTTCACCTCATATTCCAATTACATTGCCTTCTTGGCTGTCTGAAGAAGACGTCAGTTACTATGCCAGCAAATTTAACCAGAAAGGGTTCACTGGTGGATTAAACTACTATCGTGCTATGGACCTGTGAGTTTACTTCGCGATATTGTTTAATTTGAGATAACTTTATTTAAGGAAAGTATAAGTAATAAAGAGATTATATTATTACTTAATGTTTATTTTGGTACAATACTAAATTCACATAGAATGTTTCCACTTAAATTGTTCATACCTCACCTTAAATGAGGAGATATAAGGAGATGACATTGACGGACTCTCATTTTAGCACTTAGCATCTCTACAATTCCAGTTATTTTCCTGTTCTTTTTGAAACAATCAATCTTTCATGTATTGTTTGAGGGATGCGTGTGAATGTAGGAAGTCTTCTTCCAATGCGTGTTGGGTGATTCATGATTGAAACTGGACATGATCTTCTCCAGCAGTTTAATTATTTGGTTCTGGTGTCTAATGTGACACAGTTGCTAGTATTTGTTTCTTCATATTCTACTAAGTATATTGAAAAATATGAGAGTAGTGTTTAGGCATGAAAATATTGCAAATTTATTTGTGGAATTGGCTGTAATGGATCCTATTCTTTTGGGGAACGAGGATATTCTATGTACACTCTAACTAATATTAGCCATCCTCTTTCGATCCTATTTTGAAAGGGGTACCACTTTCTAGGGGCCCATTTGACTGAGACACTCGTGAATGGACCAGGAACGACTAGTTTGCTGGAGTTAAGTGGATGTTCTTCCATTTTGGATGTAAAAGGAGACGTTCCAATTCCATATTGATTTTGAAGTGTAATTTCTTTATGTTTTAAACTTTTTCCTTGTTGCAGATATTGGGAGCTCATGGTTTAAACTTTTTCCTTGTTGCAGAAATTGGGAGCTCACGTTTTAAACCTTTTCCTTGTTGCAGAAATTGGGAGCTCACAGCACCATGGACTGGCATGCAAATAAAGGTGCCGGTTAAGTTTATCGTTGGTGACTTGGACCTGACCTATAATTCACCAGGTGTAAAGGAATATATACACAATGGTGGCTTCAAAAAAATGGTGCCATTTTTGCAGGAACTAGTAGTGATGGAAGGAGTGGCTCACTTTCTCAACCAAGAAAAACCAGAGGAAATTAATGCTCACATCCTTGACTTCATCCAGAAGTTTTGATGTCTGTTAGATGTATTATCATGCCGCCATCCTGTAAGTTAACTAAGAGTTCAATACAAGGTCAGAATAAAATTTGATTTGTAGTCCTAATGTTGCTGGGAAAAAAAATTATTATTTTTTTATATTTTTCTGATGCAGTTATACCGAGTATTTTGACTCGTGGGCTGATGGCATTGCCTGTGGCCAACTTTTTATGTGAATTGGTTGTGAGTTGCAACATTAATTTGCATCCTTTACAGTGATGAGGGACCCAATAGTGATTATAGATGTTGGAAAAAATTGTCTTATGTGATTGAAGCTGGAAAACTAGATACAGATACAAGGTGTGCTAGTCTATATTTGTGTCAAATTTTACTTTTTGGTTCTCGTTTTGTTTGTTATATGGATTATTGCTTGGTTGAGAATGATAAGAGCTTGGACTCTCTAGTGTGAGCGCATATTTCAGTTTAATGGCAATATCAAAAGGTGATGTCTATAGTCGTACCTACCATTTTAGCATCTTTAATTCAGCGTTCCAGGAAGAACAATATAATTCTATGCCCTTACTACTCTGGAGTCTGGACATGTTGAGCTGTTGTTTTGTGGTCGGCTAGACCATCATAATGCCAACGTAAAGTGGATTGCTACGTTACTTTAGCTCGACCTCCTATAAATATCACCTATAAACTCCCTAAAAGAGAAGCAGGGACCTCACCGCTCAGTTTCATCTTATATATGTGTTTATTGGTATATAGCTGTATGTATATCTCGACTAGAACTTGGAAAGAGACTTGCCTGTATGCAAGTTGGCAGTGGGTTTTTCATTAGAGGCACAATGCACAACCATGTGCTCTCCGAATTCAACAGGAAAAGGAAAAAAGATGATATGGAGGAAAATGTTATCGTGTTTTAAGTTCCATGGAAAATGGCGAGGAAAGGGTAATATGTGCATGAACTCAGTGCACTATTTGTCCACACAACAGTTTGCTCTATTGCACACGTAGTTTTATTCGAAGGATCTTATCGTGTACAATTTAGTTTTGGTTATCAAGTATCTGGTTATTGTGAACTTGCATATTGTCTCCAAGATCAGAACTTCTTGATGAAATCAATAATGTGTGCACTGATCTCCTCTGGCTTTTCTTGGTTGATGAAGTGAGCTACACCTTCCATTACAACCACTTCTTGCAAAAGCGGAACATCTCTTTTGAAGCCACCTTTGTGTATGTAGTCCTTCACACCGGGCGTGTTATAGGTCAAATCGCAATCACCAACTATAAATTTTACTGGCACCTGTATCTGCACCCCAGTCCATGGTGCTGTGAGCTCCCAGTTTCTGCAATAGCATCAAAGTTCAACCGCTATTTCCTACCCAATGCTGAAAAGAACTATTTCTGGTAACAGTTTTCTGTTTTGTGATAAGTGAAAATGAATATATTATAGTTTTCAGTCTCTGGTAATTTTCAGGAAGCAGTTTTCTGTTTTATTAGGGAAATAAATCAAGCAAGTTCGGATCTTATTGCAAACTTACTGGTCTATAGCTCTGTAGTAATTGAGTCCTCCGGTGAAGCCTTTCTGGTTGAATTTGCTGGCGAAATAATTGACGTCTTCTTCCATCAACCAGGATGGTAGTGTAGTTGGAGTGTCCCAAAATTTCCCAAATCCGATCGTTTTAGGCACACAAGATGGACGTGGATCCCTAGATGAAAGAACTGATGCGATTAATTTTGCAGTTTCAACTTGAGCAAACTCTTCTTCTGCCTCCCCTGGTTCCTGCATCAATGATTAATCAGTATTTGTTATGATAGTCACTCAACACTATTATGGATTACACAAAATACTTTTAGGTCAGGCTTTGATTTTCTGCAGTAGAACCCCTGCTTTAGTGTTCTTCAATGCGTTTGCATTTCAGCATTTTTCAACTTCTTGAATCATTTCGACCTTTATATACATATATCCACCCTGTGTATGTGAACCTCATCCTTAACTTACTGGCCAAATGACAGGCTAAATTTGGTCGGCCTTGTAGCCGGCCAAAATATGGGACCCACTTGTGACCAGTCCCACACCAAACCTGTTGATTGAGAGTTAACTATACTGGAAATATGTTGAAATGTAAATTAATGTGTTCAAAATAAATGTAAGTAGATAAATGATGCTACAACACGAGGCTTGTACAACAGGGCATTATAGTTCAACAACTAGAAATTCAATTACACCAATCATATTAACAAGAATTTGAGTATCTTGATTGAATAAACTTGTTATATATATATATATATATATATATGTTGTGATCAAATTAACTGACCTGAAATCTGCAAATATAGTAATCATCACCAAGCACAGCTCTTAAGGCATCAGTGGGCTTCATGGAAGGGTTCCTGGGCCGAAACGCAACGCTCATGTTGACCAGGGCTTTGATCCGGTCCGGCCTGAACGTGCAAAAGTACCAGGCTATGAGGGCGCCCCAGTCGTGGCCCACCAAGTAGACTTGGGCCAGGCCCAGTGAGTCCAGCAGGCTCACCAGGTCTCCGACTACGTGGAAGGCGGTGTAGCTGGCGGCGGAAGGTGGCGCGTCGGTGTCACCGTAGCCGCGGAGGTCTGGTGCGATTGCTCGGTAGCCGGCGGAGGAGAGGGAGAGCATCTGGTGGCGCCAAGTGTACCAGAGCTCCGGGAAGCCGTGGAGGAAGAGCACTGGCGGGCCTTCACCTATCTCAGCTACGTGCATGTTAATGCCGTTCACACTTACGTTTCTGTGCTCTATCTTCTCCATTCTCTTCTATCTTTTTTTCCTTGTTCTTTGGAATTGCACTAAGCTAAATATCCAATAGTTTTCTTTGTTTTTAACACCACTACTATGTCTCTTAACTTATCTAAATGACAGAGACAGACACACACACACACATATATATATATATATATACATAAATATATGGGTGGGGACTTGTGGGCCTTTTAGGAGATATTGAATTGTTTTGGTGAAAGCTCACGGCTTGCATGCTTCTTTCAGAAGAGAGAGCTTCTCCAAAACCCTCATTTTATATTATATTTTTATCTCGGCTTCTTTGTATATGTATGCGCCAAAAGATTCTCTTGTGCCATTAAAGGACAAAATAGTCAACATTGATTTGAGATTCTAGTCTTGTATACCTGTAATTGTAAAATTGCAGAGTCAAGCAATGAAATTTGGTCAATATTAGTTAATTTTATTGTTATAATTGGTTTTTTTTTTTTGTTTGGGATAAGGGAATAGGAGAATTCTTACTTGGTCAAATATAAATTCTCTTGAATTTTTTTCTTTCTAGCTCATGCATGAGTCAAATTAAAGACTATATTTGTGATCTCAGTGTATTTGCACTCGTCAAATTAAAAAAAAAATACTATATCATTACTATTTGTATTGGAAAATTTAAGTATCATATATTCGTAGTATTTGTGTATACTTTTATTCTAATATGAAATCAGTTCTTACATGATTTCTTGTGTGACATGTACAAACCTTGACTTCTAACATTTAGTGTATGTTTGATAGAGCCAATGGAGTAAAAATTTTAGGTTTGATTTGAAAAAATGACAAATGATGTAGAAATTTGGTACCAACATTATAGCAACTCTATGGTGCCAACTTTGTGAAGGAATTTGGAACCATCATTTTTTATGGTTTTGGTTTGGTGCGGCTACTATAGCAACACTGTAACAATCCGAAATATATATTAGATATATATATATATCATTTTCAATATTATAATATTAATATTTATATATTAAAATATTTTAATATTAATATATTTAATATTAATATTAAAATATTTTAATATTAATATTAATATTAATATTAATATATTTTAATAAATAAAATGTGAAACCTATATATTAAAATATATTACTATTCAGAATTTCAATCCATACCAACTCTACCAAACATGGTTTGGTTTTTCAGCATCACTTTTTTTCACACCAAAACCATCTGCACCAAACATGGTTTGGAACCAAAATAAAACCACACCAATTCCAACTAAACCAAAACCAAAAATCAACACCACACCGTCTACCAAACAAACACTTAGGCCCTGTTTGTTTACCGGTTATGGTCCTATATTTCCGGTCTTGTCATGGTTTTTTGAGACCAGACCATGTTTGTTTTGCCTTGGTCTCAAAAAATATAACCAGACCAAGTAAGACCAAATTGAACCAAAATGACCTTTTTTAGGACCATAATTTTTGGTGGTTCTATCTGGTCTGGTTATAAAATCTATCCAAAATCTAACCAAAATGTTCTCCAATAATTGAACCACATCTAACCAATATATAACCAAAACACAAAAATAAAATAATGAATAATAAATAAAATGAATTAAATAATACATAAAAATAACAATAAATAAATAATAAATTAATTAAATATATTTATAAATTAATAAAAATAAAATATATTTATGAATAAAATAATAATATAAATGATAAATTAAATAAAATATATTTAAAAATTAATATAAGTAAATTAATAAAAAATAAACAAAATATATTTATAATAAATATATATAATAATAAATAATAATATAAATAATAAATTAATAAAATATATTTATAAATTAATTAAACAAATAAATAAATAATAATAAGTGATAAATTAAATAAAGCAGATTTATAAAAAAATAAAAAAATTAATAATAAATAAAATGAATTAAATAATACATAAAAAATAATAAATAAATAAATAATAAGCAAAATGAATTAAAAAATAAAATAATAATAATAATAAATGATTAAATATAATATAAATAATAATATAAATAATAAATGAATAAAATATATTTATAAATTAATTAAAATAAATGAATAAATAATAATATAAATAATGAATTATATTTATAAAAAAATGAATAATAAAAAAATGAAATAAATAATACATAAAAAATAATTAATAAATTAAATGAATTAAATAATGAACAAAATAAATAAAATAAAATAAATAATACATAATAATAATAATAAAAATATATAATAAATAATAATGATATAAATAATAAATTAATAAAAATAAGTTTAGAGAAAAATAAAAATAAATGAATAAATAGTAATAAATAATAAACAAAATGAATTAAATAATATATAAAAATAAGAATAAATAAATAAATAATAAAAAATGAATTAAATAATACATGAAAATAATAATAAATAAATAAATAATAAGCAAAATGAATTAAATAATACATACAAATAATAATAAATGAATAAATATAATAATAAAAAATAAATAAATGAATAAAATATATTTATAAATTAATTAAAATAAATGAATAAATAATAATATAAATAATAAATTAAATGAATTATATTTATAAAAAAATGAATAATAAACAAAATTTAAGACCAGATCAGTTTGCCAAAAAGGGTATGGTTCAAAAAAGTTTGGAACCAAACAGTTTATCAAACATGGTCTGGTTCCAGTTTCCTCAGACCAAGACCATTAAATCAGACCGCTTACCAAACAGAATTTTAAAACATCACCCAAATCAGACGAGACCGGACCGGACCAGACCAGACCGGACCAAAAATAACCGAACTAGACCGGTTACCAAACGGGGCCTTAGTTTACTTATTGTTTACATATAATTTATGCAATTTCACCAACAAATATACAACTATGAGTATAGTATACAAGAAAAACCTCCTGTATTTGTATCGAATACCTTAGGCCCAAAGTGCTACATTGGTGTTTCACGAACTAACTAATAATTTTGCAGGGCCTTGGTAGCCTATAATTTATAGGGACAACTACCCTAACTAATAATTTTGCAGGGCCTTGGTAGCCTATAATTTATAGGGACAACTACCCTAACTAATAATTTTGCAGGGCCTTGGTAGCCTATAATTGATAGGGACAACTACTCTCAAGATATCTCAAATAACATGTAATTCTCTTTTTGTTCGGTAAATTATAATTAAACCATTTTAAATTAATCAGCGTATATTTTGATGATTAATAATATAAAATTACATCTTTACCCATGTTCATATTTCATTTAAAAGATCTAAATGTTATTATTTTACCAATTACTTATTTACAAAGGTAATTTTTGTCATATTATAAACTTTAATTGATGGTATTTTGATCTTTTCATATATCATTTGCATCTACTCTATGATAATTAAGACATTTCACATCTGAAAAAGTGTTGCATCAGTATTAATCGAGTTTGACCACGTCTGTTACAATTTACAAACTTAAGAGAGTCTAGTTGTAATTGATCAAATGATATATGATATACCTATTATTTGACATATCTCGAGATAGTCTAGCTATAATTAACCCTAATTTATAAGAGAGACATAGCTTTACATTCCATGTTCATTGACAGTGCCAAAATTTGCGAACTTAGATATGGAGTCTGGACTATGGAGGGTCATAGATGCATGGCTTCATCACATATCATCCATTATAGGGTAATTTCCGAACTTTTTACATCAAAACACCAAATGTCAGAGAGGGCTCTATGCACAAAATAACTAAGCATGTGGGTTTCGGTCAATAACAATTAGATGCTGATCAATACACTATTTTATAGAAAGACCTCTAAAAATTTATAAAGTATTGCAATGACACTCATTAGAGATATAAAATAACTTTAGTACCCTTGATTACTCTAATTTTCATGTAAAATCTCTAAATTACCCCTACTTAAACCCTACATTTTATCCATTACACTACTAACTCTTATCATCACACTCTTATTATTAAAAAAATTACAATAAATAAATAAGATATATAGTATATATAATTTTATTTTAAATATAAAAATTCAATAACATCTAAAATATTTTGAAAAATCCCTATAGTTGAATATCCTATAATATAATAGAATATTATTAGTAGATATGTAATACCTATAATGAAATATCTTATTTAGATATGTAATACCAAAAAATATCCACTCCATTATGAAATTTGATAATATAATGGTAGAATTTCTTAGATATGTAATATCTACAATGGGTAAAGTGAAAGGTATTTTAAATCTTATTTAGATATGTAATATCAAAGAAAATCTCATTCCATTATGAAATTTGACAATATAATGGTAGAATTTCTTATATATGTAATACTTATAATGGGTAAAGTATAAGATATTTCATTATATTATCAAATTTTACTAAAATTATTGACTGACAATAGTATAAAAATATATGATATTTTTTTAATTTGTACATATATATATATATATATATATATATATATATATTATTAGATATGTAATACCTATAATGGTTATTAGATATAATCCTTTAATGTTTTTTGAGAAATATTTATATAGTAATATATTAAAAATTAAGAGCAGTAATTAAATAATGAAATTTTCTTAGTATTATTATTGATGAAATTCTTTTAGTGGTAGAATTTACCTTTAAATATATTTTTCAAAAATATTTTTGATGTTTTTGAATTTTTATATTTAAAATAAAATTATATATATTGTATATTTATTTCAGCATTCATTCATTCAATATAGAAAATATCATTAGTTTCTTTCCTTTTTTCTAGAATTACAACATTATTGATTCAAATACTGCAGCATAAAGTTTAGTTGATGGCATGGTGGCACCTTCAAGGTATTCTTTATTCAAAATTAGGAGCCACTTGGTTTTTTCAATGGATTTTTATTTGTTCGATCGCATCAATGTGGATAAGGTCACATATATATGTCATGCCACATATATATCACCCTTGAGAGTGAAAATGTTTATAAATTGTGACATAAATTTCAATAATGATGGTATGAATCCAGAATAGAAATAGAAGGATAACATTAGTTATGAAAGAAAAAAAAATGATAGATAAAATTTGTATTTATGTTTGGATAAATTAGGAAGGAAAAGAAAAGAAAAGAAATAATAACATTCATTTTTGATAAGGTTAGAAGAGAGAAAAGAAAAAATAATATTATAACTCATTTACTTTCTTACCATTTTAATTCAACTATCTTTAAACTATATATGTGTTTTTAAATGTTAAAGATATTTTTGGTACTTTAATAGTTATACTTAAATTGCTATTCTTTCTCTCAAAATCTTCTCACTTTTAGAATGATAGCAAGTGAGAGATTTAAAGAGATAAGTTATCCTTTGAAATCTCTCCAAATCATCTATTTTCTCTCATAATTGATATTAATCCAAACACAAAACTCACTATCATTTCTTTTCTTTTCTTTCCAAATCATTTCAAATACTTCCATCCAAACAAACCTTAATCATTGTAGGTGTACTTGAAACAAATATAATCTCGAGACACCTATAACATTTATAGGATAATGACATAGGAATTTACCCTATACAATTTAAGGAATCGACAGAGGAATTTTGGATTGGAGGAAAAACAGTAAAACGAGCCGCGAGGCCAAAAGGAATGTTATGAGTTTTCTATAACTATGGACATCGAGAGTTTCAAAATATCTTAAAGACAATGATGATTGCGTGTGGAAATGAATGAAATATTTAATGCAGTATCAAAAAATACTCATTACTTGGACTTTCATACCACTAGCTACAGTGTTGCTACAGTGTTCTGTCATACCAAAATATTGTAGTTAAGATATTTTACTTTGCCTATAAAAAGTGAAGTCCTCGAGATACAAAGGCAGAGACTGATTTTCCTATGAACTAAACATTTCTTTTGTTTATTGTTTTCCTCCTCTTCATAACTTTGTTTGATTTCCATCACATTTAAGACTTAATATTTGTTCTTACCAGTGTTAATATAAATTAAATTGAACCTACCTTCAATAGGCGACTCTGCTGGGGAAATTTAATCTTAGTACAAGCAGATGAAGTTTGAATAAGGAATCGAAATCTAACCGAAAGGTTCGTCAAACGGAGAAAGCAGACCGTCGGTGCAATCTTATATGTCCGGGGAGAGAACCAGACATCCCCTGATATCATAGAGACATCATACTTCACCAAGTTAGGCAAAACAACTGTCAATACCAGAGCACGCAAAATGATCAGTAGCTAGGACCAGACAATCGCTAGCAGATGATTACTCACATGATTCTGTGCAATCGATTCATGAATCACAGAAGGTAATGGGTGATTGATTGGCCAGGCTTGAGGCAATAATGACTCAAAGTTTACAAGCAAAAGCAGAAAAGAGAGAACGACAACAACAAACAAGCTCCATGTCCACCCCGCAAAGATTACCTAATCTTCTGAATATCAAAACAAATCCTTTTTTCCCAACGACTAAAGCACAGGTTGATGCACAGACAAATTTCCTTACACCAAATCCACCCAAAGGTTCACAGCCATATGTCATGGAGGCCAGGTTATGTGATTTCTTTGTCAAAAGGTTACCTACCTCTGCTCAAGCTCTGGCTCTGGTATTCCGACAAGAACCACCGTTTCCTAAAAGCCTTATGGATTTGCCATATCCTATAGGGTATTTAGTACCGAAATTTCAGCAATACGACAATTTAAATGGCGATTACGAGGAACATGTCAGTAGGTTCATCGAGGCACTAGGAGGCTACAGTGCTAATGAGAATCTTCATTTAAGAGATTTTTCTAAATCTCTGACAGGTCTTGCATATCGTCGGTATAAGAGCCTTGAATCTAATTCCATAATCAGTTGGGATCAACTCTCTGAGCATTCCATGTGCAAGTTTTGTGAAGCTAAGGAAAAAGTTACTACACTCATTTTGACAAAGGAAATGCAAGATAAGGGAGAAGACCCTTTGAAGTTTGTGGCGCGTTTTCAGACGAGAGCCAAGAAATGTTTTGAAAGTTGTAGCGAGAAAGATCGAGTTGAAATTTGTATTCAAGGGATGCACAAAATCTATCATTTACATCTCATTAATCTTCGATTGGAAACTTTCATAAAGCTTATGGTAGTAACACGCAACCTCAGTCGAGATATTAAAATGCCAATGGTGGAACAGGCTCGTGTAATAACCAAACCTATTGTTTCACCTACTATGGATGATCATGGAAAGCGTAAACGTGATGATTCTTCAAGGAACAAGGAACAAAACTATAGTGGCAACATCTAATCGTCAAGATTCTCGAGGAGGTCCTCGACAGGAGCCACCTTATTTTTCGGTTATAATTGAAGAAGTTCTAAGTACACTTCAAAAATGGGTGCAACATGGAGAAATCGTTCTACCAACACCTCGACGGGTCCTTTCATCAAAGGAGAAAGAAAATCCTCCTATCATCCGCGGGTCAGTCATCCAACTTGTGATTGTAGTATTCTAAAGTTAAATTTTCAGGAAATGATAGCTAAAGGTAGTCTTGAGGTTATTACCCCTACTGATGTTCAAAAAAATCCTTATCCTAAGAATCGAGGAGCTGTGGCAGGTATTGCTTGTTATGATGAACAAGAGCCTTTACCAATTTTTTCACCACTAGTAGCGATTAGTCCAACTGGAGTTTTGGATATTGCGAGTTCTAGCATGACGATTGCTAAAAAAACACAATCCCTCATCATCTCGTTTACAGATACGGATCAGCAATTCTCGACACCTCAAAATCGTCATTTGTATGTCACGGGTGTTTTGAACCATCAATAATTCAAGCGGGATTTTCTTGATAATGGATCTTCTATCAATATTTTACCAATGTCAATGTTTGAGAAAACTGGACTCAATCATCAACATTTGATTATGGAACCAATTGAAATTGTAGGTTTCAGTGACAAATCTCACAAAACTATTGGACACATTAATACTGATTTTACTATAGGGAAATTCAGGGCACTAATCAAGTTTCATATTATGAAGGGGATACTTGTAACACCCCGTGTTATTTTCCTTTTATCTGAAATTAATTCTAATTTGATTTCAGTAATGACGTCACTTGTTCATGACGTATTATTTATTCTTGGTATTTGATACCTGTAAATTTTTCGCGTTTAGTTTTAAAGTCGACTGGACGACATCACGCGAAATTTTATTCTCGACTACGCGGTTTCGATTCGACGTTTAATGATTAGTGTTTCGATTGAATGACGACGCGTTTTAATTGGATCGGGCGTTTAGTGTCCCGACGTTTGGGTTTCTACCCCGGTGTATTTAATTGGGCGTCCCGTTATTAATTCGGGTTTGCGAGATTACGTTTTGGTGTTCCCGGTATTTTTCGGGATTTATTGTATATGTATATAATTAATTATATATATATCTAGTTTTGGGGTCATTTCGCAATTACGGATACTTGAAGGGTCAGTTTCGCAATTATGGACATTTAGAGGGTTGTTTTTGCAATTAGGTTATATATGTATATATACATGTATATGCGCATCTGTAAACGACGGATCCGTGCGTCTCTTCTCCACGACTACAGCCGGTGCCTTCTTCTTCATAGACGACCTTCATCTGCTCCTCACCTTCATCTTCACCTCCATGGCCGGCGAGAGAAGGAAAGAGAGAGAGAGAGTCGGGCTGAAGAGGCGCTGCAGCCGGGGTGTTGCAGGCCAGAGTCGACGGCCTGGAGCAGCGGCGGCTGAGCTGGGCGGAGGCGGCGGCGACCGTGGCTGGCGGCGGCTTTCACGGAGGAGCGAGTAGCTGCGGCTGGTTCACGCAGCAGGGGCGGAGCAACGCGTGGACAGGGGCGAACTCGGCTGGGCTTCATCCAATTTTCCGGCGACCTTCCGGTGATCGGTTTGAGCCGATTTTCGGTGAGTAGCTCCGTATATACATGGTATTCATCATATATTAATTTCGTGAATTTACGATGAATGGTTTGTCCGGAAATCGCATTTATAGGTTATAGTTTTCGTTTGGGGTATTTTAGATTTACCCAATTTAATTAACCTATTATTAATGGGCTTCGTATATATCGTATAGGCTGTCGAGACGGAGATTTCGATATATTCGAAATAGTTTTTGGACGATTTTGGTCGGCGGGCTTCATATTCGGGCGCCGATACTGTGCTGTTTCGGACCGTTCGGTAACGTATAATTAGGTGGGAAATTATATTTCTCACTCCGCATTATTGAAGTAGTTTAGGGGTGTAAAACCCTTATTTAATTTAATATAGATATTTTAAATCGTTAATTTAAATATCTATAATTCGTTTAGAATCGGAATTGGATTTAGGAATT
This sequence comes from Cornus suecica, assembly GCA_963922005.1. Classification (NCBI taxonomy): domain Eukaryota; kingdom Viridiplantae; phylum Streptophyta; class Magnoliopsida; order Cornales; family Cornaceae; genus Cornus; species Cornus suecica. The sequence continues at coordinate 77,445,454 of OY998243.1, forward strand.
AATTTAAGAAAATTTATTAAATTATTTCCGACAAGATTAAATATATTCCTAATTGAATTGAATGGGAATAGACGACTTAGAAATTCCCTCGAGAATTAAATGAGCTAGAAGATTTTGAAAACGTTGGACGTGAGAGACTTAGACGCTATTCTAGGTCCCCTTTTATTACGTGGATTATCTGCTTAAATTATTTTAAAAAGGCATGTTAATTGAAATTGAAAATATTTTCTAAGGAATTAAAGAAAATATATTTTGAAAACATGAAATGTATATGAAACTGTTTTCATATGATTTAATTGCCTTATTGTATGTTAAAGCATGAAAAAAGATTTTGAGACTTATATTACCATGTGGGTATTTTTATAAATATGATGTATTACATATTTATGATTGAGATATGATTTGATTGTACACCATGTCGTGTGAGCACATGGGTGTTGGTGCATGTAGTGCACGGTTTCACCAGTGACAGAGAGAGTTCATTTGGTGTGGTCTACTTCCTCTATGCATGGGGCACGAGTAGACGTTTGTGTCGGATCATCACAACAACTGGCCAGGAGGTATCACGCCTACGGAACTAAAAAGCCGACAAATGTGAGTTAGGAGTCCAGGTAGAGGCTCATGTTCTTGACTTTATGGTAGTCATGGCGTACGGAGTTGCAAGCTGGCTCTCGTACAACCGCCTTCCCTGTTGAAGTGATAGAGAGAAAAATCACTTGGGAATGGTCGGTGTGGTAACTCTACACTACTTGATGAGCTTGTATCCTCATAAGTATGTGGACAGAGTCTGTATCCGTTGCCCTTGGGAAGGGTGTGTTGTGTGTGAGTATCACGGGGAGTGTTGAGTCACATTACACTGCCTATTATTTATGTGATCTCGTTTAATATGTATATGTGCTATATTACATGTGATGTTGGAGCATGTTATTTATGAATATATTGTAAACTAAATTCATATTTTATAAATGCTCAGTTGAAAATGAATAATGTGAAACAAGACTTTAAATGTGGTAATTATTAATAAGTATAAATGAAACGAATATATTTATACTTGTTGTTGTATACCTTAGTACCCTTGGGGGAGGTTATGCGTGTTGGCATAGTGATTCATGTGGTTAGCGGAGGCTAGTGGTGGACCGTAGGCTTGACTTGAGTTGAGGCCTTAGAGATTGTGGTTAGTAGCCTTAGAGATTGTGGTTAGCAGCCTTGTGATTGTGGTTAGTAGCCCTGTGATTGTGGTTAGTAGTTTGGTGATCGTGGTTAGTTGTGTGAACTCTTTTGAAGATGTGAGGTTAGGGATGATTTTTGTATCAATTGATAATTGAGGCCTTAGAGAAGGCGAGTGATGAGTTATGTGAGATTTGATTGATGAGAAGAGGTTATGATTAGGGATTCATTAAGTACTCGAGGTACTGTAGTCTGACAGTCTTGATTCTAATGCTTAGTCCCTTCCCTTAAGCATTCCTGGTACTGTGTTTTGTACACTAGTACGTGGTCGTTGACTTGTATGTCATTCCTTGAGTTGTCGGTTACGGTGTGGTGCCGAACCTCTTCCTCGTGGTGTCATTTGATTTGGTGGAGTTGGAACGGACGGTTGTGGTCCGTGGATTCAACGTATTGTTATTCCTTCATTGTCCTTTCGGGACATTATAGGAATCCTTGTAGTTGTGTTCATTCTTACTTGGCTGTCATTTTGAAAACGGTGTTTTCTAAACTCTTTGTATTTAAAAGGAAAAAACCCGTTTTCGCCTACCCCCGTATTAAATTTAAAAGTTTCAATACTTTATGAAATGATCTTGGGATCTTCTTTAAAATGATTTTCAACTTTAAAAGCCGGTGATGGCAATTGACGGAGACCGGGGGCAAGACGGTCATTTTTACTATGTGGTTCTTAAAAGTAAAACCATTTTATTATTTTCTTGGGATTCTGAGATTTCGAGACTTCTTTCTCAATATCTCATCTTGTAGAGTTTTGAAAGGTGTTCCATTGTTTCACCTTTGTTTCCTATCATGCTTAAGTCTCGGATTGAGGCTTGTTGTTGTTCAGTGCACACATATAGTGTTGCCTTTCCCTTTTCTGGGTTGTTGGTATCACCACCTAGGTGATATGAGTTTTTCTTACGTTAGGGGCATGGATACCAAAAGGATTGGTTCGAGTTTGAAAACATTTTTCTTAAAAACTATTGAATCTCTGGGATTCATCTTTTTATTACTTCCACTCTCGGCCATTCGTTTTTGGTTTCCTTATTCCCTCTTGGTGTTCTTTCCTTGTTCACTTGTGGTGTTTTAACCTTGACATTGTTGTCTCGGTTATCTGTTGGTTAGCATTGGTATTTCTTTTCCTTTGATTGGGTTCTTGACTCTTACGGGGTTTTTCTTATCCTTAGTGAGAGTGTTGGTGATTTATTGACATTGTTGGAGATAACAATTGAGGTGTTTATGTGGAGATATGATCGAGGTGATCTAGCCCTTGAGAGGTAGACTTTCTCTAGGACTGGGATGAGATTTGTTGTATATATATATATATATATATATATTGAGGATGGTTGTGTTAGTATGCAAGGACGTGGGTGTTTACCTTCCTGTGTTATCGGGGTGTGGGATTTGAGTATTTCTTGGTACTAGTGGTGGATTTGATCCTTGTGGATATTAGAGGTGAGTGTGCTCCCTCTATTGGGTTTTGTGGTTAGCGTGGTGAGTATTTGATGACTTGTCAGGATTGGACTTGGGTGTCATGTACTTAGTGTACGTTGGTGAGAGAAGTGCAGACTACCTGTGTTGGTACTTGGAGTATGAGCCTTAGTTGTACCTTGTAGATTCAGGTGGCATACTTATACATGTATACTTGTATATATATAGATGTATATATATATATATATTCCCGTTATATACTTACGTATGGTAGTATATGAGCGTGTGCCTTGGGTTTGCGTGGATGAGATTAGTTGGGCTATATATATCTTGCTAGATAGTTTAGCATTACCTAAACTGCCAGAGGATGTGGCAGTTATAGTATCTTTTCCCACTGAGCTTATTTGCTCACAGGGGAATTTCATTCGCCCCCTAGTATTCCACACCAGGTTGCAGGAATTATACGGCTATGGGCAGGATGCGGTGCAATGGCAGTTTTCCTTGGTTTTCTTGTTACAGGTTTGGAGTTGCGTTGGGTGATGCGGTTACGGTTGCATCACGACTGGGTTTGGGGACGATAGGTATCCGCTTTCAGTTTCTCTACCTATTGTTATGAGATTGTTATGTATTTTCTTTTAGGAGCCAGTCTGTTGGCATATCCCTGTTGATGTATTTTTTATTTCCTGTATTTATTCTTTCAGGATGTATTGTATCTATTCCGCACAGTTAGGTGCTCTTCTGTATTTTTATTCGAGCATTTGTGGCTCTGTTGATGTTAGAGGGTTTGGAGGGGTTTTGGTTCCTTTCCACTACCTCGGCCCTATTAGGATTGATGAATGTGGGGCTTGGAAGCCATTGTGATTATTGAATTGCTATTGGCAGGTTCTTGTGTTGTGGTTGTTGTCCGGATGTTCCATTTACAAAATGAACTCTGCCGGATTTTCGTTAGATTCCGCTGCTTAGTTTATTATCCATTTGGGTATGAAATATACCATATCTATCATTAACCCATATGTTTTCTTGGTTAATGATGTCTTAGTTGGTCATTCATGTTAAGGATCACATCCTGGATTCCTTGGATGTCCTTGTTCGGGAGTCTTAGGGATTTAGGAGTGTATCTGTTGGTATCTGAGGATACTCTTGTGTTTTTAGTATTCGTGTTGGCATGGAGTATATTCTTATTGTTATTCCATGTACTTCTTTGTTATTGTTGACTCTAGTAGTCGCTTGGTTTGCGTCACCCTATAGGGGCGTGACATCATGGTATCTGGGCATTCATTGCAACCCTTTGTGGGTGTTTGATGACTGAATGTCTTTTGGTTCTCGTTTCTTTTTACTTCTGCATTCACTCCCTTAGCTCTTAGGCTCGGGTTTCGAAGTCCTAGGAATTCGGGGCGTGACAATACTTCTTATCACATGATGTTAGATCGTCCCTGGATGCATCGCTTTGGAATTGTACCATATACTTTCCATCAGTGTTTCAAAGGAATCATAGGCAATAAGGTGGTTATTGTTCTATGCTCTGATAAACCATTTGCCAGGTTTGAGGCTCATTATGTGGAAGCATTGTTATTCAATGATATTGATGACACTTTTGCAAATGATTCCATGGCTATTTTTAACACTTTTTTACCTTCGTGGTCTGATTGTCAACAAGATATTTTTTATCCACCACAACAGTTTCAAGACAATAAGACCTTTCCACCACCACGTGAATGTAAAAGGGTTTGTCTTTCGGATGATAAAATAATTTATCGTTTATGACAGTGTGAGGGCTCAGACATTTGCTTTGTGGATGAGCCTTCCACGAGCAGTAAACCTCTTGTTATAGAAAGTCCAAATAAAATCACTCGATACCCGGATCTTCAACTTGTCTATCTCTTTTCAAGACAGTTTACTTTTTTTGTTACAGGAGTTTTGGGATATTTTCGCTTGGACATATGCAGATATGCCCGGATTAGATCCAAATCTTGTCTCACATCAACTTAACGCGCATCCATCTGTTCGTCCAGTGAAATAGGCGCCACGAACATTTTGACCAAAGATGGAACTTCAGATCAAAACTGAAATTGAAAATTTTCTCAAAGTTGGCTTCATTCGCCCAATCATGCACCCGACATGGCTCGCTAATGTTGTTCCAGTCACTAAGAATAATGGCCAAATCCAGATTTGTGTTGATTTTCGAGATTTGAATAAGGTTTGCCCAAATGATGATTTTCCACTACCCATTATTGATGCCCTTGTTGATGCTACAACAGGTCACACCATGTTTTCCTTTATGGATGGTTACAGTGGTTATAATCAAATTCATATAGATATTCGTGATGCTGAAAAGATAGCTTTTCGGACAGCTTTGGGGAATTTCTGTTACAATGTGATACCTTTTGGTCTTAAAAACGTAAGGGCTACTTATCAACGTGCTATGATAGCTATTTTCCATGATTTGTTGCACACTATAGTTGAAGATTATGTGGACGACCTTGTTGTCAAATCCCATCACAACATTGAGCATTTACCACATCTATGCACGGTTTTCACTAATTGCCGAGATTATCAACTTCGTATGAATCGACTGAAATGTGTTTTTGGGGTTGATCATGGATTTTTTTTGGATTTTGTGGTTCATCGCATGGGTATTGATATCAATTAGAGCAAGTGTCAAACTATTATAGCCATGCCAGCACCCAAGTCACATAAACACCTCTAAAGTTTTCTCGGCAAAATCTCTTACTTTCATCGATTTATCCCTACAATTGCTTAGTTGATTCGCCATTTTTCCTTTTTGCTCAAAGGAAAATAAACTCCCAAGTTTCATTGGACACCAGTACATTAGGATGCTTTTGAAAAAATCAAAAGTCTTATTATGTCTCCACAAACTATGCATCCCCTATACCACATATTCCTCTATGTCTTTATTTAACTTCTATTACAATTTCCATTGGAGCACTTTTGGCTCAACACACAGGAGGGTGAAAGACCCATTTATTATCTTAGTAATTATCTTTGTGATGACGAGTTACGTTACTCTATTGTTGAACGACATTGATTGTCTCTCGTGTTTGCAGTACAAAATTTCAGGCATTACTTCATGGCTCACGAGATTCAATTATTCACAAAATGTGATCCATATCATTTTTTGTTAAGTCGACCTATCATGTCGGGGCGAGCTACTCGGTGGTTATTGCAATTAGCCGAATTTGATCTAGTCTGTCATTTACCTACTGTAATCAAGGGACAAGCCCTTATCGATATTTTAGTACTCTTTCCTGTTAATAGACATGAACCACTCCACGAAGATTTGCCTCTTGATGATCTACCTATTACTTGTGCAGCTAGTACTCATACATGGATGCTCAATTTTGATGGTTCTTCTTCCACCTCTAAAGGAGGTGCTGGCATAGTTCTTACTTCTGCTAATGAGAGTTTCCCGTAGTCTTTCACATTACTTTTTCCTCACTCTAACAATGAAGCTGAGTATGAGGCACTGATCTTGGGTCTTCTTGTTGCACTTGATCAAGGTATTTCTCGTCTGCATGTTATTGGTGATTCTGAACTGATTATATGACAAGTCATTGGTCAATATGTTATTCGAGAGCTTTGTTTGACAACATATCGTACAATCATTCAATGATTGCCAACTCGTTTTACTACACTAAGTTTCGCTCATGTACCTCGCACTCAGAACCGTTTCTCAGATGCTCTTATTACTCTCAGCACCAAGTTGGCTTCAACAACTATCCCCAACATTATTCACGTTCAATGATGTCTTAATCGCACAATGGATTCTACTGCTCATACAATGGAGATTAATGATTGGCGTCTTCCTTTTATCACTCAATTTAAAAAGGGCAACGACACGATTCTTATGGTTTAACTACAACATTTCACTCTCATGCAAGGTCACCTTTATCATCGTCTTCCTGGTGGTCCTTTGACTCGAGCATTATCTTTGATCGAAGGTAAACAACTTTTCCACGAGGTCCATACCACATAGTGTCCTATTCTAGTGCCACTATATCGACTTCTACAACGATATGATTATTATTGGCCCACAATGGCTGTGGAAGCTACTATTATGCAACGTCATTGTTCCAAATGCCAAGCTCTTTATCTACCAGGTTTTCCTGATTCAGAGTACACAACCAATATAGTTGAGGGAGGAACGAGATTGGCACTTATCATACATCATGTATCTATCCCATGGAGTGCATCCTGACGATTTAGGCCAATGTAAGCAAATTTGACATCATGCTTATCGGTTTACTGTTCAAAACAGTCAGTTATATCACCATACTATAGAGGGCACACTATTACGCTGTTTTTCCATCCCAGAATCACTCAAGGCATTACGCAAGGCTCACTCCATCGAGTATTAGGGATCTCGTAAACTGTTTCAACAACTAATTCGTTGTGGTTATTACTGGCCTTCTATGGAAAATGATAGTAAATCACATTCCCAATCTTGCTTACCTTATCAACGGTTTGAGTATCTAATTCACATACCTGTTAATCATTTATATCCAATTGCTCCACTTGGCCATTACACACTTGGGGGTAGACCTGTCAATGGATTGGATTTTGATCCGAATCCGATCCGATTAGTCGAATTTGGATTGCAAAAAAAATCCGATAACCCGAATATGATCCGAATCCGATAATTCGATTCCTTAACAAATTGGATTTTGATTAGCCTAATCCGATCCGATAAAATATAAATATATATATGTGTATATATTTAATATTGTACATGTATATAAATGTTAGTTGTTAATTATTTTATTATTTATTAATAATGATTGATCATAAATACAATTATTAAAAGTGTGAATAATTTTAGTGTTTCAGTATTTATTGATTTTTGTATTTTTTAATTAAATATTCGGATAAGATATTCTATAATGAAGAAATTCGAATATGAATTAATTAAGTGAAAATCTGTCGAATTATCGGATTCGGATCGCTGATCAGGAGTTTTTGTCATCCTTATCAATAGACTTATCAATAATCCGATTATGATCCGAATCCGATCCGAATCCGATATTAACCGGATATGGATTGAAAATAAAATCCGATAACCCGATTAAGATCCGAATCCGATAATCCGATTTCTTAACAAATTGGATTTGGATTTAACTGATCCGATCTGAATCCGATCCATTGACAGGTCTACTTGGGGGCTTGATCTGATAGGGGCCATTCATCCTGTTTTTAATAATCATATTTGGATTCTTACAACTACTGATCTTTTCACTAAATGGGTAAAAGTGATACCACTTCATCGGGCAACAGGCCATGTTGTTGTTTCATTCATCAAAGAGCATCTCATTTGTTGATTTGGTATCCCAGTGGTCATTTTATCTTATAATGGTACTCCGTTTATCAATCAACATGTTTATCCATTTTTACAAACCTATGTTATAAAACATCATCGCTTATCTCCATATTACCCTCAGGTCAAGCTGAAGCCACGAACAAGAACTTGTTATGCATACTTAGCCATAATTGAGAGGAACATCGTCACAAGTGGGTTGAATATCTCCCTATAGCTCTTTGGGCTTATCGCAAATCTTGCAAACGTTCTACTGGCTAGTCGCTTTTTGTTTTGGTATATGGCATTGAAACAATTTCACCTGTGGATATTGCAGTTTCTTCTGCTGGCCTGGCAGCTTAAAGTTATCCAGACCAAGATCCAATTGTCATTATCGAATCTTTAGCAGAGCGACGAGCCTGAGCCGCTATGCATCTTGTTGCTTATCAAACTCTTATGACTCGTGCTCATAATCTGCAAGTACAACCTCATTGCTTTCTTCAAGGAGATCTTGTCATATGTACTGCTAAGCATATCATGCAATGGTTGCCTTCTCCAAAATTCACTCATAAATGGACGAGTCTGTTTGTCATCAAATCAGTGCATCCTAATGGTTACTACATTCTTATGGATGATGAAGAAACACTTGGTCCAATCAACGATGTTTGGCTTAAACCTTTCTTTTCTTAAAAGCGTTTTGTTTCCAGTGCATCCTTATTTTGCAGCTGTACATTTTCCCGCACTAACAAACTGCGTGAACTTTTTGTGTAAATTATATGTTCTTACTCTTCTTCCGTTCTTTTTGTTGTTATTTTCTTTTAATTATGTCAAAGAGCATCAACATATTCTTATTGTATCTTACTTATAAATCTTATCAAGCCCTCTCTCGAGGCCCTATCACAATTTTATTTATAAAACTCATCAAGCCCTCTCTCGAGGCCCTCTCAAAGAGTTTTATCTATAAAACTTGTCAAGTCCTCCCTCGAGGCCCTCTTATAGTTTTAGCTATAAAACTTATTAAGCCCTCCCTCGAGGCCCTTTCCAAGAGTTTTATTTATAAAACTTGTCAAGTCCTCCCTCGAGGCCCTCTTATAGTTTTATCTATAACACTTATTAAGCCCTCCCTCGAGGCCCTCTTAAAGTTTTATCTATAAAACTTATTAAGCCCTCCGTTGAGGCCCCCTTAAAGTTTTATCTATAAAACTTATTAAGCCCTCCCTCGAGGCCCTCTTACAGTTTTAGCCATAAAACTTATTATTTCCTCATTCGATGCCCTCTTATAGTTAATCAACAAACACTTTGCTTATAAAATTTTCTATGCTTTACGTCGAGGTCTTATTGAAATTTTTTACCCATAACATTCATCAAGTAGTACCTCGAGGCCTTATTAAACAGTTTTACTTGGAAAAGTCAATAAGCCTTCCCTCGAGGCCCTCATGGTTTTATCTATAAAACACATCTAGTCCTACCTCGAGGCCATCATAGAATTTACTTATAAATCACTCAAGTATTACCTCGAGGCTTTATTAAAAAAACTTTATTTACAAAATTCATTATATATTGCCTTGAGGTCTTATTCAAGAGTTTTGCTTATAAAATTCTCTATGCTTTACCTCGAGGTCTTACTGAAAAGTTTGATACATTACACTCATCAAGTATCACCTCGAGGCCTTATTAAACATTTTTACTTGGCAAAGTCAACAAGCTTTCCCTCGAGGCCCTCTCACGATTTTATCTATAAAACACATCAAGTCTTACCTCGAGGCGATCATAGAATTTTACTAATAAATCGCTCAAGTATTAACTAGAGGCTTTATTAAAGAATTTTTATTTCAAAAATTCATTACATATTGCCTCGAGGTCTTATTAAATAGTTTTGTTTATAAAATTCTATACGTTTTACCTCGAGGTCTTATTGAAAAACTTTACCCATAAAACTCTTCACGTATTACCTTGAGGCCTTATTAAACACTTTTCATTATCAAACTCAGCAATATATATAACCTCTCATGCTTTAAGATTCATTAATGAAAACACCCAAACACATTACATTATACTCGTTTGTTACTACAATTCCCCAACATAATTTACTAAAGAGTCTGTTTTGTCATCCAATTGGGTCAGCATAAAAACAAGATCTGAATTCTATTTCTCCAATGTTTTAACTCGTTGTTTGGCAATTTCCAACTCTTGTTTAGCTATGTCTAGATCTTGTTCTGCAGCATCAACTTTTCCTTCCAACCGTGGACGTCCTAAACTTTTTCGAGCCACCATAAGACGCCTTTGTAGCCATTGAATGTCCATTCACATACCCTGTAATTTGTTTATCAATAATTATATTTTATCAACTTCAATTTCAGAACCTTGCCCAAATGACACGAACTGCAATATTTGAACAATTTGCCAAAGACACTCATACATGGCTTGCCTCACGAAATTATGTTTCAAATCCATTAATACTGTTACGTCTAGACGTTGAGTCATAACATTTTCTAACAATAATACATACTCTGTCTCAACTCTCACACTATTCCAGTTCGATACGTGTGAAGCTGCATTTACACTTGGCGATCTTTCCCTGCTTCGTACCATCGAAGCTTGCACATAACCTATTTCTTCCACGCCAATTTTGAGTTTCTGTTCCATATGGTTCTGACCCATGCCCCCATGTGGTATGCCATCCTCTATTTCCTCGTTTTCTTCTTCTTTTCCTTGCACTACATCTTCTACTGCAGGAGGTTCAATCACAAGAGCCACGTTTGCATTTCCTCAAATAATTTGATTCACTTTTTCCCTTTCTTCACTATCGCTTTCAATTTCTTCAAAAATGTCCTCACCACTAGATCCTTGAATTAATACCAGATTATCTTCTACTTGTCTTTAGGGCTCAACTCCTTCCTCTAACCTAGCTTCCACATTATTAGGAACATGTTCATGCATCTCGACATTAGTCTTTATGGGTTTTTCAGTTCCATATTCTGTTGGTCTCAGCGAATGTCTAGCTATATCGATTGTTTCATTCTCACTATGAGCTTCGGTATTCACTTATTCAATTACCAATGTTGATCTGGGTTCTCGAGCTTCAGCTTGCTTTCCTCGATGAATAGTTTGCAATGTTTCATCTGGATCGACTCCTAGTGATTCTTCAATCTCGGGGTCTGCACAAATTTCTTTTACATAAGTAAAATTCATCTCATGTAAACCGGAATGCCTATCAAGGGAATAATCCACAGGGCCTGCCTATAACTTAGGTCTCGATAAACAATAAAAACCAATTTCACATGAAGGTATTGCCTTCTCGAGCCCTTGTGCAACTCCCAAATTTATTTGTTCAACAAATTTTTTTTGGTGCATTGTACCATATTCTCCTAAACGTGGTCGTAAGGATCCTTCAGGAGTTTCTTCGTTATCCTCCCCATCTTGAGCAAGAGTTTGTCTGATGGTTTGAATTTGAGAATTTGTCAAAACAACTTGCATAACTTCTCGCATTGCCCCTGGTTCCATGTTCAGCGCTCTCACTTTCCCCCCACCAGCAGGTTCTGCTGCCATGATGTGTTCTTGTACTCAATCAATCAATTCAGCTGGTTCCATATATGGCACCTCGATCACTTCAGGTGTTATCACTTTGGTTCATTTTACTGTTTTCCTCGTGGCCACATTTTTCTTTCTTTTACCCCTTGTTGGACGAGGAATTTCTTTTCTCATATGTTCCTCTATTTCCTGTTGCCCTTTTATATTAAGAGGTCCTTTTTCCTCTCGAGCAATTGGTTGTACTCCTATACCACTAGGACCTGCTTCACCATGCCCAATTGGTTTTACTCCTATACCATTAGGCCTTGCTGCTTCGCGAGCAGCTTGTTGTCTTCTCAAGCGACAGAGTTTCCCACAATTATGCACATATTTTATTCCCTTTACAATACGAAGTTGCATCTCTGTTTTCCACACAAGTTCTCTTTTAGCCTTCTTTATATTTTTTGTCATCACATACTCGCCCCATAAGTTTAATTCCTGATCCCATTACTTGTGATAGTTACTGGTATGCCGTCATACTCGATCTATCGAACAAAAGACAAAATGGCCTACCTCGTGGGTTAATAAAACACTTGCATATTTAGGAGTGAAACGGGCATAACTCGTTTTCACATAATCCACATTTGCAACCATTATATAATCATGTGGTACCCCTTGGTCGTATCCAAACTGTGCGGCTAATCGCCTTGGGTTATAGGTCATCGCGAGATCATTATTTTCATTCATCACAAACAAAAACCCAGGTGTCACCATAATTAAAGCGATCAACATTTCATCACTCAAATTTATCACATGGGTCCCTACCACTTCGTCAGCATCAAAATACATTTGGCTTCTCAATGCCTTCTCTAGAATTGACGCATATAGACGTGACACAAAACGTTCACTAGAGTCGAACACACTCACTAATGCTCGGTGTGGATTTTCCCCTATATAGCTCCACGACCGTACTATCTTGTTATGCTCGCCCATAAACTCTCTCATACTTTTACGTTCTGGTCCATATGAGGAGAAATGCTCATATAAAAATACTTGTAAAAAAATGATGGACACATATGTCTCCATCATATAGCGACCAACACTTCGCTCTGTCCCATCCACAATTTTATCAAGATTATCATACAAACTACCCAAAAACAAAGTTGGCAGCTCCTCACGTCAACATAACAGCCATAAGCACTAACCGCGCGGAAACTGTATCTTCCGGTGCTGTTTCAAATACAAATTTTTCTAACCAATATAGAATAAATGCAGTCATATGTTCCCTCGAATTAATACTTGGTCATGTATCCCTCTTACATTCTGCATTGCCTACATTATTTCTTGTTGGCTGAATATCTTTGAAGTAATATCGTAACCAATTACCAAAGGTAACTTTTTTCCCTCATTCTCCCCGTTTTATAGGCCTTATGCCATTCCTACCAAATATCGAGCCATAAACCTTTACTCTATTTCAATTGGCTTCCAGATTCACCTCGATCAACTTTTCATTAACATCGAGCTCAAAATTGAAGGGGTTTGCTTCCCCCTGGAAACTCAGTTCAGTTAAATGCATCACGTCCTCCAACGTTGGCCCAAATTCACCCCACGCAGCTATGAAGGTATGGCTCGACGAACTCCATCGCGAAACTAACACTTCCATCATCAAGGTCCCTGGGTATATGGCAATTTCTACTCCATCGAATCGCTTCATAAATATGGGTAGATTTTAACTTCTGTACCATTTCTTCTTTTCCAAATACATAATCCACCCATTCATCCCACCTACCGCCTATCGATTGACTACCCTTCCATGCAATAAAAGTATAAGGGTATACTCATTTCTCAATATTGAATCGAATGATAGAACTAGCAGGAATATGTGGTGTTTTCTCTACATCTTCCTTTGGCTCCAATAGTATTTTTTCTTGAGAATACCCTAGGATGTTTCCACAAAACTGCCTCATTTTATACCAAAATATGTCTTTTTGACCAAAGTAGGGTGCTCGTTGTCATTCTTCTTCATTTGGAGTTACGGGAATCACCTTATCCGTTGTACATAATTCCCGTTCTTCAGCCATAGTAATTTATGTCAAACAATTTCACAAACACCAGGTCTTCGTATCACAAATACCACTAATCTAACAAATTTTCTATCACACTCTCTTCCTGAATCTTTTTCCTTTTCTTCTGTTTCCTTGGAGTCTATATTTCAAAGAACTTTTCTTGTTTGATCTTTCTCTCAAGATTGATTGTTTTTTGTAAACCAACTATATTGAACTCTCAAGTTTGGCAATGACTGTATTATTGATGTGTTTTAAAATATTACTTGCAAGTGCACGAATCAATTGTAGTTTAGGTTATGCAAGAACGAGGTTGAACCCAAGAGAATGCTTTAAAAAGAACTTAATTAAACTCAAATTAATCTAAAACTAACCTAGTTCCTCGAAGTTTCTTTGTTTAAGTGATTTTTATACTAAACATGCAATATCGAAATACAAATAATTAAAGCGAGAATAATAAGAAAAAAATACTAAGGTATCAGAATCCACCACCACTAATCCATAAACTTCTAATTATTCCTTTATCAATTCCAATTTTAGAGTAGTAATTTAGAAATCAATCTTATTACTTTCTCAAGATTTAACAATAACGTACTAATGAAATATATTTTGAAGAAATAGATTTTCCTTCGCTTTAAAGTGTAAAATTCTAAGCATCCTATGTATGCAATTTAATGGATCACATAAGATCAAAGATTTTTACTTATAAACTCATCAAATCCAAGCTTGATTAATTGTGATAAGAATTCTTAACTACTATAAATACATGATATTTATAGTGAAAGGAATTTAAAACAATTAATACTATGAAGCAGAAATCATAAGCATTTAAACCATACACATGGAAATTGATAAAAGACTAAAAGGAATTTATTTCATAAATGGTGGTTTCATCCTCAACCTTAGTTGAGGATTTAGTTACACATGCTTAAAAAGAAAATAATAAAGTAAGAAGAATAAAACCCGGAATTGAAGATAAATTCTTCTCCTCTTTGGTGTCCTTCTTGCTCTCCTCCTCATTCTTCCTCTTATTTTTCTCCATTTTTTCTTCTTCAAGATGTTTCCATATTTATAGAGAAATATTGGAATCAAATTACAACTTGTAAAGAGAAATGAAATATTCTTTTCTTTTTTTTTTCATAACTTTCCATCACATTTTGTTCTTTTTCCATGTGCATTTGAATCTTCCAATTTTTATCCATGTGCATTTGATTCATCCAACTTTCATCCATGTGCATTTGATTCATTTCTCACTTTACACCTAAAGACATAAATGTAGATGTAATTTAATGACATTGAAAATGATTTATTCAACAATTATATTATATAAATTAAGTTTTGTGCACTTATCATTATTACACTTCTAAATTAATTAAAATAAATAGTTTTACCTACTAACAAATATACATTTGAGGATCAAATATGTATGTAAAATGGACTTATCAATTATACTAACTCAGTCTTCTATATATACTTATATTTAACCCCTCTCATATGTACACGTATTCAAACACAAGTTAATTACATATTCATTTTGAATAAGGCGCATGTTCAATGAGCAACCTTTTTCTCCAACTGTCATGACGGCTCAATGATATGATGTTTCGCATCCCAATGCATTACATTTATTTCTTATGCACGCGACCCCATTACACGTGCCCACACGCATGGGGGCTAACTGTAGGTGTACTCGAAACAAATATAATATCGACACACTTATAACATTTTATAGGGTAATGACATAGGAATTTACCCTATACAATTTAGGGAATCGACAGAGGAAAAACAGTAAAATGAGCCGCGAGGCTAAAAGAAATGTTATGAGTTTTCTATAGCCATGGACATCGAGAGTTTCAAAATATCTTAAAGACAATGATGATTGTGTGTGGAAATGAATGAAATATTTAATACAGTATCATAATATACTCATTATTTGAACTTTCATACCACTAGCTACAGTGTTCTGTCATACCAAAACACTGTAGTTAAGATATTTTACTTTGCCTATAAAAGGTGAAGTCCTCGAGATACCATGACTGATTTTCCTATGAACTAAACATTTATTTTGTTTATTGTTTTCCTCCTCTTCATAACTTTTGTTAGATTTTCATCACATTTGAGACTCAAGATTTGTTCTTACCAGTGTTAATATAAATTAAATTGAACCCACCTTCAATCATCACAAATTTGTTTGGTTTTTAAATTTAAAAGAGATATAATTATGACAATATTTATGAAAAATTATAAATAATTTATTGGACCACATTATATATATATATATACAGTCACAGACCTCTAGGGGTTGCCCCACTGGATTTTTTTTTGTACTTATTACCC
Organism: Cornus suecica; assembly: GCA_963922005.1. Taxonomy (NCBI): domain Eukaryota; kingdom Viridiplantae; phylum Streptophyta; class Magnoliopsida; order Cornales; family Cornaceae; genus Cornus; species Cornus suecica. The sequence goes on from OY998243.1 coordinate 77,461,303, forward strand.
TTAAATTCTGAATATTTGTGATTCTGCCCCCACTGAAATTTAACAAAAACACCCTAAGACCCCACAGAATTTAAAATTATAACAATTTTGCCCCCACACACCTAAATCTCATATATATATATATACATGAGGAAGTCATCTTTAGAGCAAATATTTGCCTTTTATGATTAACCGAACATTGAAGTAACTTCAAGGTAAGATTGATGGTAAGAAATCAAGGTGAAGATAAGCCCTCCTGACATATAATTTTCTCGGATTTTCTTTGAAAGATGAGAAGTTTTAGACTTTAGGATGTGTGAAGGTACAAAGAGGGCTAGTGTATATATAGATACATATGTATAGAGAGCAGAGGAAAACAGCCCGCCACTTTTCCCCAACTTTAAGGCTGAAAACCCCATCAACTCAATTCCCCAATTAGGAACCTTCCTTCCCAACATCCCAATTTCAATCCCCCCTCTCTCTCTCTTCTCTCCTTCCTCCATGGATGACAATCAAACAGTTTCCAAAAGGGTCTGTGACGACCCAAACACCTACAATTACTCCTTCAGTGGACGAATAATGCTAATCTCCGTCGTGGGTCTCTTCATCGTTTGCATAATCATCGTCTGCTTCCACTCCTACGCGCGCTGGTCCCTCAACCGCCACCTCCGCCGCTACCACCTCCGCCAAAACTCCCGCCCTAATAACCTCCCTCCACGCTCCCGCGCCGCTGCCAACACCCTCCAAGGCCTCGACTGTGTCGTCCTCGCTTCAATTCCTACCTTTACTTACCACTCTGCCTCCCACCAGCCGCCTCTAGAATGCGCCGTGTGCTTATCGGAATTCGAGGACGATGAAACGGGTCGGGTCTTTCCCAAGTGTAACCACTGCTTTCACGTCGATTGCATCGACATGTGGTTTCATTCACACTCTAACTGCCCGCTCTGCAGAGCCCCGGTTCACCCACCCACCCTGGCCCAAATCACTATTCAAACCGTACCCGACCCGCCTGTTTCGGAGGCAGAGCCGAGTTCTAGTAATCAAGATCCAATGACTTCGTCTTCTTCGGCTCCGGCGTTGGAGGGTATAGCAGTGGAGGTTCCGGTGACGGACGAGGGTTCGAGAAACCCGGGGGACGTGGATGTCGGGTCGAGTAGTGATAGCGGGATAGAGAAATCGGGTACTCCGGGTCGGACTTTGAAAAGATTTTAGAGCATATAACTATCGGTGCAAGCCGGTAAACGGTGATTCATCGGGAATTGAACCACCGGCTGCACTTGGTAATCATGAATAGGGGAGCCACGGCGGTGTGACACGTGGCGGTGATTTTGCAGACGTGGCATCGTGTAGTGTTTTGTTACAGATGTGTAAATACTATGTGCCGCTTTACTTTTTTCGCGCCCATTGTTTTTTTATTTATTTTCCTTATCCATTAGTGCGGTGTTATATATATATATATAGTTTGTATACTTTATCCATTGTGAATCAGGTTGGGCAGTCAATTTCCTGTTGTTAGTGTCGTGTTCATATGACAGGAATCCGAAATGACTAGACACGAATATAACACGATTAATATTTGTGTCGAGGATATTAAATATTAATTTTATTTATTATTTAAATAAGTAATATAACACGACTTATATAATCTATTTAAAAAATTGAATCGTGTCGGATTTGGTTGAAACACGAACTATTTAACCTATTTAAAAAAATCTAAATAAATCTTACCCAAATGCAAATCAATAAGTTCAATTCGGATTTGCACAGTTACTAAAACACTAATTCTTAGATCATGTCGACATGCTCAAGATTAATTTGGTGAAAAACTTAGATGTGAATCGAGAAATCCATATATGAGATATTCAAAAATTGGGGAAATCTAAAAACAGAAAGTTGAGTTCAGATAGAGAAAAAAGTTATGAATTTTAAGAGAAAAGAGAAATCTCCAATTAGATGCATACTCTAAGGGTGCGTTTGGATAGGGGTGTTTCCGTTTTTGTTCTTGTTTTTCCACTGTTCACGGGAACAAAAACGTGTTTGGGAGCCTTTGATGGTTTTTGTTTTCGTGAACAGTAAAAAAAACGTTTTCTCACCCTTAGTTCAAAATTTGAGAACACCAAAATGATGTTTTTTTGTTTTCGGCACTGTTTGTTCTTAGCAAATTTTTTTTTTAATTATTGCAGATTCCCTAACCTTCATCTTCAACCTCCAAACCCTAACTTCCATCTTCAACCTCCAAACCCAAACCTCCAAAAGAATTTTTTTTTTTTTTTTGTTCCCGAAAATTTTTTAGACAAAATTTTCAACCAAACGCGTTTTTGTTTTCGGATTACCCTTAGGATAAGAACAAGAAAATTTTTTGTTCTCAAAAGATAAAAAACGAAAACGAAAACACTAGTTTCCAAACGCACCCTAAATCTCCAACAAACAAATTATAAACTTGTGTATGTATAAGATCTGTGAGATATATTATATAATGTTTTAGGGGGAACGAAGGAGAAGGAGTTGAAATTGAAATTAGGGCTTGGAATTGGAAGGAAGGAGGAATGTATCTGAATGTGTTTTTATGGGTCTTGTTTTGTACATTGTGTCTTTGACTTTCTGTTTCTCTAGTACCACTTGCTTTATTTTAATATATTTTATTTATTTACCAAAATTAAAAGAGAAAGAGTGACACATTTTATTTTAATACATATTTAATTTTTAAATATGTTGGATTAACTTAACGGATTAACACGAATTTGACATGAATACGATCCGAAAATTTTCGTGTCGTATTTGGCTCGATCATTTTTAGGCATTGACCCTTTAATGCTCAATCCTAATCCTTTTAAATAAGGTTGTGTTCGTGTCGTGTCTAATTTTGCCAACTCTAGAATCAGGGATGACAAAAAACCCGCCACGGTGGGGAACCGTCCCGTCTCGATTTAAGCGGGTTTGAGGACTCGATTAAATAAATGGGGTCGGGTATGGGGTGGGGGAAAATTCCCGGTTGATAATCGGAGCGGGTATGGGGAGGGGTCGGCCCGCCCCGTCTCGATTATATTACTTCTTTTATTAATATACCTTCAACATTATCATATATTATTAATATATACCTATTTTATAAATTAACTCATTCATTTTTTTTTTATATATTTCACTCAATACTAGTCCCCTTTTCCTTTCACTATTTTTCTCTTTTAGTATTAATTTCATATCAATTATATTAAAAATTATATAGTTCACTTTGTTTCTCGTATAATAGTAATATATCCAAAGTATAAATTAAGAAATTATACATTACCTTCATTTGTATATATATATTTTTAAGTATGAAAAATATCTCAGCTCCCCACCTAGTCTTACCGTGCTCCGTTTAATAATCGAATTTGGGACGAATATGGAGATAACAAAATTAAATGAGAATGAGGATGAAAATGTGGTCCCCGCCCCGCCACGTTATTATCCCCAATTGTGATCGAAAATTTGTCATCAGTCAAGCTTATTGTACAAAATTGGTAAGAGGGATTTAGGAGTGTTTTTTTTTTTCCTTCAAGGTAAGAAATTATTTTTATTTATTATTGATTCGGATAATTACAATCGTCCATAGTCAACTTTTTCACAAAACATGGAAAGAAATCCGAAAAACAAATATAAACTTTTCTTCGCATAGCATATTGGTATAGCAAATTGATGCACTCGAGGCCCATTATCTAAGGGCCACAGCTTAGCTACGACGGTAATGTAATTCTGCAACCCTATACTATACATTGAGTAGGGTCCATTCTCTAAGGACCAACCCCACCTACACTCAAATCACACCACACATTAAAATAGAAAAACACAATACTGTGGGTCTTGAAATTAGTTGCAAGATATCATGAATCAAGAGATGGTAAGGTTGTGAATTAGTTGTTTTTTATTCTAACTTATTTGATTAATTAAATTTCAATTCTAGCAACACTTCAATTTTTACTTGCTAAAAATAAATTAATAACATTTTTTCCTTTTGTAGAAAACCTTTTGGTCTTATTTTGGACACATGTCCGGTCATTTATTCATCCATATCATTTATGTTTATATCATAAAATTAATTTTATAATACTCAAAATTTTAAAAAACATAAAAGAAAAAAATTGCAGGAATTAAAAAAATATATATTTAGTTTGAGAAAGCAAAAAAAAAAAACTCTTTATGGTGTGAGTTCATTTTGTAAAATGAATTGAAAGAAGGGAGAAATTTATGTATACATCCACATCATTTATGAACATAAATTTCATGATGTTTAGCATTTCTCGAAATTAAATTAGTGGTAGTAATTAAGGCTCTTAATTAGAAGACTTAACAACCTTAACATTTAGTGGTTAACAAAGCATAAAAACCAACCACCTTTGTAGTTAAATCACTCTCTCGTAACAATGGATGGTCATTCTTGTTTCCTATCTACCATCCTCTTAATATAGTGGATAGTAACGAAAAGCCTCACAACCCCTAAAAACCACCAAAAACAAACCATCCTCGTATACAACCACAACAAAGATTATTTACCCAAAAAAAAAAAAAAACCACAACAAAAAACACTTCATATCAATCCAACCAAGAAATAAAAAAAAAAAAAAAAAAATGACTCCCACCATTTCAAGTTTAACCTTTCTTTTCCCTATAATCCTTCTCCTCCCAAACCTCATTTTGGCAGACCAAAACACCATTTTACAAGCTTGCGAAGAAGCCACAGCAAAGGACTTTTGTGTCTCATTTCTTCAATCCCACCCCGATAGCTCAAACGCAGACCTACACGGCCTCGCACTCATCGCATTAAAATATGCCAACAAAAATGCGAGCGAAGAGTCTAAACAAATCAGGCAATACCTTCTTCAACAAGGCGATTCGGACCCTGCTGTGCAACAAGCCATCAATGACTGCGGTGACCAGTACGTGGACGCCACCCAACAGATCGACAATGCGGTGCTTGCATTGAGTTTGGCCAAGTTTGGGGACGTCGAAAAGTGGGTGATGGCTGCCATTGCTGATGTTGATGTGTGTGAAGATGGGGTGCAGAGACAGACTAGTGGGCAGGCCGTGGAGGTGTCGAGGAAAAACCTTTTGGTGAGGCAGTTGTTCAATACAGCTCTTAGCGTTGTCAATGTTTATGCACACACTTGATATATATATATATATATATATATATATATATATATATATATATATATATATGTCCATATACATGTATAAATTTATACTACTCCGTATATAACTTTGTCTAAGTTAATGTCAAAATTAAGTGGTAGCATTTGTGTCACAATTAATGTGGAAGTTAGTGAACCTAAATCCAATATTACAAACCTCAACAATGGGAATGTTTAAAGCCCCTAATTTATTTTGTGCATCATACATGTTATAATTTTGTTCTTCTTCTTGGTCGGTTTTGGTTGAAGTTTTTTCAACTTGCCACATATATATTGCTCTCTTTTGTTGAGATTCTGGAGCGTGAATCACATTCTTTTTTTTTTTTTTTCAGTTATTGATTATTGTTGCATTGGATATACCCTGATGTTTGACCAAGGTCATCCCTGAAATTCCGAAAATAAGTTGAGACCTTAGGCAAGAGTAAATGTGAGACCCTTTATACGTAAGGTTTCACGTGCTTAAAAAATTTAAAGTGTAAATATGTTAATGTTAAAAAAATTGAAAACAATCTTCATCTTCATGTTCTCGGGAAAAATTATTATTGTTTGGTGGGTGCGGTAGTTGTTAGAGCCTTAAGTGTAGTTACGTGAAAAATCTTTTAACCCCAATTAGAATAATGGTTTGATTTGAATTAAACTTTAGTTTCATTTTGTTGAAAAATTGAGATTTTTTTTTTTTGAGTATATAATAATAGTAATTGAATGCAATATTTTGAAGCCCTAAATTGTGAAATTGGATTTGGATTTAGTACGAATTGGACTATTAAATAAATTATTTTTTTACCTAGAGTTGAGCAATTTTTATTTTGAAAAAATAAGGCCCTAAATTTAATTACTAGGATTTGTTTTGAATTGGGCCGGAGAATTAGTTAACTTTTTTTATAGGCTATACAAATACAATTTTTTATTAAAAAAAATACAATACACAAAAAATAATATAAAAAAAATATTGGGCCCCCCGGACCTGGAGGCCCTAGGCGACCACCTATGTCACTTGGCCTGTGTTTGACCATAGCTATTATCATATGTGCTTCACTGGATGCTAATGCTAAGGGCCTTTTTGGTTTCCATACCTGAAAACAGTTTTATGTTTTTTGAAAACTGAAAACAAAAAAACTGTAAAAAAGTTTGTTTGGTTTAGTTTTCTGAAAAATATAGATATAAAAATTATAGTTTTCAGAGAACTCATTTTTATTGTTCTAAAAAAACTGTTTTATATTATCAGAATTCTCAAGAACAACAGTTTTTAGATATTCAAACCAAGTAGACCCTAATCTACCTAAGTATCTATTTCTCTTATTTTTGGGAGTGGTCAACAAAGAGAGAGAGGAGATCTTATAATCTTTAACAATTCTCTCTTATTTTTCTGGAGTGGCTAACAGAGAGAGGAGATATGGTAAACTTTAACCACTTCATTCATACTGAAATCTTTATCTCAATGTGCTCCGTGAACGTAACATTAACTATCGAGTGAACCACGTAAAACTATGAATTATGTCTATGATTGTTTTACTGTTTCATGTTTCAAATTAGAAAATGGTTCCTTAAAAAAAATAATGGCTCCTATATGTAACCCAATTATGACACCAACTAAATACGGCTAGAGAATTTGATGTGAAGGTGTTTGTTTGGTTTATATTTCTGAAAACTGTTATCGAAAATTCTGAGAACAAAAAATAATTTTTCGAGAAAAATAAAAATGAGTTATCTGAAAACAGTCATTTTTATGACCGAGTTTTCATAAAACTAAACCAAACAAACTTTTTTACAATTTTCTGATTTTCAATTTCCAGAAAATATGAAAACTGTTTTTAGAAATGCAAACTAAACACGGGGACTTGGATTACAAATTGTATTATTTTGACTAAATTGTGAGTTTATCATAGACGCAATTAGTGTGCATGCAAGTGTTTTGCTTATCGATTATTGATCAACTTGTTGCATGCATCCAAATTGCAGTAAATTAATCGTCATTATGGTTATGTTTTGTCTTTCAATTATTTTTATTACTCTGTCAAGAAAGTGTTACGTTAGTGTCATATATTTTTTAAAATATAGTTTCTCTACTCAATGACTAGTTGAAATTGTTGGAGAGTTTTCAACAATTTTCCCTAACGTACACACTCCTTTCTCCCCTGAGTATATAATCTGATCATTGTTGGCATTCATTAGCTTAGCTTGAACCAAGATGGACTTGACTAATGTTATATAACATGCATTATTAGTGGGATAATATATATAACAAATGTATATATATATATGAATTTGTCCGGTTAAGATAATCACTAACTTGTCTGATTAGCCTAATTATCACCCCTATTGCTAATTGTAAACGAAATGGAAGGGATTCATAAGTAAACGAGGTATCATTTTTGGTCGATCATAAGCTCCCGCGCAGACCAAACCGAAAATTCAACACTTTTGATAAACAACTTTGTCTAATAGTATACCTATCCTCCCCAAAGCATCAATTTAATTGCATGCTGTTAATGAACGATTGAGTGGAGATGACAAGTAAAAAAAAATTGCTTAGTATATATAGTATATTCACCAGACATATATATCTAGGACGGGTGAGTGGGATGGAAGAGTTCACGGTCCTTCGCTATGGGTTTTTGGTCAAATCTTCCCAACTACGTTTTCGTCTAACCCACTGGAGATTTACCCGATCATTAACTTCAGAGCCCCAGAAATTAGTTGAGATACGCACCGAAAAAAAAGACAGATATATCTAAGCAATGTAAGAGAACACAAAAGTTAGAAATCACCTTGTATTAGCTATTAAGATAAGTTGGAAAATGTTTTGTCAAGTACAACAATCAAACGAATTAACAATTAATATTGACAATTCGAATTAACATAACAATTGAATCAACAGTTAAAATCCAAGCAGTACATTACATTAATTTCTTGCAGCTTGGTCTTTGCATGCTTATTAATTAATCAAGTAAAACAATTACTACAAGAATCAAGAAGAAGGAAAAAATAAAAAATCAATACAATATGGTGCTGTTCATTATAATCCACCAGTGTTGAAAGGAACTCCAGTCGGAGGTATCCAGTCATTCCCCAATAAGAAATTAGTCACAGTGAAATTAGCAGCATCGCTCGCATTAGTCAAAATGTGGTAACCAGACCATGTCACTCTACGACTCGTGTCCGATCCAGGTCCCGTGTTATTATACTCAGCATAATACGATGTATTTAGCGCGAAATCACCGGACCATTCGTGCCATCCCAGAGGATTAATCGAGTCGTCCATAAAAGATTGTAAATAAACCGTCCTCGAATACAACTTCCATGGCCGGCCTAAATAAGTCAGTGCAGAGCTGTTGCTCGCAACCAAATCATCCGTGGCCTTGATGGTACAATTCTGTATCGAAATGCCGGTGTTCTGGTTCGGGTCTGTTCTGCCCTGGGCAGTGATGGCGTTGAACTGTCCCGAAAGTGGCAGACGGGGATACAAATTGCAGTTTTGGAAAACAACAGCAGCGTTACCGAATATATAATCTACAGTGCCATATATGTCACATTCTCTGTAAAATTGCCTTAGTGAATGGACATACAATGTGTCTTGGTACCCTTCGAAACTGCACCGATAAAACGTCGATAAATCGGCCCCGTTTCTAACTGCTACTGCCTGGTGCTTCGCCCCTCCAGCGGTGTTACGGAATGTTATGTCCACTGCCACAAATCCTTGTGCAACCACAGCTGCAATTTTGACATTCATAAAACTTATAAGAATTACTAGGCTCCAAATTGCATAATGCAATAATAATAACAATAATATAATAAACAACAAAAAACTGAAATAAATACATAATGGCATATTATCAAACGTTGATTTTTTTTATCATACAAATTTAAGGTATAACATCCGTTTTTATTTCTTTTGTAGCCTAAAAAAATATTTAATTCCTGGACTTTAGGTAACAATATACAATCCGCTACTACAATCATAATGACAGTTTTCACCCATTTAAAAACTAAGGTTTTAGTCCAACCCACCATTAAAGCCCTTATTTTTTTGTAGTGAAATCGGATAGTCTAGCAAGATGCTAGTATTCTCGGTTAGACTATTAGGTCTGAATAATTAATTTATGTTACTAATTAATATGGAATATTATCAAACATTTGTGAAAAAAAATACTACTAAACTTACCGAATGATGCAGAGTTAAATGTAGTCCAGCCATCAATGACACTGTGATTGCCGGTGATCACCGTCCGATTAATCCCATCACCCATGAGCATCAAATACTTCTTGTTCTTGGCAATGGACGGATACTCTTCATATACACCGGCCGTTATATATATCAAGAAGTAGCCGTTGGTCCCATCGGTGTTGTTCGGAGCAGCATTGACAGCATCACTAATGGTGCTGAAATTCCCAGTCCCATCTTGGCTCACTGTCACAATGTCACTCACCACAACCTGATCATCGTTACTCGTCTGCAGAAGCTTCCTCCTCCCCACAGACTCATATATCGCTTTGTGTCGATCCGACATTTTAAACGAAAATCGTCCGCTTTTAAATGCTTTCAATTGCTTCTTAGCACTAGCCCACCAAGCCCCTTTCTTCTTCTTCGGAACCCACCCTTTCGTGAACAAAGCTAACGACACGCTATAAAGCTTTGTGTCATTTGCCAGAGGCATAGAGAGACCATTCCTCACACTCCAAGCTGAGGCTGTGGCTTGAAGCCCATCCAAACAAGTCTGCGAGTTCGTTAAAATGGCGCTAAGCAGAGTTTGGACGTCGTCGGCTTGTGAAGCTGGGAGGATTTGAGCAGTGGTATTGACAGTATTGAAGGAACTTAACAGAAAATCCATGTTAAGTCCAGCTAGGAATTGGCAATCATTGAGAGCTTGAATCGCTCCGTGTGTTAGAGTGGATGGACGGCTGAGATACTTTTCGATTAGTGACGAGAATTTTTGAGCGTTTGATATGGACTTGCGGACAGAGAACCGGCCGTAGTCGTATACATTGGCGGATTTATTAATGGGCAGGATGGATTTGCAGAATGAAGGGTAAGGAGTCGACTGACAAACAGACCCGGACGATATCGGATTTCCGGGGATAATATCAGCATTAGATATGGTTAGTGAAAGTAATGTGAGAACCACAAATATGGGGGCAGAAGAGACAAGGAGGTTGGAGGCCATGGTGCTGAAAATGAATGGTTAGAATGAGGAATGTGTTTGTTCGGTAGGATTCATGTGTGTATATATAGAGTTATAGATACATGTTTTGTAGATATATAAGATTGAATTATCTAGGAAAGGTTAGGTTACTTGGAGATTGAAGAATTTGAGGGATTTTGAAGGTATACATGGTTGAAGTCAAGTTGTGGCCAAAAACGCGTAGATCTGGAAAATTTGGATTTTAGTTTCGTTGTTGGGATAAACAGAGGCGGCAACTTGTTTTGTAGTTGTGAATTATTTTATTTAAATTTGGAAATAGATACTGTAGAAGGTAAGTGTAATGGTTCCCAATGTAGTATATAGTATGTGTATAATTGCTGCTTACATTTATTTTGACCAAGGATTTGTCAACTGGTGGGGACATTGCCAACTGGATTAAATGTTTTTTAGTTAGATATTAGAATCTTACTTAATTCTGTCTTTTGCCTAATTTGAGACTCATAAGTCATAGGAGGCTTATCAGTTGATTAAATCAAAATAAGAGGACAAAAGAATTAGGATGACAATGATTTTGAGCCTAAATCTCACCTAATTCATCATTTAATATGAATATGATTCTATTTTGGTCGACTCAATCACGTTGTTTTAAGCAAGGGTTTAATAAAATAAGTACATATTCAATATTCGAGTATTTCGTTATGAACAATACTTGGATCTTTTTTAAGAGGATAAATTTTAAATGGGAAGATGGATGTAAAAGTGGTAAAAAATTTAATTGGTCTCATTTCTTTTATTTACAAATTTTAATTATGTATTGAAGTTGTTTTTATTGAAAAAAAAAGGAGGAAATTATTTGAGTTGGTAAGTCTGGACAATTTCTAGTTTCGAAGATTATCTCAGTGAGACGTGAAATCATTAGCAATAACTAAGAACATTTTTTATTATTATTATAAATAGTCCTTTGAGATGGAAATTTTATGTTAATAGCAAGGTGACTTCTTAATTGATTCACCTTTCTTCTAAACATTATATATTTTAGATTGGAGTCCCTTCTAATTTGTGTGTATCTTGTGAAGTCTTAATTATCGATAATTTGAATGTTAATGAACTTACCAGTAGATGTAAAAGAATAAATTTAATGTCAATCACATTTTAGTGGATTAGTATGTGCTTTAAAAGGTCCTCTTGACACCGTCGGTGTTTAAAAAAAAAGAAAAGAAAAGGTGGCCACACATTTTTTTGGAATGAGATAAGAAAATAATAAACATTATACTCAGCGTGTCCTATATGTTAATAGTGACAAAAATTTCATAGAATAAAATTGTCCTATAGCAACAAAAATAAAATGTTTTTCTATTTCAAATATTTGAGATATAATGATAGTTTTTACGTTACGCACTATACTATAATTTTTTTTTTAATGTTAGAAATTTAGGTATCAAGTTACAATTTGTCACTAAACTAATAAAACAAGAATATAACTATAATTTTTTATAATGTTTATTTAATGATTATCGAAAGTCAATTATTATTATGTTTTGGTATCAGGAAACCCCTATGGTTTCATTGTTCAAAAAATATCTTGTAGTTTGAAAACTCTCCATATAGTTTCACATTTGATCTACTTGCTTCTTTTCCTCCAATTTAAGATAAAACTACCCCTGAAATCAGAGGGGCTTTATTGAAAAAGTTTTTAAAAAAACTTAAAAACAAAAAAAATTCTATTTCTTAGTTCGAAATATATTTTTTTATATTTCAGACTTAAATTATTTTATATTTTACTCTAATTGGTAGTTCAAAAGTAAAATATTTTGCCGTTAATTTTTTATTAAGGCCTAAATTAAATTTTTTTGCTTATAGTAAAATATAAAAGGATTAACTTCATTTATACCTCCTGAGGTTTGTCTTATCTTTATTTGGACTCTCTCGGGTTTGCATATCTTCATTTACACCCCCTACTTTTCAATATTCTCATCACTTAGACCCCTAAACGATGACATCAGCCTGAATTTTTTTTTAAATCCCTAAACTACCCTCAATGTCTTATCTTTATTATGTTTAGAAATAAGGATAGTGTTTTTATCAAATAGACCCCTCCTATCATTTAATAATTTAATTTGTATTAAAATTTAAAAATATATATAAAATTTGAAAAAATATATATTAAAATTTGAAAAATATTATAAATTCGAAAATAAATATAAAATTAAAAAATATATATAAATTTTGAAATTTTTTTTTTTTTCAAAAAAACATATTAAATTTCGAAAATAAATATTAAAATCACAAAAAACATAAAAAATTTGAAACAAATATATAAAATTTTTAAAAAAACATATAAAATTCAAAAATATATATTAAATTTCAAAAAAATTATAAAATCGAAAATAAATATAAAATAAAAAATATATATAAATTTTGAATTTTTTTTTAAAAAACATATTAAATTCAAGACAAATATATAAAATTAAAAAAAAACATATAAAATTCTAATAATATATATTAAATTTCAAAAATAATTATAAAATTCAAAAAAATATAAAATTTGAAAATAAATATAAAATTCAAATATATATATATTAATTTTTTTTAAAAAAAACTAAATTCGAAAATAAATATAAAATTAAAAAAATATTTTTTAATTCTCTCTCTCTCTCTCTCAGACGCACACACCACACACACACACACACGCACACACATATATATATACACACATATATATATAGATCTATACATATATATACACACACACATATATATATATAGAAGTCCCCGTCGACGCCGACCCCCTCCCACCGCTTCCCCGTCGGCGCCGCCCCCCTCCCACCACCACCTCCCCTCCCCCTATTTTCAACCGATGGGTCTATATATATACATATGTATAGATCTATATATATGTGTGTGTGTGTGAGAGAGAGAGAGAGAGAGAGAGAATAAATGTTGAGGTGTTTGGTTTGAGGGTTATATTGATTCTAAGGGGGTGTTTGGTTTAGGGTTTAAATTGATTTAGGGATTAAATTGATTTAAGGGGTGTTTGGTATAAGGGTATTTTAGACATTTCACACCACGAGGGGGTGTAAATGAAGATATGTAAACCTCAAGAGTCAAAATGATGATAGGACAAACCTCAGGGGGTGTAAATGAAGTTAACCCAATATAAAAAACAAAATTTAAAAACGACAAAAATAATCTAATTAGTAGTTTGAAATATTTTTTTTATCTTTCGGACTTAATTTTTTTATATATTTTATATTAATTGGTAGTTCAAAAAAAATATTTCGCCATTAAAATTTTATTTCGTCATAAATCAATTCTTTTTTTGTTTATAGTAAAATATGTAAAAAAAAATAATTAAAAACGAAAAAAATCTAATCGGTAATTCAAAATATATTTTTTATTTATTTTGGACTTAATTTTTTTATATTTTTTCCTAATTGGTAGTTTGAAAAAAAAAATTGGCATTAATTTTTTTTTATTTCATTATAAGTAAAAAAGAAATAGTTTATCATAATATATATATAAAACAATTTGTATGATTGGAGGGAAAATAATTCTTTTTTGTTTTTAATTTTTTTTATATATTTTACTAGAGGAATTTTTGTTTTTAATTTTTAATTTTTTTAAAAAATAAAGTTTAGTAAACCCCTCTGATTTAAATTGGAGGAAATTAAGATGACAAATTGATCAAATATGAAATCATAGAAAAATTTCAAACTTCAGAGAAGGACTAGGTGGAATAACATCATGGATGGCATATATATAAAATATTAAATAAAAATAAAACCTACTTTTAGGTGGTTCAAAAACACAAACTTGATACCAATTTGTTAGCATGGTTTGACAAAGCACATTAGCATTAACTCTAGAGAGGAAGTTAGTTCGTAGAAGCATTGTACGTATCCAGTATATACATGAATAGAACGACCAAAGTCAGACTTCGGATAGTGTTGAATCAAAACGAGTAGTCACGTAATGACAGTCAAAGTATATATATATGGGTTAACTAATTAACTAAAGATGATTAAGATAGTCATCATATTAGGAATAAAAAATGTAGAAGGAATCAAATTAGCGTAACAAAGTCAAAGTCGCAAGTAACTAAAATTAAAGACTGACAGGGTTAGTAGGTGACTCTGAACTGAGTGTTTAAATCCAAACGCGTGTATATGATATATATATATATATGTATGTATATATACAAATACGTTAGGCGATAAAACGTAGCCAAAGTTGAAAATGAAGCTTTGAAATAGAGGCGTTAACAGGCTGGCGATATTTGCTTCAATGGATTTAGTTCCCCAGCCTGTTTTTATACGCACAAAAACCACCGACTCTTCCAGAAATCGTCTTACAGTATATATATATATATATATTTCGATCGGTGCATTATTATTTACCTCAATATTTTTAAAAAATAAGACCGCGGAACTCAAAAGCAATCTCATATTAAAACTTTATAAATTAGGATGTTTTCTATCCATGAAATTGGGTCAAAAAAGTTATAAATAATGTTAATTTGTTGTTGAGTATTGTGATATTATATATAATTATATTGATTAAATGGGTGTTCCGGTATGTTGATATAAATTTCATTGGATAATAAATTCCTATGTATGGCCAACTCAAGGCCCAAGTCTTTGACGATGACTTTTCAAGTCTTAGTATTTTGAGCCCAACTCTTGCGTAATTACATTAGGCCCATTTCAAGCTCATTCACCTAACCCTGACACTGATGAGTCGATGACCCATCCACACTAAAAGCTTTGACCAATTCGTGTTTTTTTTTTCCATGTACTATCCCAATCACTGTGCAGTATATTTCTCAATGCATGCTTAAAGATCACGTGAGCATGTATCTTGAGAATACCTACTACATGCGGTACAGTAACGAATCTAGAGTTTAGTCTTAGTGGGGACCGAATAATAATGTTCTAAATTTAAGGGTAGATAAAATAAGAAAAATAAAATTTAATGAGTGGTTTTAAGGGTTTTTTTTATAAGAAATCCAGTGGGGCATAAGGACAAATAATTCAAATGTAAATAAGGTAAGAAAAAAAGTTCATTAGGGATGGATGTGGGCTGAGCCATTCCCATCCCAAGAGTGCCCGATTCTGCCTAGCCCGGCCGGAAAGAAATTCAATTATTGCTATCGATAATTGTAATTTAATGTTATCTTCACGCAATAAATTTTTATCTTTCCAAAAGTATTGCCCTAACAACGTAGTCTATGTCTGGGGAGCATACTTGACAGGAGATATAGACAGAGGGGTAGAGAAGTCCCCCACTTCGATTACTGCCCTATTAGCATCTCCAATTCATTAAATACACAAAAGAGGGAAAATAAATAAATAATAATATTATCCTATCCATTTGACGTTGAAAGATGAGCAAGTGAATTATGTAATTCTATGTTCCTTTCAATTATCAATACTTTCAGCACTATACTCATACCACTTTGCCATACTAATTGAAAATTTTCAAACTATTAAGGCCCCGTTTGGAAATTGTGTTTTTGTTCTGTTTTTTGTTTTTTGGCACTGTTCAGGAGAACAGAACATGTTTGACAACCCTTTTTACTGTTTGTTCTGTTCTCAATTTGGAAACTGTTTTCGTGAATAGTAGAAAAAACAAGGGAACAACAAAAACTTGTTTTTTTGTTCTTTTTGAGATTTTCCAAAAAAAATGAATTGTGGTAGAGAGGAAAAATTGTGTAAGAATATGTGTATTTTTTGTCCCCAAACATGTTTTTTGTTCTTGTTCTCTTGGGTGAGAAAATAAGAACAAGAACAAGAATTGTTCTTGTTTTTTGGTTCTCAAAACAAAAACAAAAACAATGGTTCCCAAACGGACCCTAAATATTTTTTCTCTTCTTTTTCTTGATAATAATACAAAATTGGACACATGTAATATACAAATAGGGTAAATTACTCTGACCTCCCTTGAGATTTCATATAATTACTCTCAGATTAAAGTTTGTGTAAATTTACTCTGACTTCCCCTCTAAGATTAATATTACATTAATATTTTTGTGCATATTGTAAAGTTCCCTTAACTTAAGTGTTTCAAACTGAAATAATTTATGATTTGCATGTCTAATGACCTCCTATCATTTAAACTACTAAAATACTCTTCATTTAATATCATTCAAAACATCATCATCTCTTCTCATATAAGTTGGTTTGGTTATTTTAATATAAATTACTCAGTTTAAAATATTAAAGTTATGTATACTTTAGTAAATACACAAAAATATTAGTGTAATATTAATTTTATAAGGTAGATCAAAATAAATTTATATAAACTTTAATCTGAAAGTAATTATACAAAATTTCAGGGAAGATCAAAATAATTTAACCATACAAATAAGATACATCATATTTGAAGGTCAAAAGTGGGGCGCGTGTTGACTCGGGCAGAACCAAATGGACCACAGGACCACACCATTCATTGGCCCTCAGGCCCCTCACATTTGTGTTAACCTCATCATGTGAGCCCTTATACTATAACTTCCAAGCTGAGTGCGCTCTCCAGTCCCACGTGGTGTCTGTTATATATATATAGAACTATGAGTTCTTCTGGGAGGACAAAGTTAGTCTTACCCTCTCTCACATGGCCTAATAAATTTAGGATAAGTGACTAAAAGATATAGATGGATATTCTCCATCATTTGATGGGCATAACCCAAATCCGAAATGGGTTTATTTCTCTTATTCAATCTAATCTTTATCCTAAACCTTATATTTGGATCTCCCAAAGCTATTAATCATTTCAAAATGGCCAAGACATATTAATGTCAATATAATTTCTAACTTCAAAATCATATACTTATACGTAAACAGGCGCACAGCCGCACACATACACAATAATATATATATATATACATATATGTCTTATACTAGACATAAATATAGATATTGATATATACATGTCGTCGCCCCTGCCTCATCATCACCAGAATCTTCAAACATCTTCATCTGGTCCAATCAACTCAGTCGCCCAGCCATCAATTTGGTCCTTTGTTTCACTCACCAAGACCCTTTTATAACACATGAAAACATTAACCTCCAGCAAATTATTTTGGTTAAATTATCCTAGTTATCTTTTATCTATTACATGAGATTATTGGATGAAAGACAAAATTCATCAACCAATCACCTTTTTAACAACGATCAATTGCACTAGTTATCTAAAAAAAAATTCCAGTTGAAACAGAAAATAAAATATCATATTGTATTGGTGATGAAATTTAGAAATTATATATTGAATTTAGGATGCATTATGATTTTGAATTCTTGAATTGATCAATCAGTAGTTAGGAATGAAAAGATAGAGTTTGATATAGAGATTAGAGTGAATAAGGAAAAAAAAAATATTCTATTGGATTTTAATTAAAACCCATAAAATGATGGGTTATCCATCAATATATTTTAATTATTTTTAGTCACTTGTCCTAAATTTATTAGGCCACCTAAGAGGGGAGAACCAACTCCATCTTCCCCGTGGAGGACCCATATATATATATATATATATATATAGTGGACTTTCCATTTTTATAATTATCAATTATTTATGTAGTATCATATCAATTACTCCATCCGTCTCAAAATAAGTGTTCACTTTTACTTTTTTCTCCATTCCAAAATAAGTGTCTCATTTGAAAAATCAAAGTACTTTATCATACAATTTTACTAATTTACCCTTCATACATTGAAATTATAAATCATCTACACAATAAACCATCACATCATAATGGTGGGACTAAGGGCAAAGTTGGTATTTTATTTATTTCCAATATAATATCTTAAAAAATTAATTTTCCCAAAAAGACCTTATAAATTGGGACGGGGTAAAGGTGAACATGATTATTAGAAAGAACTAAGGACAAATCTGGTATCTCAAATCTCTGAATCGTTTGCAATGAAGAGAATAAGTTTTATGAGCACATGTTTTTCAAGTGTAACTATTCTTCTAACGTATAGCAATGGTTTCAACACAGATGTGGTGTATACCATAAATATTTATGTCTCCTCTCTATCATTGATTGGGTTTTCTTCCCTTTGAATTTAGGTTATGATCCCCCAATTGCTTGTACCTACAAGCTTTGTTTGTAGGATCTATTTATTTTATTTAGATGAATGAAATACGAGAATTTTCTCTGGAAAATGTATCATTCCAAACTGCCTTACTCACAACCTTGAAGTTTGCATCAAATTGAGGCTACTGTCTCTCAAGCTCAAGAACAATCCCCAAGCTAAGGACGTCATTGCTGCTAGGGGTGATAATTTGTGTTCTGATAAGTTCACAAAATCACTATTTTAAATATCAAAAATAAATCTTTAATTCACCATTTTATTGCATAAATGTTCTTATATATATCTTTTTATTTCTTATAGGTTTGAATTGGAAAAGATGAAGAAAATATATTAAAGTGAAGAAAGGAATGCACATGGATGGAAGAAATAATATAATGCACATGGATGAAAGATGAAGAATATAATGCACATGAAGAAAGAAGAAAATGACTTGGAAAACATCAATATTCAAAGAAAAAGAAAAGAAAAATATATCTAACTTCACTTTACAAGATGTCATTATATTCCAATTTTCTCTATAAATAGGAGAGTAGTTGGAAATTGTAAGGAGTTAGATGGGAGAGAGTGAGAAATTGTAGAGAGAATTTAGTCTTGTATCAAGTTTTTATTTTGTTGTAATTTTTTTCTTAGTTAATGAAAATTTCTTCTATCATCATATTTTATTCCTATATCATTATGCTAGCTTAAACATCTTCTCAAGGGAGTGATGAAGCCACATTGGGTAAGATATACATAATTTTATTTTATTTCTTATTGTTTAATTCTCTTCCCGAATTAATTCTTTCAAGTGACAAAACCTACAATAGAGGTTGAAAATAGAGGAAGGATTCTCCGTGATTACCAATCAATGGAAATACGGGGAATGCCTATCACTATTTATATTTATTTATTTTTAAACCAAAATATTAGAGGGAGGATTTTTCGTGATTACCAATTAATGGAAATACGGGGAATGCCTACCAATATCTATGTTTATGTTTAATAGGTTGGAGGAGAATTTGCAATAGAAATATATAATATTATTTATATAAACCCGGGTGGTGGATTCTCTTCCCTTGAGATTTCTTCCATCATTTGATAATTATCTAGTTATTTTAGTTTACTATTCAAAAATTCAAGAATTGTTTTAAGTAATTTTTTTTTATCTCGAAAAATATAGTTTTGGATCCTAGTCTCAAACCGATTTCTAAGTTGAGAGTGGTTCGACCCTACTTATTGTTATACTATTTTAAGTAAAGTATTTGTAGGTATTATAAATTTTGTTGACCGGAGTTTGGTGAAGCAACGACAAAAGAAACATCAAAATAACAACCGTCATGTTCATGGATCGTGTTCGTGTTGGATTGAGACATAGTAGTCCATTAATGAGTCATGTTGAAGAAAACATATTTAATATATATGTTAAATATGGTCAACACTATCTCAATCTATTATTTAAACAGGTAACCCCACTCAACACATATATACCGTTTAATCTATTTATCATATCATATTAAATTAAAATTTGAGACCAACCAACATGATACGAGTTGTTTACATATTATCAACAAAATATATATAATGCAGAGAACCTGAACCTGGAAATTTAAACATAAAGTAATATTAGATTGTAGAGAAGCCCAAGACGAGCACGTACCAAGATTTGCGCCCATTTTAAGGAGTTCTTCAGAACATCTAAATTGTGATCTGCCCAATACTAAAACGTATTTGTTTAATACTACTCATCATTTAATATGTATAACGGTAATATTAAATATGAATCTGATAGAAAAATGTGTACTTTTTCGCATTTCACTAGGACCTTTATGAAGCAAATTAACTACGAGGTCTCTAGGCATGTGATGTTTCTGATGAAATGTAATAGAGTAATTGCTCACAATTATATTATAGTTTACAGTAGCTTTGATACCTTATTGCACTAATTAAGATGACACTTTTGATTTCTAACTGATAAATTCACCATGGTTTGACTCCATTTGTATAAACCAATGCTGGAACAGACATGCCAACTCTTTCCAAGTATATACTACTATATACACTTGTACAGTTATCCTCATAACAAAGAGAGTGAAGCCAACCTATTGAATGAGCCCTAGGGAGAAGATGGTGGAAGGAGGATCTAGTCTTCTTGATACAATTATGTTGTTTTATGCTTAGAAAAATTACAAATACATGACTTTAGATTCCAATTATTTGTTATTTCATGAGTTAAAGTCATGAAAAAAAAAAAGAATTTGGCTATAATCCGAATTTGAAAAAAATGAAAAAAAAATACTACTCCGAATTGATTTGATTTAAGTGCTAATGGTGACAACACTCAAGAATAGGAATACTAGTTTTTGTATTTTTAGACTATTTTGCTGAACAGTTATAAAAAAAATTAGTTCATACACTTATCATAAAAATAGTAAGAGTAGTTGAATCCTTGAACAAATGAACAATGATTTTTCATATTTACATCAATCTTTGCTCTTTTAAGTGCTCATCTTTTAATCAGGGTTAATTTCAGTAAACCCCATGTGGTTTCAAAAAAATCACTTTGTTCCCTCCTATAAAAAAAAATTTCATTCACTTATCAAATTGTATCAGCTTGCTCCCTTTCCTATAATTTTAGACCAAAATACTCCTGAATTTAATGAAAAAACATATAAAATTCAAAAAATATATATAAATTTCGTAAAAAATATATAAAATTCAAAAAATATATATAAAATTCGAAAAAAACATAAAATTCAAAAATATATATAAAATTCAAAAAACAAAAATATAAATTCGAAAAAAAACATATAAAATTAGAAAATTATATATAAAATTTATAAATATATATATAATTCGTAAAAATATATTCCCTCCGTCCTGCAATACTTTTCCAATTTGGAATTTTTAACATTTTATGGTTTGAGGTTTGACTAGTGTGCAATTTTCAATTTTGCCCTTAATGATATAGTATTATAGTGGAGTCCGATATTTGTTTGAAGTTAGTGGAAGAAGGGTAGTTGGGGAAAATTTGAGATGAAATTGCATTGGAATTTGAAATTGGACGTGTAATTTGGGACAAGTAAAATTGCAATAATTGACAACTAATATGGGATAGAAGTAGTATATATAATTCGTAAAAATATATAAATTTCATAAAATAATATATAAAATTTGAAAAAACATATAAAATTTGAAAAAACTAGAAGATGTAAAAACAAGATAATATATTAAGGTTACAAGAGAATACAAGTAAGAATATATAAATTTCAAATTTTATATATTTTTTACGAATTTTATATATATATTTATGATTTTTTGAATATTATATATTATTTCAAATGTTTTATATATTTTTTGAATTTTATATGTTTTTTTTCGAATTATATATATATTTAAAATTTTATATATATTTTTACAAATTTTATATATATATTTCGAATTTTATATGTTTGTTTGAATTTTAAATCATTTTTATTAAATCTAGGGGTATTTTAAATCATTAAATCATTTTTACAAATTCTATATATATTGTTTCGAATTTTATATCTTTTTTTCGAATTTGATATTGTTTTTCAAATTTTATATTTTTTTCGAATTTTATATATTTTTCTAATTTTATATGTTTTTTCAAATTTTATATATTTTTTTCGAATTTTATATGTTTTATTAAATTTTAAATCATTTTTCATTAAATTTCAGGGGTATTTTGGTCCAAAATTATAGGGGGCCAAGCTGATATAATTTGATAAGTGCAGGGGATTTTCTGTATAGGAGGGGGCAAAGTGATCTTTTTTGAAACCACAAGAGGTTTACTGAAATTAACCACAGTGACACCCCTTGAGGTTTGAGTAAATTACAGATATATGTAATGTTTGGAGAGTACGTTTCAATTGTCCCCTAAGGCTTGAAAACTTTGACAAAGACACCCCCAGCACCTAAGAAATGTCCATAGTACCCCTTAACTTTGGATTTACAATATAAATATTTTTTCCTTTATTTTTTTGCTCTTTTTTCCTTAAGTTGAATAGACTAAAATAACCATGCCTACACTTTAATTTTTTAAACTTTTGTTTTGTAACATTATTAATTCTCAAGTTAACTATTTTTCTATTTTTTTTTATTTATCATAAGTATTTTTTACCATATTCAATATACGCCCTTAACACAATTTTTCGTTTTGCTCCTGTGTGTAGATTTTAGTTTTTTTTAACTATTAACGATTACTTTTAAATATAATTGTAATACTTGTTAATTAACTTTATTTATATAATTTTTTTGAAATAAACAGTGTCCACTTAGAATAATAATCTCTTTTTATATTTGGTAAAATTGTTAGACAAATTTCAATTAACTAAATTTCAATAATGATAATATATACATTATATTTTATCATTAGTAACTAATGATTTTTACAATTTTTACATATTTGTCACACTTAAAAATAATTAATAAAAAAACTTAACTTTTTGGCACAAAGTGCCAAATGCAAATATTCTGCAACCAAATGGAACTTTGTCATAAAAAAATACATTTTGCTAAAAGTTTTAATTTACGCAACAAATAAAAAATTTATTACAAAAAACTAATTATTACAACAAAAAAAATTATCACTAAAAGTTAATTAATTTGCACCAAATAGTTTGTATCTAATTTTTTTTGTACAAATTATACTTTTTAGTTCAAAAAGTTTGCAATCAAATGGAACTTTGTTGAAAAAAAAATTTTAGACAACAAAAATATAAGTTTGTGACTAAAAATTGAAATTTAGGCAACATACTTTTTTTTTTTTGCAACAAATTAATTATCTACAACAAAATCTCATGTTATTACATAGAGGGGTATATGCATCATTTTATCATTTAATGATTTTACTCATTTAATCAATTATTTAATTTAAGGGGCATATGCGTCATTGGGTTGTTTTTGACAACTTTTCCAAACCTTAGGGCGATTGAAACACATTCTAGCATTGCATCTAGTTGTAATTTCTCTAAACATGAGGGGGTGTAAGTATAAATAACCCTTTAATCAAATTATTCGGGTTGAAACCTTATGAATTTAACTCCATGAGAGAGTAAATACTAGCACAAAACTCCATCTATTTGTAATTTCTCCTTAAACACTATTTTGTATGGTTTATTTATGTTATGTGTTCCAAGATACACTTTTTCTACACTAAATTACTAAATAGTAATGTAGCATCCTACCTAAATAGTCCTAAATAGTACAATTGCCATGCTTTTTAAATTGCCCTACCAATGCAGTACTCATCATTTTAAAGCACACACTGCCATGAGCCCCAAGGTCCATAAAGGAGCTTGCTCTTTTTTAACTTTTCTCCTAAACTCTTTGTGAGATCCAAAGAGAAAATTGAAAACCCTGTCCAAAACCCATTGCTCCATTCAATTCCCATCTACCACTTAGCTCTTGCTTTACCCACATATACATATACATACATACATGATATAAATCATATAATCTTCCACTCAATCCCCTACCTCACTCCCAACTCCAAAATCAAACCTTCAACTTTCTCTTTTTCTCTAGCTAACACATTCCACCATGTACAATCCCACCAAAAGAACTAGTAAAATTTTGCTCACCACACTCATCCCCATTTCAATCCTTGCCTTACTCACATTCTCTACTCTCTATTCACCAAAACAAACTCACACTCAACAACACATCCACATCCAAATCAATAAACACAACCAACTCAAAACCGCACACACAACATGTCAAGGCACACTCTATCCACAAATCTGCGAATCAACTCTCTCCACACTCCCAGATCTCCACAAACGCACACTCCCTCAAATGATCTCCCACGTGTTACAACACACCGTCCGTGACCTCCGCGCCTCCGCCCGCACCTGCACCCTCCTCCGCCACCGCCTCCGCCACCGCCTGGCCCCACTCGACCACCGCGCCTTGGATGACTGTCTCCAGCTCTTCAACCACACCGTCTCGGAACTCCACAGCGCCCTCACCGACCTCTCCCGAAAATACCCCTCCACTCACTACCACCATCTCCAGACACTCCTCAGTGGCGCCATGACCAATCAGTATACGTGTCTTGACGGTTTCGCTTACAGTCAAGCAAATGTGCGTGACTACATCGAAAATCGAATATTCAACATTTCCCACCACGTCAGCAACTCGCTGGCGATGTTGAAGAAGATCGCTAATACGTCATCGTCGTACGAGGTGTTCCCGGAGTACGGGAGGTTGGAGGGGGAGTTTCCGACGTGGCTGACGAGGACTGACCGGAGGCTGCTGCAGACGGCGGCGAATGCGACGGCGTATGATTTGGTGGTGGCGAAGGACGGGAGCGGGAATTTCACGACGATTGGGGAAGCGGTGGCGGCGGCGCCAAATAACAGTGAGACGAGGTTTGTGATACATGTGAAGGCGGGAGCTTATTTCGAGTATGTGGAGGTGGAGAGGAAGAAGACGATGATTATGTTGGTCGGAGATGGGATCGGAAAAACGTGGGTCAAGGGTAATCGGAGCGTCGTCGATGGCTGGACTACTTTCCGGTCAGCTACAGTAGGTGAGTTTTCTTTTAATAGAGTTGATGGTTGTTTAAAGCTCATATATGGAACTACTATTTAAAGTTTAAAGGAATAACTTCATTTACACCCCTAAGGTTTGTCTTATCTTCATTTGGACCCCCTCAGTTTTGCATATTTTCATTTACACTCCCTATTTTTCAATATTCTCATCACATAGACCCCCTAAACGATGACATCAGCCTGAATTTTTTTTAAAATCCCTAAACTACACTCAATGTCTTATCCTTATTTTATTTGGAAACAAGGATAGTGTTTTTATCAATTAGACCCCCTCCCATCATTTAATAATTTAATTTGTATTAAAATTTCAAAATATATATTAAAATTTGAAAAATATTATAAATTCGAAAATAAATATAAAATTAAAATATATATATATATTTTGAAATTATTTTTTTTTCAAAAAAACATATTAAATTTGAAACAAATATATAAAATTTTAAAAAAAACATATAAAATTCAAAAAAATATATTAAATTTCAAAAAAAATTATAAAATCGAAAATAAATATAAAATAAAATATATATATAAATTTTGAATTTTTTTTTAAAAACATATTAAATTCAAGACAAATATATAAAATTAAAAAAAATCATATAAAATTCTAATAATATATATTAAATTTCGAAAATAATTATAAATTTCAAAAAAAATATAAAATTTGAAAATAAATATAAATTTCAAATATATATATATTAAATTTCAAAAAAAAACTAAATTCGAAAATAAATATAAAATAAAAAAAAAAAATTCTCTCTTTCTCTCTCAAACGCACACACCACACACACACATACACACACACGCACACACATATATATACACACACATATATATAGATCTATATATATATACACACATATATATATATATATATATATAAGTCGGCGGTGAAATGATGATAGGACAAACTTCAGGGGGTGTAAATGAAGTTATCCCAAGTTTAAAGAATTATTTTCTTATTTTAAGGTATTTTATGACCATTATTTTGGTGGTTGTTATTATGATATTATTAATTTGTAGAAAAGATGTTAGATAAAAAGAAGTTATGATATAACTTTTTAATTTTATTTTAATAAATATGAAAAGTAGAAAGAAAAATTACATCATCTTCTTTATGTAATAATGACACACCCCACAATCATGCTAAAAGGAAATTCTACCACTCATATTTAAATAAAAAATTATTATTATCTATTAACAAATCGAATCATTTTTTATTTAAATATAACCAATTCATTATGGCATTTGTGCCACCTGTTAAGTAATATGAATAAATCACTTAATTTAAATTTTGTGAGCTTACTTTTAAAAGTACAGAAGCTACAAACAAGAAAAATGATTGAGTTGAAAATGAAATAAATCCAATTTAATTATCTATTAATAATAATATGATTCTACTAATAAACTATCCTACTAAAGTCGGCGTGTATTTCTCTGCAACTCTCTTAATCCACAAGTACCTTTTTAACTAGAGTTCACATAGCCTTTAATTCAATGCTAACAAAAATTTTAGATGGAATTAGAAACCAAGTCCATTGAATAGGAACAATGTTGTATTCATTTTATAGCACATGAATTAGACCCCTTTTCGCAGTAGGGGATGCTCTCCCCGTGAGCGACATTGTGGCCCTCCATATTCATCACAACCATTATAAACGAAACCAAAACGACACTGCTATTACAGGCCGAACTCGATAATAATTTTAAATGAGATTTGTATATATATATATAATTCTATTTAGGGTAAATTATACTTTCACCCCTCAAGATATGACTTATTACAGTTTCACCCCTCTAGGTCATCAAAGCTTAATTCCGATGATTGAAACAGTGAAATGACATATATACCCCTGAATATTTCTCCAGTGTAAAAAATTGGATTTTTTATCTGATTTATTCGTAATTGTTCAATTAGTGTATCCAAATTAGGGCAAAATGAAGCAATAGTGTAATAGACTGGAGCAAAAATGTTCATAATAATATATCTAGAGATATTTTATACATTTCACCTAATATTGACCGGATTTGATCATGTCAGAATTTAATTACAAGGGTGTATTTGTTATAACTTCCAAATTTTAGAAGGTAAAACTGTAATTATCCGAAGAACATAAAGTAAGACTATAATAAATCATAGGGTTAATTTCATTTACATTCCCTGAGGTTTGTCATATCTTCACTTACACCCCCAGATTTGCATATCTTCATTTACACCCCTTACTTTTCAATATTCTCATCACTTAGACACCCTGAATGAAGACATCAGATGAATTTTTTTTAAATCCCTAAACTACCCTCAATGTCTTGTCCTTATTCTGTTTGGAAATAAGGATAGTGCTTTTATCAATTAGACCCCTCCCATCATTTAATAATTTAATTTGTATTAAAATTTGAAAAAATATTATAAATTCGAAAATAAATATAAAATTAAAAAAATATATAAATTTCGAATTTTTTTTTTTCAAAAAAACATATTAAATTTTGAAAAGAAATATAAAAATCGCAAAAAACATAAAAAAATTTGAAACAAATATATAAAATTAAAAATAAAACATATAAAATTCGAAAATATATATTAAATTCGAAAATAATTATAAAATAAATAATTATAAAATAAAAAAAACATATAAAATCCAAAACCTTTCAATATTCTCATCACTTAGACACCCTGAATGAAGACATCAGATGAATTTTTTTTTAAATCCCTAAACTACCCTCAATGTCTTGTCCTTATTCTGTTTGGAAATAAGGATAATGCTTTTATCAATTAGACCCCTCCCATCATTTAATAATTTAATTTGTATTAAAATTTGAAAAAATATATAAAATTCAAAAAAATATTATAAATTCGAAAATAAATATAAAATTAAAAAAATATATAAATTTCGAATTTTTTTTTTCAAAAAAACATATTAAATTTTGAAAAGAAATATAAAAATCGCAAAAAACATAAAAAAATTTGAAACAAATATATAAAATTAAAAATAAAACATATAAAATTCGAAAATATATATTAAATTCGAAAATAATTATAAAATAAAAAAAAACATATAAAATCCAAAACCCCAAACACCAACCCCAAATATTCACAAACAAATATTTAAATTTTTTGAAAACTAATTTTTTTAATTTATGAATAAAAATTAAATCATAAAACCCCTAACCCAACCCCAAATATTTAATTTTTACAAACACATTTAATTTTTACAAATAAATTAATTAATCTCTCTCTCTCTCTCACACACACACACACACACACTCACTCACTCACTCACTCACTCACTCACTCACTGCATGCATATATACATATATATATATATATACACACATACATATATATATATATGTGATATATATATATATATATATATCACCACCCCCTCCCACCACTACCCCACTCCCACTGCCGGTGCCCCCCCACCTATATATATATGTATACATATATACACACACACACATATATATATGTCGGTGGATGATGTGGTGGTGGTAATGGCGGCGGTGGTGGCGACGGGTGGTTAGGGTTGGGGTGTTTGGTTGGAGGGATAAATTGATTTAAGGGGGGATAAATTGATTTAAGGGGGTGTTTGATTTAGGGGTTAAATTGATTTAAGGAGTGTTTAGTATAAGGGTATTTTAGACATTTCACACCATGAGGGATGTAAATAAAGATATGCAAATCTAGAAAATGTAAGTGAAGATAGGATAAACCTCAGGGGTGTAAATAAAATTAATCCTAAATCATAACTATCGAGGGAGTGAAAATATAATTTACCCTTATAAAAGCAGTAATCAAAATAATTGTAAAAACGTGTCCCCGGAAGATTATTGTAATTCCGTGACAAGATCCTGTCTATATGCAAAGTCTGTCCGGAAGATTTGACTTTTCCTGCTCTTAACAAAAGTAATCTTATCTCAGTTTTGTAAGTTTCCAAAACTTTACTTACCGACAAAAAAAAGAAAAAAGAAAATGTTATCTCAGTTTAGTACTTAGACACCCCGACTTAGATTTCGTAATTCCACTTTAATCACATTAAAAAGCACAAATAATTCATTGGCTTGTGGGTCCCACTCACATGACCTATTGAGACAAAATTAAATGCGCTTTTGCTGGTTCCAATATTATGTTATTCTTCAAATAAGGTTCACGAATCACGGGGTCGTAAACGTCAATCGTATCGAACTGTGCTGTATAACACTATCGACATCTAAAAACATTATAAATCAGATAATGATTTCGTAAGAGAACGATACGGATAATACGACAAACCATCATGCCCCCTTTTGTGGTATTTTTGGCTGCCTCCAATGAATCCATTTTGGTTTTTATGCATATGATGATGGATATACAGCTGTGGTAGGGAATGGGTTCATAGCCAAAGGTATCACTTTCGAAAACTACGCGGGGCCAAGCAAACACCAAGCAGTGGCACTGAGGAGCGGCTCAGACCTCTCAGCATTCTACCAATGCAGCTTCGTAGGCTACCAAGACACCCTCTATGTCCATTCCCTTCGACAATTCTACCGCGATTGCGACATCTACGGCACCATCGACTTCATCTTCGGCAATGCAGCTGTTGTTTTCCAGAACTGCAATTTATACGCCCGGAAACCGAACGAAAACCAGCAAAACATATTCACAGCTCAAGGACGAGAGGACCCTAATCAGAACACGGGGATTTCCATACTCAACTGCAAAGTTGCTGCAGCTGCAGATTTGATTCCAGTACAATCGTCCTTCAAAACGTACCTTGGACGGCCGTGGAAGGAGTACTCAAGAACGGTATATATGCTTTCATATATAGGCGACCTGGTTGATCCGGCCGGGTGGTTGGAATGGTCCGGTGAATTTGCATTGGCAACACTTTACTATGGAGAGTATATGAATAGAGGTCCGGGTTCGAACACAAGTGCCAGAGTGACTTGGCCTGGTTATAGGGTCATTACCAACTCAACGGAGGCGACTCAATTTACTGTTGGAAATTTCATACAAGGAAGCGAATGGTTGGCACCTATCGGTATCCCATATTATTTGAATTTGAGTTGAAGGCAAAATTTTAAATTATGCTCCTCAATCAATATAGCTCTATCAACGAATAAGTTCTGTTTTTGAGAGTTGATGAAAAACTTCTTTATGCTCCACAGAACAATTTCACTTCTCTTACTCTATAGTAACATACCACATTATAGAGGACATTTTACACAGTTCATTGTAAATTAAAGCAGACTCGAACAAACACGAAATTCTCACTTTTCTATCTCGATTTTCTCTGTGACATTTGAACCTAATTTCACTATTTTAACTTCTGTGACACACATATAATGGGTCATGCAACTTCCTTTCCCCAGAAACAAGTAACAAAAGTTTACAAAACCAAGTTAGCGTCATTGTAAATCAACACATTTCCTACAACAAAGGTGCTACCGGAATATATTGACATTTTTAATATTTAAAATACATAATCCCTAACGAAGAGCCCATTATCATATTCTAAATCCACATACCTTAGCTTAAGCTTATTTGAACTTGACAGGTAAAAAGAGTCACTGGCTTATCAACTTACATATCCCTTGAGCACCAGGACTTTAAGCATCATCACTTGCCTGAGGAACGGTTTTCACCTGAAACAATTTTAAGAAATATAAGACAGTCCCTGCTACTTCATTATCAGTGAAGGTCCATTAAATAGAAAGTTATGGAGTCAGGGTGACAATGTGAAGTATATAATACAGTCCCTGCAACTTCATTAGAACATTTGAGGACATTCTAATGATTAATACTGCTTGTTGAGCATTGATAGTAGTTCCATACAGGTACAGAGAGATTATTGAGCTCACCAGATCGCGAAACTTGAGAATGTAGAACATCTCAATATATCTGTGGGTTTCACGCCTCTCAAGTTTCGAAACATACTTCCAGAACCCGTAAACTCCAGCTAATGTCATCAGCCTTTCAGAGTAGATCTTCCATGTATACCTACAATGTTACACAGGTTTGAGTAAGAGGGGAACCTTACGGAATGATGAAGTATTCACTCCACGAGTAAAGACTGACCTTTCGTAGATCCTTTGAAGCCCTGCTTGAGAGATTTTCTCCCAATAGCTGGGATCCTCCTTGGACCGTTGGAAAAACTCTACCATGCGTTCAGCTACTCTATCCGGGTGATATGGATCGATATGGAACCCAGATACACCGTCTTCAATAATCTCCATAGGGCCACCATGACAAGTAGCAAATGTTGGAAGCCCACAGGTCATGGCCTCCACCACTGTAAGTCCAAATGCTTCGTAAAATGCAGGCTAAAAATTGAGGAAAAAGAACATGAAGTTAGTACAACGCATACGTCACCACTAAGATAAAAAGTTAGTCTACACTTCATACCTGCACAAAAGCACCTCTGGTGTCAGCAATGTAGCGATAGAGCTCACCGTTACGCGCTCGATTTGTTTGAGATGATATCCATCGGAATTGGCCTCCCAGATTGTATTCCTTCATAAGGCCATGCATCTTCTCAATCTCTGCAATTTCTTCTCGGTCATTGGACTTGTTCACGTCATTGTAACCAGCCACCACAACAAGATTTACCAGTTCCCTCAGCTTCGCGTTTTTAGCATAACACTCTACCAGCCCCGTGATGTTCTTCACCCGGTCAAGCCTCGCCATGGAAAAGATTACGGGCTTCGATTTATCACTTAATGTACCACTGCGTTCCAAGTCAAACATATGATTACCTTAAAAAGCTATCTTTTGCAAATCACTGGTATCATGAATTTAACACCCACCCCAGCCCCTACCAAAATGAAAATAAAAGGGTTTTCTAATTTAAACCCGTACCTGCATAACAATATAGAGAAGTATCTCAACAATTGAAGATTGGGAAAAAATCTCTATAAACAATTTTAAATTTGTGTGTGTGTGTGTGTGTGTGTGTGTGTGTGGAATGTTACATATTACATCAAATAATATGAGCAAACTCGATAATATCAGCACAAAATGATTAGCAGAGCAAGTATTTTATGCACAATGCTAAGCTCTATACCACGGCCATTGATTTTGAGCATTTAGTAGTTAACTGTATAACATGAGCACTGGTTTTGAGTATTTCCATATTTCCATCCTCTTCCAAATTAATGCTCAAGTTGGATAATATCTGGAATCAAGAATCGACTCACATATGCTCATCATTCTGCTCAGGATCATATAACAATGCTTCGATTGAACCATGAAGGGCTGTCAGTCTTTTTTCCTTCTCATAGTATGGAAAGTAAATGCTCAAATCTGCCCCAGGAGAGACAATATTAAACTTGGGATCGAAAACATCAATTCCATGAACAACTCGGTATTGGTCCGGAAGCGTGAAAGCTGTATGGCTCTCATACTGACCAACAGTGTTTTTCCTGTAACAGATATTAAATAAAATAAGATAACCGCAAACAGAGTAAGTGTATTTCTATGCTACAAAGGATTTAGGCAAAGTGAAGACACAACATTAAAATTACAATAACAAATTGGTCAACTTCAATATCCAAGTGATAACTCAAAAGAACGGAAGATAACCTAATAGTTGTTGTCAAAATTAGGCAATTGAAAAGATGACTACAACATTTTTTTGGGAAACTTTAGAAAATGAACGAAGAGTAAAACATACGTTTGCAGGAAGAAGTCAATATCAGAATCAAACCACCACATGAAACCTAGATCAGAATCAGGCCATTCCAAAAAAGGAAGCAGGACACTTATTATGGGAGAAGGGGGTCCTTCATTAGCACAAGCCATCTCATTTTCTTACTAATTTCTACTAAGTTCTAGTTATAGTTGAATTGATTGTTAAACAAAAAACCAAAAACGACCTTAATGCATGTGCACAAATATATTCAATGGCACTATCATTTTTCAAATTCTGACTACTCTTTAGGTTTTTCATGGTTGTCCAATGGGGAGAAAGATCCCGGTTTCAATTATAGGATATAGACCATATTAATGATAGCATTAACATAGTAAATGCGGTGATAAAATATATTACATCAGCATGTGTGAGTGTATCTATCTAACAATAGGGCAAAAAGAGGCTTACGTTCCAGCAATCTCTTGGTACGTGCTGGTTATTATAAAATCTGAATTATTCATGGCTATAAGGTCAGCAGTAAATTGGCATGAGAAGTGGTATTTATCCTCATATTTTTTCCAGTATATGTCAGAATCGGGATACTTTGTTTTCTCCAAGGCATGCGCAATGGTGCACTGCAACATTGAAAATTGTTATTCTCAACAAATAATTTGATGAACTCTTTCTTTGGAAAAATTGGAAACCCATGCATCACTTCTGACCTGTGTGACCCCCAACTTGTGAGCTAATAAGGAGGAAACAAGATTCCCATCACTGTAATTCCCAATAATCAGATCTGGAACACCCTGTAACTCGGCAGAAAATTCACCTGCAGCATCCTGATAACCACAACCACAGAAGATTATTACACAATAAAATTAAGGAAGCATGTGCTATTAACCAAAGTGCAGTGTTGAGTTTGAGATGCAAGAGGTAGTGATGGCAGTGCAAGGTAGCAGTTGAGCTATGCAGCAAGGTAGTGGTGGTGGGTTTTGTCATGTCAAAGTAGTATCGGGGTTGGAAGATTGCGATGTTGACATTCAACCTTCTCTCATTATCTTTATAATGCTAATAAACTAGGTACGGATTTGACTGTCACCCAAGTGGTCGGGACCTCACAGTGAACGTGGAACAATAAATTGACATCAAGTATCAAAACCCCGCTGTCAACTGATGCTGTGTTGATACTTGTTTTATCCATAGGAGCAGTAAACTCGTTATATAACCAAATTGCCAAGATGTTTGTCATAACTCACTTCTTCTATCCATTTCCTAAAACTAACCCTCATTAAAATTTAATTACTAAATTGGTTTTTACCTCTGCAAACTTCTCCAGATAAGGCCACACATCGAACCTTGAGATCCATTTACGTAGTATTCCTTTCTCTGTTCTAAAAGGAACTCGCAAAATATGGGTGTTCACTGTTCCACTGACCCTTTCCAGCCGCTGGTTGCATGAAGTACCTTTTGCATCAGGGATCAATCGGGTCACCTTGCACAAACAGTGAAATCAAAATTAGATTTATAACGAGAATTGTGCTGCACATAAAATGAAATAGAGGAAAATGAAGAGACTAAACTGTCAAGAACAATATATAAAGCAGATCAACATATTGACTTGAAAATAGCATATTTCAACTCACAACAAGAATTTTAGGAGTAATATCCAGTCCTTGCTGCTTTATTCGTATACGCATTTCATTCTCCAGGGCACGCACTTGATCCAATATATAAACGACCTAAACATTGACAAAATAACTTACTACATCTCTATTTCGCAAAATCCATGATAAAAATTCAACAATCTGATATCTATCCCCTGGTACCAATTGCCATTCATTAAACAAGAAAGCAGAAAATCCATATTTGCATTTTTCTATGGTTTATTGCAGAATTCAAAATCCAGTACCTGGCCACCAGTGTCAGGCAAGCCCAAGACGTTTGCTTGGCCAAAGTATCCATGTGGAGATAAAATCACAACATTAAACACCATTGGTATTCTACCGAGAAATGTCTCTAAGGTAGAAGGATCGGGAGCTTGAAGGATGTCCAAGAGGAGATGCATCATCTCCAAAACCTTTTCGGCAGTGCAACCCCAGCCTCTTTCAAAACCCAATTCTTGCAAACTGCATGCATGTGGCAATTGATATAATTTGCTAAGCACTTAAACACTGCCTCTAAAAATTAAGACTATGGAAGAGATGGACACATATAAAAGCTTACGTATATTCAAAATCAGAATATGGTGTATCTTGTGGTAGCTTAAGAAGAAAATCCTCTGCCTTGGCCAAATTAGTCTGAAGTCTGGATATGCTTTGTATCCGATCGTTCAGCATCAACACCTACACACAATAATTGGCAAATGTTATCCAGCTCATTGGTTATATTTTCTTATCTACAGAAAGGTTCCAATTTGACATCAAGCAGATACCCAGGGCCAACAAAGTATTATCAATAATTTGAACACGGGACTTCCTGCTCTGATACCATGTCAACTACCAACTACTCTATAAGCTTAAGCGGTTAGAAATGGTGTAATTTAAATATTTTATATCCTTCAACAATTGTGACCATCAAGAATTTACTTAAAATGCCACTTTCAAATGGAACTTACATGCCCTTTATGTTTGTGTGCTCGAAGAAAATCAAGTAATGGCTCCAAACAATCTCTGTTGCGGAACATGATTGAAGAAAGGTGACGGTTGAGGAACTGAACACCATTGCCGATGGATGAAGACCGGGTTGGGCGAGGAAATGATGCATTAAATGGCTCAAAATCAAGCTCAAGCACATAATTGTCATTCACCCTAACACATTTAAAAGCAAAATTTGGTAAATATTCAAGAAGTATTCATTTGCAGAAGCTAGCAAAGAGATCATAATATGAAAAATCATCACTTACTGCCCATCTACAAGCTCTTCTTTGAAGCGAAGATATTCAGAAACACTCAATTCGTCCACACTGAGTTCATAAACATTAACACGTACATATTCCCAAACACCAGGCCTAGGTCGAACTGCTATAGCCACAAATGGAGGCAAAACTATGGCTTCCTATCACCATTAACAATGAAATGATAGAACAAACAAGGATCAGTATCCAAAAACCACGCGGTTTCAAATACAAATCAGTTGTTACCAAAAAGGCTTAAGAGAATCAGATCATTCAATCACACACTAAAAGAATCATGGACTTAAAAATGGAGTATCACTCTAAAATAAAACGAGAAGAAATTTATAGGAATATATATATATACATGTATATATGAGAATGGGACAAGTTTCTGAACTATCAGATAAAGAATTACAGAATCGGATCAGTTTATTTAACATACAAGAATCATGGAGTCATATATAAGTTTAAAAACAAGATAAATCATAAAGAGATTATGGGAGTTGTGGTATGCCAAATTGTTGTGGAATACTAGTTGGTGAAAACAAACACACACAGATATATACACTGGCGGATTCAATTCAGGCCCAGTGGGGCCATCGCCCCGCTGATTTTTTTTTTTTTTATAGTTTTTACCTTAAAATTTTAGATATCTAGTATTTAGCCCCCCACTGAATTTTTTTT
Source organism: Cornus suecica (assembly GCA_963922005.1). Lineage (NCBI taxonomy): Eukaryota > Viridiplantae > Streptophyta > Magnoliopsida > Cornales > Cornaceae > Cornus > Cornus suecica. The sequence continues at coordinate 77,497,422 of OY998243.1, forward strand.
GTTTTACTACCACATAATTTAGATTTCTTTACAAATAAGCCCCACTGAAAATTTATTTTAAACCCTACTGAAATAAATATATGTCATTTATACCCAAAAATCCAAAAATATTTTTTTTTCCCATTTACACGGATCCCTAATCCGCCCCTGGATATATATATATATAGATATATAATGGAACAAGTTTTCTAAGTCATGAGGAAATTATGGAAATCAAAACGTGATGAAATAAATAGCAAAAAATAGAACAAAGGTATAGAGAAAGTAAAATAACCTGTGCAGACTTTAAGATTTCGCCAAAGGGGCCATCACTGAGCTTTGATTCGTCGCCGGTAATATTTTCAAGCTCATCGATCAAGTTATGGGGCTGTAGTATCCCTTTTCCCTGAGCCACATACCTTTTGTAAAACACACATAAAAATGAAATCCCCAAAGAAAAAAATATCAAATCAGTCTGAAATTCCTCTGAATATTGATTTTCTAAGCAACCAAACAGTGGAAAGGAAAGGAAAGAAACCTGGAGAGGAGGGAGACGAGTTCGTTGCGGTGAGCAGAGAGAGTGTCCTCGACTCTATCCCTCATACTGGGTATCCGTTCGAATTTAGGAGTTGCCATTGATGATATCTGAACCGCTGTATATGTATGTTAGATGGATGAGATCAGTTTCTGAGGAGTGTTTGGAAGGAAAGAAAATAGGAAGGAAAAGTTGAGTGAAGTGTGTAGTGGTTTGAAGTTTATAAAGGAAGGGAAAGAGGTGGTAGTTTTTGTTAGTAATGGTATTGGGGATAAAGATAAGCGGTTTGGAAGACAGATGGCCGATACTGCGATGCTCTGCCCACTGTATATATGCCGTGTCCATTTTCCCATTCTTGAGAGCTTCATCTCTTATGTGTGTGTGTGTATATATATATATAAAAAATCTCGAAACAGATGGCTGAGTTCCTGCGAAAAGGGACCCAGTAGCAAATTGTCCAAATTCATCTAATACTTAAATCCGTGTGTCATGGCCCATCTATATGATAAAGTTAATTAAAACTGGATAAAGTTGGTTGAAGTCAGGGACGCTATTCCATCTATATGTTATTCTAGTAACTTTTTGTCCTTTTGTATAGGGATAAAACAGTTTTTATTTTTTTTACTGTTTATTCAGTTAAAAAAATATATATTTGGCATTCATTTTTTTTTTTTTTGGGATAACTTCATTTACACCCCCTGAGGTTTGTCCTATTATCATTTTGACTTGATGGTTTGCATATCTTCATTTACACCCCTTATGGTGTGAAATGTGTAAAATACCCTTATACCAAACACCCCTTAAATCAATTTAATCCCTAAATCAATTTAAACCCTAAACCAAACACCCCTTTAGAATCAATTTAACCATCAAACCAAACACCCCAATATCTATTCAATATTTATTCTCTCTCTCTCTCTAACTCTCAGATTATCTCTCTCTCTCTCTCTCTAACTCTCACACACACACACACACACATATATATATACACACATATAGATCTATACATATATATATATAGACCCATCGGGGGCGGTGGGAGGGGGCGGCGCCGACGGGGAGGCGGTGGGAGTCAGCCGGTGACTTATATATATATATATATATCTGTGTGTGTGTATATATATAGATCTATATATATATGTGTGTATATATATGTGTGTGTGCGTGTGTGTGTGTGTGTGGTGTGTGCGTTTGAGAGAGAAAGAGAGAGAATTTTTTTTTTAATTTTATATTTATTTTCGAATTTAGTTTTTTTTTTGAAATTTAATATATATATATTTGAATTTTATATTTTTTTTCAAATTTTATATTTTTTTTGAAATTTATAATTATTTTCGAAATTTAATATATATTATTAGAATTTTATATGATTTTTTTTAATTTTATATATTTGTCTTGAATTTAATATGTTTTTAAAAAAAATTCAAAATTTATATATATTTTTTATTTTATATTTATTTTCGATTTTATAATTTTTTTTGAAATTTAATATATTTTTTTGAATTTTATATGTTTTTTTTAAAATTTTATATATTTGTTTCAAATTTTTTATGTTTTTTGTGATTTTTATATTTATTTTTGAAATTTAATATGTTTTTTTGAAAAAAAATAATTTCAAAATTTATATATATTTTTTAATTTTATATTTATTTTCGAATTTATAATATTTTTCAAATTTTAATATATATATTTTTAAATTTTATATATATTTTTAAATTTTATATATATTTTGAAATTTTAATACAAATTAAATTATTAAATGATGGGAGGGGGTCTAATTGATAAAAGCACTATCTTTGTTTCCAAACAGAATAAGGATAAGACATTGAGGGTAGTTTAGGGATTTTAAAAAAAATTCAGGCTGATGTCATCATTCAGGGGGTCTAAGTGATGAGAATATTGAAAAATAAGGGGTGTAAATGAAGATATGTAAATCTGAGGGGGTCCAAGTGAAGATAAGACAAACCTCAGGGGGTGTAAATGAAGTTATCTCATTTAAAATATTATAATAAATAGGCTAAATGGATTACATGGGTCGACACGGACACGACATGGATTGGGTTAGGGTTGAGGATATTTAACACGTATATTAACCAGGTCTTTTTGACACGATACGATTTTGACCCGACACGATCTCGACCCGACACGAACACGACCCGTAACCCAAAATTGCCAGCCCTAACGACAGGGGAAGGACCCCACACATCAAAATGAATCAAATCAAACGGTGCAACAGAATAAGAAACATTTCGATTAAAAGGTAAGACAAAGAATTTAGCTAGTTTACAACCACTACAATCAGAAATATCACGATATTGCAAATTGCCCAAAGATCCTTTATAAATCAAATATTTTAAACGAGGGGCCGAAACATGCCCAAGTCCAGAATGCCACAAGTAAAAACTAGAATAAGATAAAGTTAAATGAAAAGAAGACAAATCAACACCCGAAACAGCTACATCTGGAACTCGCAACTCATCTAAAACATACAAGCCCCCCTGCCTACAGCCTATCCCAATCAACTTATGAGATTGAGGATCCTGCACATGACAAGAAATGGAAGAAAAATAAACACAATAACCAGAATCACATAATTGACTCACTGAAATGAGATTCATTGCAAGTTTTGAAATGCAATAGACATTAGAAAGTGATACATGAGGTGTACGAATATAACCAACTCCTGTTAAGAGCATGGGAGTGCCATCAATAGTCATGACAGATACAAGTGAAGTAGATGGACATATAAAGATAAATGATGATGAATTGGGTGACATGTGATAAGAGACTCTAGAATCTAAAACCCACAAAGGTGTAGACATACCCGAAGAGTTAGGGGATGACAAACCTACTGAAGATGAAGTGGTCATGGCATATGGTTGTGACTGTGTGGCAAGGAACTTCTGAAACTGTTCTGCAAAAGCAACCATGTTGGGATCTAAAGAAGATGTAACTTCAGGTACCAATGCTGCAGTGGTGGGCTACGGAGGCCTATAAACTCGTTATTGGGGATGCCCTCCCAAACACCATTGTTGTTGTGGTGGGGGCTGCCTCCACTGTTGCTGAGGTGGGGTTGTCGCCACTGCTGCTGAGGTGGTTGTGTTTTATTCAACAATTTAAGACATTGGGCTTTCCAATTACCTTTCTGCTTACAAAAACTACATTCATCAACACTATCCTTAGAAGAGAGCCTTGTCTGATTGCTAAAAGATGACTTAGTAGGAACAGCCAAAACAAATTGACCGGGCACTGGTAGAAGGCCCTTTCCTGATTGAGTTTTGAGTCGTGTCTCTTCAGCCAAAAGTTCACTTACAACCGCATCAACAGGCAAATGAGGATTACGATGCAAAATATTTTCCCGAAGTCCCTCAATATCATCACGAAGAGCCATAAAAAACTGAACAAAATGTTGTTCCTCTCTACGAGTAAGGTAGTCAACATGGCTCTGAAGGGATGTTGGCTCAGTGAGAGCCAGTTGGTCCCAAAGATTAGATATGATAGAATAAAATTCTTGAATACTCATATCCTTTTGCTGCACTACTCGGATATCGGCTTCAAGTTTGTACTGTTTTGCAAAGTTGGATTGTGTGTACATTCTAGCCAAGTGATCCCATACCTGTTTTGTTGTGTCATATTTTGCTAATTGCATACCAATGGAGTGTTCAACAGAATTATTGATCCAAGTGATAATTTTTGAGTTGTTTGCTTTCCAACTGATCATCTTTAGGTTCTCCGGATTTGCTCACCGCACCACTGACATAACCCCACAATTTTTTTCCTTTCAAAAAATTCTTCATTACATAACTCCAATACGAGTAATTATTGCCATTCAATCTTACACAAATTGATTGTAGATAATCATCTTTTTCACCAGCCATTGCAAATATTCAACAATAATAGATTTCCTAAAAAAAATAACAATCCAAGAACAATATGCCAACCACCAGGAACAAGGAATTTCGCTTCTATTGTTTGAATAGAAATATTCCAAAAGCAAATTTCAATTGCAAAGGCGGAAGGAAGACAATTCCAAAAAAAAATTTACGTGGAGGATCCTGATGATGTTGCTGAAGAGAGGAAGAGCAAGCACATGAATTATTACTTGAATGACTTCAACAGGATGAGTTATGCACGCTCACAACCCCAAACTCATAGCTTCAGTTTCTTAAGGTGGAGCCAATAAGCGAATGGAGCATATTACACATCATCCAAAAACTAGTTTAACTGATGGGTCCAATGTTATAATTGGTTCTGGTGGCAATGAACCGGATATGCTTACCAGAAGGGGTGGTTGGGCTCTTCCTTCAACTGAGCAATAACTGAAGATTGCTATTTTAATCAAAGGGCTGCAATTGTTGTCTGCTACGATTTGCAAGAAAATCAGAGAACACAAGGCTTCGATTTGCAAGAAAAATAACAGAGGGTTGAAATAGATTGCAGATTAAGAATAGCTAATGAAGCTCCGATAACATGTAAGAATTGAAAAGAGAAAACAAATGGAGGCTAGGGTTTTCATTATGTAACAACCCACTGAGAAACGATACACATAAGGGTTTATATACCCAAGCAATGAAATTACTATATTACCCCTACAACTAAAATATAATAAAATAACATTCAATTATCTAATACTGTGGAACATAAAGAAGTTTTTCATCAACTCTCAAAAACACAACTTATTCGTTGATAGAGCTATATTGATTGAGGAGCATAATTTAAAATTTTGCCTTCAACTCAAATTCAAATAATATGGGATACCGGTAGGTGCCAACCATTCGCTTCCTTGTATGAAATTTCCAACAGTAAATTGAGTCGCCTCCGTTAAGTTGGTAATGACCCTATAACCAGGCCAAGTCACTCTGGCACTTGTGTTCGAACCCGGACCTCTATTCATATACTCTCCATAGTAAAGTGTTGCCAATGCAAATTCACCGGACCATTCCAACCACCCGGCAGGATCAACCAGGTCGCCTATATATGAAAGCATATATACCGTTCTTGAGTACTCCTTCCACGGCCGTCCAAGGTACGTTTTGAAGGACGATTGTACTGGAATCAAATCTGCAGCTGCAGCAACTTTGCAGTTGAGTATGGAAATCCCCGTGTTCTGATTAGGGTCCTCTCGTCCTTGAGCTGTGAATATGTTTTGCTGGTTTTCGTTCGGTTTCCGGGCGTATAAATTGCAGTTCTGGAAAACAACAGCTGCATTGCCGAAGATGAAGTCGATGGTGCCGTAGATGTCGCAATCGCGGTAGAATTGTCGAAGGGAATGGACATAGAGGGTGTCTTGGTAGCCTACGAAGCTGCATTGGTAGAATGCTGAGAGGTCTGAGCCGCTACTCAGTGCCACTGCTTGGTGTTTGCTTGGCCCCGCGTAGTTTTCGAAAGTGATACCTTTGGCTATGAACCCATTCCCTACCACAGCTGTATATCCATCATCATATGCATAAAAACCAAAATGGATTCATTGGAGGCAGCCAAAAATACCACAAAAGGGGGCATGATGGTTTGTCGTATTATCCGTATCGTTCTCTTACGAAATCATTATCTGATTTATAATGTTTTTAGATGTCGATAGTGTTATACAGCACAGTTCGATACGATTGACGTTTACGTCCCCGTGATTCGTGAACCTTATTTGTGGAATAACATAATATTGGAACCAGCGAGAGCGCATTTAGGCCATGTTTGGTAAGCGGTCTTTCTGGTCTGGTCTGATCTAATCTGATCTGGAAAAGTCTGTTTGGTAAAAGGTCTGGTCTTACTATTTATTTATTATTTATTATAATATTTATTTATGTATTATTTATTTCTTTATTTATTATTTCTTTACTTTATAATATATTTTATTATTTTATTATTTATATTATTAAATTATTATTTATTAATTTATATATTAATTTATAAATATATTCTATTTATTTATTATTATTTCATTATTTAATTCATTTTAATTATTTAAAAATATATTTTATTAATTTAATATTAATTTATTATTATTATACTCATTTTTTATTATTATTATGAAGTATTTATTCATTATTATATTTACTTATTATTTATTATTATATCTATTTATTATTTTTTATTATATTTATTTATTATTATTATTTATTTCATTTTGTTTATTATTTATTATTTTTATTATATTTTTAAATATGTTTTATGAAATTTATTATTATTATTTATTATTTAGTCCATTTTTTTATTATTATTATATTTATTTATTATTATTGTATTCATTTTTTATTATTATTATGTTTTATTTAATTTATTATTTATATTATTAATTATTCATTTATAATTATTTATAAATATATTTTATTATTTATTCATTTATTTATTATTATTATATTCATTTTTTTTTATTATTATTAGGTATTATTTATTTCATTTTTTTATTTATTTATTATTTAAATTTTATTTTTAAAATATGTTTTATTTAATTTTTTATTATTATTAATAATTTATTATTATTATTTAATCATTTTTAATTGTTTATAAATATATTTTATTAATAAGACCAGACCGGACCACCAGGAACCACCTTTTTTTTTTGTCTGAAATGAGACTATTTTGGTCTTACTTGGTTTAACCAAAAATTTGGGACCAATACTACCAAACACGGTCTGGTCTCATAAAACGCAAGACCAGACCAGACCACCTACCAAACATGGCCTTAATTTGGTCTCAATAGGTCATGTGAGTGGGACCCACAAGCCAATTAATTATTTGTGCTTTTTAATGTGATTAAAGTGGAATTACGAAATCGAAGTCGGGGTGGCTAAGTACTAAACTGAGATAACATTTTATTTTATTTTTGTCAGTAAATAAAGTTTTGGAAACTTAAGGCCATGTTTTGTAACTGATTTTGGTGCTAAGTTTTTTGTTTTGGTGCGAAAAAATGGCACCAAATCATATTTGGTAAAATGGTGTAGAAATTTGGTACCAACACTGTAACAAACCATGGTGCCAACTTTGTAAAGGAATTTGGAACCATCATTTTTTATGATTTTGGTTTGGTGCGGCAACTGTAGCACTCCGTACCAAACCATGTTGTTGCACCATCTCATGATTTTGGTGCGGCATTGTAGCACCCCATTTTTAATACAAAATTTTAATATTAATATATTATAATATTAATATATTTTAATATTAAAATATTAATATTATAAATTATAATATTAATAAATTATAATAAAACTATAATATTAATATATTAATATTTATATATTATAAATATTAATATATTAATATTATAAATTTTAATATTTATAAATAAAATAAACTATAATATTAATATATTAATAGTTACCAAACATTATTTGGTTTCAGAATTTCAACTCATACCAACTCGGTTTGGTTTTTCAATATTACTTTTTCTTACACCAAAATCATCTGCACCAAACATGATTTGGAACCAAAATAAAATCACACCAAACCAAATTCAATCCAACCCAACCAAAATCAAAATCAAAAACTAACACCGGACCGTTACCAAACGTAACCTAAAAAACTGAGATAACATTACTTTTGTTCAGAGCAGGAAAAGTCAAATCTTCCGGACAGACTTTGCATAGACAGGAATCCTGTCACAGGATCTTGTCACGGAATTACAATAATCATAGACAGCTCACCCCATACGTTTTTACAATTATTTTGATTACGGCTTATAGATAACTCCCTCAAGATATGATTTATTACAGTTTTATCTTATATTCTTTGAATAATTATAATTTTATTCCTTAAAATTTAAAAACTGTAACAAATACGTTCCTGGAATGAAATTCGGACATGATTAAACCCGGTCAATATTAGGTCAAATGTCTAAAATACCTTCAGATATATTATTATGAATATTTTTGCTCCAGTCTATTACACTATTGTTTCATTTTGCCCTAATTTAAATAGTGTAATTATGCCCCCACTCAACTCAATCTCTAGGTCCGTCACTGGAGGAGAGGAAATACAATTGGACCATTTGGTCAGCTCATAATTATCTACATGTTTATGTATTTGGCCAAATCCTGCAACTTTTATTGATCTTAATCTGGAAATTAAGCCGCATAATTAGTCTATGACCCTGTTTGAATTGACTTTTCAAACCTTTTTTTTTTTGCTTCCTGCCGAGAAAAGTTGTTTTGAATGGTGTTTGACAAAAAATTTAGAAGAGCATCTTGAAAGAACGTTATCTTGAAAGAACGTTTTAAAGAAGATGGGGTATTAATTTCTTAAAAAAAATTTTGCTTCTCTTTTTCTTTTGCGAAAAGACATAAGTTATGTCAAACAGTACTATCATTTATGATTTTGGCATCATCAAAATGAATGCCTATAGCAGTATCCATGACTACTTCTCAATTCGAAATTTCTTTTGACTACTTTCCTCTTCATAATCATTTTAATTGAGAAAATTAAGGATTTAGAAATAAGGCAACTGAAAATACACAGAATCTCGAAAGTCTATCTAAATGCATATTGCAGGATATATTCGGTGTTATCCTCATTTCACGTGTAGTAGTGAAGAACTAGTTGTACTTTTTGTTTTTTCCTTGCGAGATAGGTTAGATAGAGAAGCAAGAAATTGTCTCCACACCACAAACATTGATGGAGAAGACGAATTCCTTAAAATTATTTTTCTTCTCTGACCTCTTGAATTGGATGCGGACTTTACTCAAATCATTCTCATTTTTAATTTCTATACCTGTAAAATTTTGCTTGTAATTTTGTATGCTTCCCGAACATAAGATAGTCACTCTCAAGTTGGCAATATATATATATATATTAGTCTAATTGAACCTTTAAAATGATCGATATAAAAGATAATAATAAAAAAAAAAAAAAAGTAAATAAACGTTGCTTTTATTAATAGATTAACACATATTTTTGTTATATTTTACTTTTCTAAAATATAATGCTTAAATCCAAATACCAATCTATTTTTTATGAGATTTTCTCGGGCAATGGAAAAATTAGAATTATAGAAATAAAGGTATTGCTTGATAATATTTGTATAAACAAAATAATGATAAGAAAAGATTTTGTAGATAGGGATATTCATATAAAAATAAATGTAAATAATTAATAAAACTATGATAGAACCAAATCTATTATAGTATATTATGGTTAGGAACAAAACTTTTATATGAAAATGTTTACATTTATCCGGATATAACAACGTATAACACCATTTTAAGCCCACATCCATCACCAACTTATTTCAAACCAAAATTTTAATATTGATCTTTAGTTTGTAAATCCATTGAAATTCAAGTAAATTATTTTTTAAAATAAGTAAACAAATAAAAAGGTATATATGTTTTTAGGAAAATGGATCATAGTTTCACATGAATTATTAATCAATATAAATTTTTATAATATAAGAAAAAATAGAAAGATAAATTCAAAATATATTGACTCAAACTGTGAACAAAAAAATGGAATAAACAATAATTGATTATAGACTTGGGGATTACATGAATACCTTCAAATGAACAACTGGAACAATGAATCCAAATCTACAAACACAAATGAAATTTTTTTTAAAAAAATAGTTAGAAAGAAACCAAATTCTACTAAAATAAATATATATATATAGCTAGAGAAAAACCAAATTACACACAAATGAAAAAAAATTATATGAAGAGAAACCAAATGCAAAGATAAGATTCAAAATATATTGACTCAAATTGTGAACAACAAAATGGAGTAAACAATAATTGATTATAGATCTTGGAATTATATGAATACCTTCGAGTGAAAAACTGCAACAATGAAACAAGATCTGTAAACACAAATGAAAAATAAAATAATTTAGTTAGAGAAAAATTACATTGAATAATTAGTGTAGGGACATAGGAAATATATATATATAGAGAGAGAGATAAATACTTTTTTATGATTGTACTAATAGTTAGAGAGAGAAGCTTTTATAACTATAGAGAATTTTAAAAGCCCTAAACTATATGTTTGGAAATTAGAAGAGTTATAAAATTTTAAAATTCTAAAGAATTAAATAATTGAACAAGTTAATGTACTTTAATTAGATTTAAATGTATTTAAACCATAATGATTAGTTTTAAAACTCTTAAAGAGTCTAAAAGTTTAGGTTTGGAAAGTTGAAGAGTTATAAAATTATATATTCTCTATAATTCAGAGAATTCAATAGGTAAATAAATAAATGTATTTTAATTAGATTTTTATGTATTTGAACAATTATGATTAGTATATCGGTATATGTTGTATATATATATATAAAATAAATGGACACTAAACTTTCGTGCATTTTTTGAGATTTCAATTTTATCAACGGTTACGTGAATGTATAACATTATTGGAATGGCATCTTATAACTATCATGATTCTATGTATAATGCATTAATCATCATTGCATTTATACTATATTAATCTATTATTAAAGAAGACATCATGTATTTAATTTAAAATTAAAAATAATCCTATTTTTATTAGGAAAATAATAATAATAAAAACAAAACATTATTAAAAATGCTCATTCTTTAATAGTAGTGTGTATATCTATGTATAGGTATAAATATATATTTTACATTTATTATATGCATTGTAATTATGAAGGGCCACTTACTTTTTCATTAATAATATATTTGAAATTATATTTTTTTATATATAATGTAAATGTATATAAATATTTTAAGAATAGGAAAATGTATATAGTTTTTAATACTTCTTGAAATCTTCACTTTGTCTTTTGAAATACCCTTTGGAGTTACATTTTCTATAAGAATAATACATATTAATTATTTTTTATTTAACTTTTTTAGAAAAATATTTGGAAATATTCCTACCACTCACACTTTTAGAATAGGTTAGAGATATAGATATAGATTATAGATTATAGATAGAGATGTATAGATGTGGATATAAAAATGAGAAAATATTAATAGGCACTTAATTCCATTAATAATTGCAAAAGTGAATACAAAAAATCACGACCTTACATATTTCAAAACTTAAAAATTAGTGTTACACTAATTTTGTTGTACAATTAATATATAGTCATTGTGCATTGAATAGTACTAATTTATGTGTACAAATAATATATCGCCACTATACATTGAATAATACTAATTCATTTACAGTATTAGTCATGAAACAACATCATGTAATTATTACTCAAAATAACACTATTTTTATTTTTTTAAAAGTTTGAAAATATTGCAAGGCCTAACACTTTTAGAATAGTTATGTATGTCTATGTATTATGTATATAAATATTTGGGTTAACTTCATTTTCACCCCCTGAGGTTTGTTTTAACTTCAATCACACCCCCTCAGGTTTGAATATCTTCAATTACACTCCCTCTCAATAATTTTTGTTTGACTTTGGTCAAAATTTCAGTAAAATATCCAAATTACCCTTGAATTTTAAACCATTTAAATCTGATATAAACCAGGATAGTGATAACTTTGTATCCAAACACCATATTTCTCTCTTCATCCACATATTACTTTATTTCTTCATTTTTAATTTTTTAAAAATTAATAATTTGTTTAATTTATATATTTGAAAATAGTTAAAGAAAAATAAAAGAGATTAGGATCTTTACTTAGATGGATCTATATGGAGGGAATAAACCCTAATCCAAATTCCTTAAATTACACACCTTCGTCTTCTCTTCTCATTCTTCTCCAAACCCAAGCTAATATCACCATCTGAAACCCAAACCATGACAACTCGCTCCAGATCATCTACTCTAGCACCGAGGTCAGCTTTGCCTTCATTCCCGCCGACAAGATCGACATCGGGCACACCAAGCACATGTCGGCCAAGTTCACCGTCGATTCGTTTCTTTCGAGGTCGCCGATGAGCGGGTGACTGTGACGGCGATCGGGGAGGAAGGAGACAAAGATGAGGTGATAGGTATGGGACTATATTAGGGTTTTCTTGTTTATAATTGTAAACAGTTATATATATATATGGATATATGTATATGTTGCTGAATTGGATTTTGATTTGAGATTGAATGATGAAATTGGGTTTGAGAAATTGTTGATGGGTATGTGTGTGTTAGGGTTTGATTATTGTGGTGCTAAATTAAATTTCGATTTGAGATCAAAGAATGAAATTGAGTTTAAGAAATTGCTGATGGGTACGGGTGTATTAGGGTTTCATTGTTGAGTAAACAGCCATATATATATAAATATACAAACACCCCCATATAATCTGTTAGGTTTTTTAACTTAAACTATTGGCAAAAACCCGTATTTTACATTTTTGTTCCAAATTCTCTCGTAATGTGGTATTCGGCACAACGCTGCACAGTGCAACCAATTTGTTTTTGAATTTAATAATTTTTTTCGAAATTTAATATATATTTTTTGAATTTTATATTTATTTTCAAATTTTATAATTTTTTTCAAACTTTAATATATATGTTTTTGAATTTTATAATTTTTTTCAAAATTTAATATATACATTTTTGAATTTTATATTTATTTTCAAATTTTATAATTTTTTTCAAAATTTCATATATATATTTTTGAAATTTATATGTTTTATTTTTAATTTTATATATTTGTTTCAATTTTGTTTTATATTTTTTGCGAATTTTATATCTATTTTCGAAATTTAATATATATTATTTGAATTTTATATGTTTTTTTTAATTTTATATATTTGTCTTGAATTTAATATGTTTTTTTTTTAATTTTTTTTTTAAAATTAAAAAAGGTAATAAAATGATGGGAGGGGGTCTAATTGATAAAAGCATTATCCTTGTTTCCAACAAAACAAGGATAACACATTGGGGGTAGTTTAGGGATTTTCAAAAAATTCAGGATGATGTCATCGTTTAGGGGATCTAAGTGATGAGAATATTGAATAGTAGGAGGTGTAATTGAAGATATTCAAACCTGAGGAGATGTAATTAAAGTAAAAACAAACCTCAGGGGATGTAAATGAAGTTAACCCTAAATATTTTTATAATAAAAAAATGTATATAGTTTTTAATACTTCTTAAGATCTTCAATTTGTCTTTTGAAATGTCATTTGGAGTTACACTTTCCAGCAATAATAATAATGCATATTAATTATTTTTTATCTAATTTTTTTTTAAAATATTTGGAAATATTCCTCACCCCTCATACTTTTATAATAGTTATAGATTTATGTGTACAAATAATATATAGCCACTATACATTGAATAATATTAATTCATTTATAGTATTAGTTATGAAACAACACCATGTAATTATTACTCAAAATAACACTATTTTTATTTTTTTAAAAGTTTAGAAATATTGCAAGGCCTCACACTTTTAGAATAATTATGTATATAAATATTTTTACAGTAGGAAAATGTATATTGTTTTTAAGGCTATTATCAGAAACCCCCCTATGATTTCAAAAATGTTCAAAAAACCCCATGTGGTTTATGTATAGTATTAGTTATGAAACAACACCATGTAATTATTACTCAAAATAACACTATTTTTATTTTTAAAAAAGTTTAGAAATATTGCAAGGCCTCACACTTTTAGAATAATTATGTATATAAATATTTTTACAGTAGGAAAATGTATATTGTTTTTAAGGCTATTATCAGAAACCCCCCTATGATTTCAAAAATGTTCAAAAAACCCCATGTGGTTTCATAAACCCTCCTATAATTTTCAAATTGTTCAAAAAAATTCCCGTGGTTCCAAAATTCCCTTATAGTTTCAAATTTAATCAAATACCTCATTTGCCCTCTATAAGATTACGAAAATACACTTCCATTTATTTCAATTAAACTCTAATTCCTTCCATTTATTCCAATTAAACTTTAATTCATTTCATTTATCACTAACCCACTTTCTCTCACTCATTTACTCCAAAACTCTAATTCTCCCCATTTATCACAAACCCACTTTCAATTTTAACCCAATTCAACTCTAATTCATTTTATTTATCACAAACTCACTTTCAATTTATAATTATATATAAAACTATATCACAAACCCACGTAAATGAGTGCATATATAATTATATATATGTACATAAATATATATATACAATGATATATACGTAAAAAATTTTATATATATATATATATATAACACTATAAATTGAAATTGGGTTTGTGATAAATGGAAGGAATTAAAGTTTTGGAGTAAATGGATGAGAGAAAGTGGGATTGTGCTAAATGAAAGGAATTAAAGTTTAATTGGATTGAAATTGAGATTTAAATTGAAAGTGGGTTTGTGATAAATGGAAGAAATTAGAGTTAAATTGAGTTAAAATTGGGATTTATATTGAAAGTGAGTTTGTGATAAATTGAAAAAAATAGATTTTTTGAGTAAATAGGTGAGAGAATGTGGGTTTGTGGTAAATGGAAGGAATTAGAGTTTAATTGTAATAAATGAAAGGGTATTTTCGTAATCTTATAGAGGGCAAAGGGGGATATTTGATTAAATCTGAACCTATAGGGGGGTTTTTGGAACCACGGGATTTTTTTGAACAATTTGAAAATCATAGGGTTTTTTTTGAAACCACAGAGAATTTTTTGAACATTTTTTAAATCATAAGGGGATTTTCTGATAATATCCATAGTTTTTAATACTTATTGAGATTTTCAATTTGTCTTTTGAATGTCATTTGGAGTTACACTTTCCAACAATAATAATAATGCATATTAATTATTTTTTATCTAATTTTTTTTTTTAAAATATTTGGAAATATTCCTCACCCCTCATACTTTTAGAATAGTTACAAAAAATATATAGCCATTATACATTGAATAATACTAATTCATTTATAGTATTAGTCATGAAACAACACCATGTAATTATTACTCAAAATAACACTATTTTTATTTTTAATTTTTTTTTGAAATATTGCAAGGGTCTCACACTTTTAGATTAGTTATGTATGTATATGTATTATGTATATAAATATTTTTGCAATAGGAAAATGTATATTGTTTTTAATACTTCTTGAGATCTTCAATTTGTCTTTTGAAATGCCATTTGGAGTTGTACTTTCCAACAATAATTAATTAACTAAATTTTTTAAAAACATATTTGGAAAGGGGAATACTTGCCTTAGGTCATGTAAGGAGGAACTTACTACTTACATGTGTTGTGGTCTAATAAAAAATATACATGTGTCCTCAAAAACTTTAAAACATTAGCATAAGTAAATTATTTTTTAAAATTTTAAAAATCATTCAATCAATGATTATGAAAATATTTTACAATTTATGAAAATATTTCAAAATTTTAGGACAACTGTAAATTTTTTATTAGAACAGATCACATGTAAGTATGAAGTTCCTCCTAAGGCAAGTATTGTCCATTTGAAAATATTCCTCACCCCTCGTACTTTTAGAATAGATATAGATAGATAGAGATAGATAGATATGGTTTCGTGGTAATTAATGGGCTTAACTAGGCCTGAGATCCTTGGGCCTCAGTACTTCTATTAGGGCTAATCAATCAATATGAACCCGGATAACTGGGCCATGCCAAAATGAAAACAATTACAGAATTTACATTTTTACTGTTTTACGGTGGACTATTCCACTTATTTCTTTATAGATGTAATTATCTTCTTTTTTAATAAAATGATTTATTTATTTTTTGTATATATAAAAAAAAAACACTCCCAATTCTAGTGGTAACCGGTCTGGTTTGACTTTTTAGACATCAGATCATATTTGTATTAACAAGGTCTCACTTTTTGAACTGAACAAATTGATAGGTTCAATTGATCTGGTCTAGTCTTTGGTCCAAATTTCATAAACCAAAACACAAAAATAAATGAATAAAAAATAAACAAAATAAAATAATAATAATAAAATAATAATTAATATATTTATAAAAAATATATAGGGTAAATTACACAAACCTCCCCTGAACTTTGACCTAATTACATGCAGTACCCTCAACGTTTCAGAAATATCAGTTACCTCCCTCCATAGCATCAGAAACACAGATCGCCAAATTTACATACGAAATTACCTAAATATCCTTGAATAAAAAAAACATATTTCTAAAATATTCTACAATGAAGCAAAATTACTACATTGCCCCCTTGCCCAAACCCTAAAACACACCACCGGTCTCAAATCAATGAGAGAGATGATGTTGTGGGTGATGAGAGAGGTTAGATGGGTGGATTGAGGGAGAGGGCTTGGGTGGATTAAAATCCAAAATTTCTAATAGGTTATGAATTTGTGCTGAAATTTTAGAGAGAGAGATCAGGGAGGGAGAGCAAGAGGGGAAAGAGAGGGTTTATGTTCGTGACGTAATCGAAGGATGAGAAGGAAGAGTTGGATGGGCACAGTCTCATGCAAGTAGTGGTGGAGGTAGCGGCGGCGGTTTCCTTAGCTGTGGAGGTCGCGGCGGCCATGGCGGTGGGCATGGTGATGGCGGTAGTAGGAGGCAGCGGTGGGGTATGGTTGTGGTGGTGGGTATGGAAGAGGCGGTGGGTGGTGTTGGTATTGTTCCCAAATACTATATATATATATATATATATATATGTTATACAGTAATATATATATTAGTTAGGAACTTATGATCCAAGATGATGAGCTGAATAACATATATACAGTAATATATATGTTATACATTAATAAATATATATATATATATATATATATGTTTTTGGAAATAAATCTATGTATTATGGATATATATATATATATATATATATGCTTTCGGAAATAAATCTATATATGGAGATTATGGAAATCAATCAACTGGTACATGGATTTTTTCTTCTCTGTGTAGGGTTTTTTTGTTAATCTTTCCAGGTTTAATTTGAAGAATAGATGTGGATTTTGGGTGAAAAATGTGAAAGCTCTAATGGAGATTATCTGGTAATTTCAAGCTGCAGAAGGCAAAGGAACCATCTGGAAATACGAGGGTAATAAGGTCAATTAAGTAGGGGTACTCTGGTAATTGTTATTGCAAAAGTAAGGGTTGATATGTAAATGCATGGGTAGTAAGGGTAAAATAGGATTTTCAGCCCAAGAAATAAGTTCTTTTACCAAAAATGTTAATTTCCGGTGTTGACTTCAACCGGAAGTGGAAAAATGTTACAACGGAGCAAAAGTTAAGGGAGGTAACTGATATTCCTGAAACGTTGAGGGTACTGTCTGTAATTAAGTCAAAGTTCAAGGGAGGTTTGTGTAATTTACCCAAATATATATAAATTAATAAAAATAAATGAATAAATAGTAATTATAAATAATAAATTACATAAAATATATTTATGAATAAAATATAAATAAATGAATAAATAATAATATAAAAAATGAACAAAATAATGAATAATAAAAAAATATGTTAAATAATACATAAAAAATAAAAAATAAAAATAATAATAAATGAATAAATAAAAAATAAAATAAAATATATTTATGAATAAAATAAAAATAAAAATAAATGAATAAATAATAAATTAATAAAATATATTTATAAATTAATAAAAATAATAAATAATAAATAAAATATATTTATAAAAAAATAAAAATAAATGAATAAATAATAATATAAACAATAAATAAAATAAAATATATTTATAAATTAATAAAAATAAATGGATAAAAATAAACAAAATAATGAATAATAAACAAAATTAATTAAATAATACATAAAAATAATAATGAATAAATTAATTAAATATATTTATAAATTAATAAAAATAAATAAATAAATAATAAAGTAAATAAAATATATTTACTGAGAACAAACATGGATATAAATTTTCTCAATAATACAATCCAATAACATGCCATACTGACGCTTCCGCAATAAAGTCATATACCTAGTGCCAATAGATTTCACCATTACAAGAACATAAAATGTGGGTTTGGAAAGTCTGTTTTTTATATTTGTTTTATGTTTTTAAATATAAAAATTATTTTTGTATATGTTTTTGTTTTTTTAAGCAAAAAATAAAAAATAAAAAAGCGTTTGGATAAAAATTCGTATTGAAAAATAAAATAGTATTGGTGACCGGCGGTGACCGGCGATGCAGAGGGCAATGGTGGTGGGTGACTGGCGGCGGGCCGAGGCGGCGGCAGCGACGGCGACGGCGGTGGTACCCTAAATAGTGAAAAAATTCAAAAAATAATTAAAAATTGTATTTGATATTTTTAGCATTTTTACACAATATTCATATAAAACAGTTTTCTTAAAAAAAAAAGAGATAACTTCATTTACACCCCCTGAGGTTTGTCTTATCTTCACTTGGACCCCCTCAGGTTTACATATCTTCATTTACACCCCTTATTTTTCAATATTCTCATCACTTAGACCCCTGAACGATGACATCAGCCTGAATTTTTTTAAAAATCCCTAAACTACCCCCAATGTCTTATCCTTATTCTGTTTGGAAACAAGGATAATGCTTTTATCAATTAGACCCCCTCCCATCATTTAATAATTTAATTTGTATTAAAATTTCAAAATATATATAAAATTTAAAAATATATATATTAAAATTTGAAAAATATTATAAATTCGAAAATAAATATAAAATTAAAATATATATATAAATTTTGAAATTATTTTTTTTTCAAAAAAACATATTAAATTTCAAAAATAAATATAAAAATCACAAAAAACATAAAAAATTTGAAACAAATATATAAATTTTTTTAAAAAAACATATAAAATTCAAAAAAATATATTAAATTTCAAAAAAAATTATAAAATCGAAAATAAATATAAAATAAAATATATATATAAATTTTGAATTTTTTTTTAAAAACATATTAAATTCAAGACAAATATATAAAATTAAAAAAAATCATATAAAATTCTAATAATATATATTAAATTTCGAAAATAATTATAAATTTCAAAAACAATATAAAATTTGAAAATAAATATAAAATTCAAATATATATATATTAAATTTCAAAAAAAAAACTAAATTCAAAAATAAATATAAAATATTTTAAAAAAAATTCTCTCTTTCTCTCTCAAACGCACACACCACATATATATACACACACAGATATATATATATATATATATATATAAGTCACCGGCCGACTCCCACCGCCTCCCCGTCGGCGCCGCCCCCTCCCACCGCCCCCGATGGGTCTATATATATATGTATAGATCTATATGTGTGTATATATATATATGTGTGTGTGTGTGTGAGAGTTAGAGAGAGATAGAGAGAATCTGAGAGTTAGAGAGAGAGAGAGATATAGAGGAGAGAGAGAGAATAAATATTGAATAGATATTGGGGTGTTTGGTTTGATGGTTAAATTGATTCTAAATGGATGTTTGGTTTAGGGTTTAAATTGATTTAGGGATTAAATTGATTTAAGGGGTGTTTGGTATAAGGGTATTTTAGACATTTCACACCATAAGGGGTGTAAATGAAGATATGCAAACCTGAGGGGTCAAAATGATGATAGGACAAACCTCAGGGGGTGTAAATGAAGTTATCCCATTTTAAATTAAATTTGACATAATCCAACATGAAATAAATTATTTAACCTATTATCAACAAAATTAAATTGATTTTGACACGATCCAGTACTATTTTATTGATATATTTCAATCTATGACCAATTAGAGAAGAAAAAAATATAAAAATAAAGATAAATATAAATATAATCGTGTCAAACGTGTCATGTTCGGGTTATCCGTGTCGTGTTCGGATCGACCCTTTTTAGGCCTCAACCCTTTTATGCTCAACTCTAACCCTTTTAAATAGCCTCGTGTTCGTGTCATATCCAATTTTACCAGCCCTACCTATCGTAACAAAAGGGGGGTCGAGATATTATGTTTCTTTCATTGATGATTACACTCGATATTGTTGGGTTTACCTAATGAAATGTCATTCTGAATTCATAAACATTTTTACTTTTTTTCGGTCACTTGTTAAAACTCAACATTCAGCAGTTATCAAGTATTTTCGTTGTGATTTGGGTGGGGAGTATACTTCTACATCATTTTCTGAGTTGCTTTGCTCTGATGGCACTGTGCATCAATCTTCTTGTACTGACACTCCTCAACAAAATGGGGTTGTCGAAAGGAAGCACATTGTTGAAACAACTCGTTCTCTTCTCCTATCTGCTAGTGTTCCTGGTGAATTTCGGGGAGAAGTTGTTCTCACAGCTGTCCACTTGATTAATAAAAAGGATAACTTCATTTACACCCCCTGAGGTTTGTTCTATCTTCATTTTGACCCCCTCAAGTTTGCATATCTTCATTTACACCCCCTACTGTTCAATATTCTCATCACTTAGACCCCCTGAATGATGACATCAGTCTGAATTTTTTTTAAAATCCCTAAACTACACTCAATGTGTTATCCTTGTTCTGTTTGGAAACAAGGATAGTGCTTTTATCAATTAGATCCCCTCCCATCATTTAATAATTTAATTTGTATTAAATTTTCAAAATATATATAAAATTCAAAAATATATATAATAAAATTTGAAAAATATTATAAATTCGAAAATAAATATAAAATTAAAAAATATATAAATTTCAAAATTATTTTTTTTTTCAAAAAAGTATATTAAATTTCGAAAATAAATATAAAAATCACAAAAAACATAAAAAATTTGAAAAAAATATAAAAAATTCAAAAAAACATATAAAATTCAAAAAAATATATTAAATTTAGATTTGTTTTAAAAACATATTAAATTCAAGACAAATATATAAAATTAAAAAAAAACCATATAAAATTCTAATAATATATATTAAATTTCGAAAATAATTATAAAATTCGAAAAAAATATAAAAAATTATAAAATTTGAAAATAAATATAAAATTCAAATATATATATATTAAATATAAAAAAATACTAAATTCGAAAATAAATATAAAATTAAAAAAAAAAATTAACTCTCTCTCTCTCTGAGATGCCCACACAGCCCACACACACACATACACAGACGCACACACAGATATATATATACACACACATATATATATAGATCTATACATATATATATATACACACACATATATATAGATCTATACATATATCTATATATGTATGTATATATATACGATGCCGATGCCGATGCCGAGCCCCTCCCACTGCCTCCCCGTCGGCGCCCCCCCTTCCCACCACCACCTCCCCCTATTTTCGACCAATGGGTCGAAAATATGTGTGTGTATATATATATATGTACAGATCTATATATATTTGTGTGTGTATATATATATGTGTGTGTGTGTGTGAGAGAGAGAGAGAGGGGAGATATATATATATATATATATATATATATATATATATATATATATTTAAATTGAATAAATGTTGGGGTTGGGGTGTTTGGTTTGAGAGTTAGATTGATTTTAAGGGGGTGTTTGGTTTAGGGTTTAAATTGATTTAAGGGGTGTTTGGTATAAGGGTATTTTAGACATTTCACACCATGAGGGGTGTAAATGAAGATATGCAAACCTGAGGGGGTGTAAGTGATGAAAGGACAAACCTCAGGGGGTGTAAATGAAGTTATCCCTTAATAAAATTCCGACATCTTACACTTCAGGTTTATCCCCTTATGAAAAATTGTATGGTCATGCTCTTGACAACTCACTGTTACGAGTCTTTGGTTGCACATGTTTTGTTCTTCGTCCTAGTGTTGAGCGTAATAAGTTATCATCACGTTCTGCCATTTGTGTCTTTCTTGGTTATGGTACAGGTCAAAAGGGTTATCGTTGTTTTGATTATGTTGCTCGTAAATTATATGTCTCCCATCATGTCTTCTTTCATGAGCATATTCCTTTCTTTTCGGTTCCTGCCAGCCCTCATAATATGACCAAGTCAGACCTTATTTGCATTGACCCTTTCTCTGTTGATGAAAGTGAAATTATACCATCCACTATTTCATCATCTACAGCAGACACATCTCCCTGTTCAACCTTTTCCTTATCATTTTTCTCGCTGGACTTGAGCAACTACTGATGGTGTGGCCTATGATATTTTTGATGCTCCGCTCTCTCCAGTTAATGATGATCCATCCCCTCCTACGACTACCAATTACCAGATTTTTCTTATTCTAGTTCATTTACTTCCTTCTTAGCATCTATTCACACTCTTTGTGAGCATACCTCATACACAGAGGCAGTTTTTTATCCCCTTTGACAGCAGGCTATGGCTGAGGAACTCTCTGCTCTGCATCGAGTGTCGCTCCCGCCTGGTAAGAGCACAATTTGTTCTCGTTGGATTTTTAAAATTAAAGCTAAATCTGATGGCTATGTTGAGAGGTATAAAGCCAGGTTGGTTGCCAAGGGTGTTGCCCAGCAGTATGGTTTGGATTATGAGGAAACCTTCGCTCCAGTTACAAAGATGACCACCATCCGTGCTATCATTGCAGTGGCCTTTGTCCGTCAGTGGCGTATTTCTCAAATGGATGTTAAAAATTTCTTTTTGAATGGAGATCTTCAAGAGGAAATTTACCTGGTACCTCCTTCTAGTGTCTCTCATAATCCTAGAGAGGTTTGCAGGCTCAAGAAGGCTTTATATGGTTTGAACAGGCTCCTCGAGCATGGTTTGAGAAGTTCTCTATGGTGGTTACTTATCTTGATTTTTGCTCTAGTGCTTATGATTCGGCTTTATTTGTTAAGTTTACTTCTGTTGGTCGTATTCTACTTTCACTCTATGTTGATGACATGATTATTACGAGCGATGATGTTAATGGGATTGCAGCATTAAAGACAGACCTAGCTCGTCAGTTTGACATGAAAGACTTGGGCCCTCTAAGGTACTTCTTAGGTATTGAGGTAACCTTTTCTCCTAAAGGTTATCTTCTTTCTCGATCCAAGTACACGACGGACATCCTTCAGCAAGCTCATCTTACGGTTACTCGGACTGTGGATACTCCTATTGAGCTTAATGCACGTTATGCTCCTACATATGGTATTCCTTTGCCTGATCCTACGTTGTATCGGACTATTGTTGGTAGCTTAGTCTATCTCACTATCACTCGCCTCGACATTGCATTGATGTCCATATTGTTAGTCAATTCATTGCTTCTCCCTCTACAGTTCATTGGGCGGCTGTTCTTCGCATTATGCGTTATCTTCGGGATACTCTCTGCCAAAGTCTTCTATTTTCTTCTAGATCCTCTTTGGAGCTTTGTGCTTACTCTGATGCTAATTAGGCTGGCGATCCGACTGATCATAAGTCTACTACAGGTTTTTGCATCTTCTTGGTTGGCTCTCTCATTTCTTGGAAGAGTAAAAAGCAGAAAATTGTCTCTCGATCTTCCACAGAGGATGAGTATCATGCGATGACCTCTACTACAAATGAGATTGTGTGGTTACATTGATTATTAGAAGATATGGGTGTTATTCTTTATACTTCTACCCCCCTTTATTGCAATAATAAAAGTGGTATTCAGATTGCTCACAATTCAGTCTTCCATAAGCGGACCAAACACATTGAGATTGATTGTTACACCACTTGGCATCACCTTCAGTGCAGAAGGATTACTTTGCCTTTTGTCTCCTCTTACATGAAAGTTGCAGACTTCTTTACAAAGTCTCAAACTGTTCAACGATTTCATTTTTTTGACAAACTCTCGATGCTCCTTGCTACTGCATCGTGGGGGGATATTAGATAATAGAATATTATTTTATTATATTTTTGGTGTAGGGGTAATATAGTACTTTCATTGCTTGGGTATATAAATCCTTATGTGTATCGTTTCAGTGGGTTGTTGCATAATGAAAACCCTAGCCTCCATTTGTTTTCTCTCTTCAATTCTTACACAGAACCATTTCACTTCTCTTACTCTATAGTAATATACCACATTATAGAGGACATTTTACACAGTTCATTGTAAAATAAAGCAGACTCGAACAAACACAAAATTCTCACTTTTCTATCTCGATTTTCTCTGTGACATTTGAACCTAATTTCACTATTTTAACTTCTGTGACGCACATATAATGGGTCATGCAACTTCCTTTCCCCAGAAACAAGTAACAAAAGTTTACAAAACCAAGTTAGCATCATTGTAAATCAATACATTTCCTACAACAAAGGTGCTACCGGAATATATTGACATTTTTAATATTTAAAATACATAATCCCTAACGAAGAGCCCATTATCATATTCTAAATCCGCATACCTTAGCTTAAGCTTATTTGAACTTGACAGGTAAAAAGAGTCACTGGCTTATCAACTTACATATCCATCGAGCACCAGGACTTTAAGCGTCATCACTTGCCTGAGGAACGGTTTTCACCTGAAACAATTGAGAGTTTTAAGAAATATAAGACAGTCCCTGCTACTTCATTATCAGTGAAGGTCCATTAAATAGAAAGTTATGGAGTGAGGGTGACAATGTGAAGTAATACAGTCCCTGCTACTTCATTAGAACATTTGAAGACATTCTAATGATTAATACTGCTTGTTGAGCATTGATGGTAGTTGCATACAGGTACAGAGAGATTATTGAGCTCACCAGATCGCGAAACTTGAGAATGTAGAACATCTCAATATATCTGTGGGTTTCACGCCTCTCAAGTTTCGAAACATGCTTCCAGAACCCGTAAACTCCAGCTAATGTCATCAGCCTTTCAGAGTAGATCTTCCATGTATACCTACAATGTTACACAGGTTTGAGTGAGAGGTGAACCTTACGGAATAATGAAGTATTCACTCCACGAGTAAAGACTGACCTTTCGTAGATCCTTTGAAGCCCTGCTTGAGAGATTTTCTCCCAATAGCTGGGATCCTCCTTGGACCGTTGGAAAAACTCTACCATGCGTTCAGCTACTCTATCCGGGTGATATGGATCGATATGGAACCCAGATACACCGTCTATAATAATCTCCATAGGGCCACCATGACAAGTAGCAAATGTTGGAAGCCCACAGTTCATGGCCTCCACCACTGTAAGTCCAAATGCTTCGTAAAATGCAGGCTAAAAATTGAGGAAAAAGAACATGAAGTTAGTACAACGAACACGTCACCACTAAGATAAAAAGTAAGTGTACACTTCATACCTGCACAAAAGCACCTCTGGTGTCAGCAATGTAGCGATAGAGCTCACCGTTAAGCGCTCGATTTGTTTGAGCTGATATCCATCGGAATTGGCCTCCCAGATTGTATTCCTTCATAAGGCCATGCATCTTCTCAATCTCTGCAATTTCTTCTCGGTCATCGGACTTCTTCACGTCATTGTAACCAGCCACCACAAGAAGATTTACCAGTTCCCTCAGCTTCGCGTTTTTAGCATAACACTCTACGAGCCCCGAGATGTTCTTCACCTGGTCAAGCCTCGCCATGGAAAAGATTATAGGCTTTGATTTATCACTTAATGTACCACTGCGTTCCAAATCAAACATATGATTACATTAAAAAGCTATCTTTTGCAAATCACTGGTATCATGAATTTAACACCCACCCCAGCCCCTACCAAAATGAAAAAAAAAGGGTTTTCTAATTTTAACCCGTACCTGCATAACAATATAGAGAAGTATCTCAACAATTGAAGATTGGGAAAAAATCTCTATACACAACTTTAAATTTGTGTGTGTGTGTGTGGAATGTTACATATTACATCAAATAATATGAGCAAACTCGTGATAATATCAGCACAAATGATTAGCAGAGCAAGTATTTTATGCACAATGCTAAGCTCTATACCACGGCCATTGATTTTGAGCATTTAGTAGTTAACTGTATAACATGAGCACTGGTTTTGAGTATTTCCATATTTCCATCCTCTTCCAAATTAATGCTCAAGTTGGATAATATCTGGAATCAAGAATCGACTCACATATGCTCATCATTCTGCTCAGGATCATATAACAATGCTTCGATTGAACCATGAAGGGCTGTCAGTCTTTTTTCCTTCTCATAGTATGGAAAGTAAATGCTCAAATCTGCCCCAGGAGAGACAATATTAAACTTGGGATCGAAAACATCAATTCCATGAACAACTCGGTATTGGTCCGGAAGCGTGAAAGCTGTATGGCTCTCATACTGACCAACAGTGTTTTTCCTGTAACAGATATTAAATAAAATAAAATAACCGCAAACAGAGTAAGTGTATTTCTATGCTACAAGGATTTAGGCAAAGTGAAGACATAACATTAAAATTACAATAACAAATTGGTCAACTTCAATATCCAAGTGATAACTCAGAAGAACGGAAGATAACCTAATAGTTGTTGTCGAAATTAGGCAATTGAAAAGATGACTAAAACATTTTTTTGGGAAACTTTAGAAAAATGAACGAAGAGTAAAACATACGTTTGCAGGAAGACGTCAATATCAGAATCAAACCACCACATGAAACCTAGATGAGAATCAGGCCATTCCAAAAAAGGAAGCAGGACACTTATTATGGGAGAAGGGGGTCCTTCATTAGCACAAGCCGTCTCATTTTCTTACTAATTTCTACTAAGTTCTAGTTATAGTTGAATTGATTGTTAAACAAAAAACAAAAAACAACTTTAATGCATGTGCACAAATATATTCAATGGCACTATCATTTTTCAAATTCAGACTACTCTTTAAGTTTTTCATGGTTGTCCAATGGGGAGAAAGATCCCGGTTTCAATTATAGGATATAGACCATATTAATGATAGCATTAACATAGCATGTGTGTATCTATCTAACAATAGGGCAAAAAGAGGCTTACGTTCCAGCAATCTCTTGGTACGTGCTGGTTATTATAAAATCTGAATTATTCATGGCTATAAGGTCAGCAGTAAATTGGCATGAGAAGTGGTATTTATCCTCATATTTTTTCCAGTATATGTCAGAATCGGGATACTTTGTTTTCTCCAAGGCATGCGCAATGGTGCACTGCAACATTGAAAATTGTTATTCTCAACAAATAATTTGATGAACTCTTTCTTTGGAAAAATTGGAAACCCATGCATCACTTCTAACCTGTGTGACCCCCAACTTGTGAGCTAATAAGGAGGAAACAAGATTCCCATCACTGTAATTCCCAATAATCAGATCTGGAACACCCTGTAACTCGGCAGAAAATTCACCTGCAGCATCCTGATAACCACAACCACAGAAGATTATTACACAATAAAATTAAGGAAGCATGTGCTATTAACCAAAGTGCAGTGTTGAGTTTGAGATGCAAGAGGTAGTGATGGCAGTGCAAGGTAGCAGTTGAGCTATGCAGCAAGGTAGTGGTGGTGAGTTTTGTCATGTCTAAGTAGTATCGGGGTTGGAAGATTGCGATGTTGACATTTAACCTTCTCTCATTATCTTTATAATGCTAATAAACTAGGTACGGATTTGACTGTCACCCTAGTGGTTAGGACCTCACAGTGAACGTGGAACAATAAATTGACATCAAGTATCAAAACCCCATTCCCTCTCTCAATGTATGTTTCTCATTGAATCAGTATGCAGCTGTCGACTGATGCTGTGTTGATACTTGTTTTATCCATAGGAGCAGCAAACTCGTTATATAACCAAATTGCCAAGATGTTTGTCATAGCTCACTTCTTCTATCCATTTCCTAAAACTATGGTGGCTGAGTCGAACCCTCATTAAAATTTAATTACTAAATTGGTTTTTACCTCTGCAAAATTCTCCAGATAAGGCCACACATCGAACCTTGAGATCCATTTACGTAGTATTCCTTTCTCTGTTCTAAAAGGAACTCGCAAAATATGGGTGTTCTCTGTTCCACTGACCCTTTCCAGCCGCTGGTTGCATGAAGTACCTTTTGCATCAGGGATCAATCGGGTCACCTTGCACAAACAGTGAAATCAAAAATAGATTTATAACGAGAATTGTGCTGCACATAAAATGAAGTGGCGGAAATTGAAGAGACTAAACTGTCAAGAACAATATATAAAGTGTATCAGCATATTGACATTAAAATAGCATATTTCAACTCACAATAAGAATTTTAGGAGTAATATCCAGTCCTTGCTGCTTTATTCGTATACGCATTTCATTCTCCAGGGCACGCACTTGATCCAATATATAAACGACCTGACCATCGACAAAATAACTTACTATATCTCCATTTCGGAAAATCCATGATAAAAAATCAACAATCTGATATCTATCCCCTGGTACTAATTGCCATTCATTAAACATGAAAGCAGAAAATCCATATTTACATTTTTCTATGGTTTATTGCAGAATTCAAAATCCAGTACCTGGCCACCAGTGTCAGGCAAGCCCAAGACGTTTGCTTGGCCAAAGTATCCATGTGGAGATAAAATCACAACATTAAACACCATTGGTACTCTACCGAGAAATGTCTCTAAGGTAGAAGGATCGGGAGCTTGAAGGATGTCCAAGAGGAGATGCATCATCTCCAAAACCTTTTCGGCAGTGCAACCCCAGCCTCTTTCAAAACCCAATCCTTGCAAACTGCATGCATGTGGCAATTGATATAATTTGTTTGCTAAGCACTTAAACACTGCCTCCAAAAATTAAGACTATGGAAGAGATGGACACATATAAAAGCTTACGTATATTCAAAATCAGAATATGGTGTATCTGGTGGTAGCTTAAGAAGAAAATCCTCTGCCTTGGCCAAATTAGTCTGAAGTTTGGATATGCTTTGTATCCGATCATTCAGCATCAACACCTACACACAATAATTGGCGAATGTTATCCAGCTCATTGGTTATATTTTCTCATCTACAGAAAGGTTCCAATTTGACATCAAGCAGATACCTAGGGACAACAAAGTATTACTTAACAGAAATTCACCAAAACTCAGAAAGTTATGGTACTTCGTCGGTTCTATTATATTTCAGTGTTGAATATTTGATGATAGCACGTCTTAGTCAAGCATACAAGGATTGTTGTAAGCTATTAGAGAGGGTGTAACTTAAATATTTTATATCCTTCAACACGCCCCCTCACGTGTGACCTTCAAGTCCAACAAAGGGTGGCAGTGAGGTTTGAACACGAAACATTTGGCTCTGATACCATGTTAACAACCAACTACTCTAAAAACTTAAACTATAACACACCCCCTCACGTGTGACATTCAAGTCCAACACGTGAAATAATAATTTTCCAACACGTGAGGTTTGAACACGGGACTTCCTGCTCTGATACCGTATCAACTACCAACTACTCTATAAGCTTAAGCGGTTAGAAATTGTGTAATTTAAATATTTTATATCCTTCAACAATTGTGACCATCAAGAATTTACTTAAACTGCCACTTTCAAATGGAACTTACATGCCCTTTATGTTTGTGTGCTCGAAGAAAACCAAGTAATGGCTCCAAACAATCTCTGTTGCGGAACATGATTGAAGAAAGGTGACGGTTGAGGAACTGAACACCATTGCCGATGGATGAAGACCGGGTTGGGCGAGGAAATGATGCATTAAATGGCTCAAAATCAAGCTCAAGCACATAATTGTCATTCACCCTAACACATTTAAAAGCAAAATTTGGTAAATATTCAAGAAGTATTCATTTGCAGAAGCTAGCAAAGAGATCATAATATGAAAAATCATCACTTACTGCCCATCTACAAGCTCTTCTTTGAAGCGAAGATATTCAGAAACACTCAATTGGTCCACACTGAGTTCAGAAACATTAACACGTACATATTCCCAAACACCAGGCCTAGGTCGAACTGCTATAGCCACAAATGGAGGCAAAACTATGGCTTCCTATCACCATTAACAATGAAATGATAGAACAAACAAGGATCAGTAACCAAAAACCACATGGTTTCAAATACAAATCAGTTGTTACCAAAAAGGCTTAAGAGAATCAGATCATTCAATCACACACTAAAAGAATTATGGACTTAAAAATGGAGTATTCACTCTAAAATAAAACGAGAAGAAATTTATAGGAATATATATATATATATATACATGTATATATGAGAATGGGACAAGTTTCTGAACTATCAGATAAAGAATTACAGAATCGGATCATTTTATTTAACATACAAGAATCATGGAGTCATATATAAGTTTAAAAACAAGATAAATCATAAAGAGATTATGGGAGTTGTGGTATGCCAAATTGTTGTGGAATACTAGTTAGTGAAAACAAACACACACACATATATATATATATATAGGTATAAAATGGAACAAGTTTTCTAAGTCATGAGGAAATTATGGAAATCAAAACGTGATGAAATAAATAGCAAAAAATAGAACAAAGGTATAGAGAAAGTAAAATAACCTGTGCAGACTTTAAGATTTCGCCAAAGGAGCCATCACTGAGCTTTGATTCGTCGCCAGTAATATTTTCAAGCTCGTCGATCAAGTTATGGGGCTGTAGTATCCCTTTCCCCTGAGCCACATACCTTTTGTAAAACACACATAAAAATCAAATCCCCAAAGAAAAAAATATCAAATCAGTCTGAAATTCCTCTGAATATTGATTTTCTAAGCAACCAAACAGTGGAAAGGAAAGAAAAGAAACCTGGAGAGGAGGGAGACGAGTTCGTTGCGATGAGCAGAGAGAGTGTCCTCGACTCTCTCCCTCATACTGGGTATCCGTTCGAATTTAGGGGTTGCCATTGATGATATCTGAACTGCTGTATATGTATGTTAGATGGATGAGATCAGTTTCTGAGGAGTGTTTGGAAGGAACGAAAATAGGAAGGAACGAAAATAGAGTGAAGTGTGTAGTGGTTTGAAGTTTATAAAGGAAGGGAAAGAGGTGGTAGTTTTTGTTAGTAATGGTATTGGGGATAAAGATAAGCGGTTTGGAAGACAGATGGCCGATACTGCGATGCTCTGCCCACTGTATATCTGCCGTGTCCATTTTCCCAGTCTTCTTTTTCTATTGCCAAATTTTTGGAGCTGGCACTGCCAGCTTCATCACTTATACATAGATATTTTATACATATATATATATAATATCTCGAAACAGATTACTATAGCCAATGCACGCTGAGTTCCTGCGAAAAGGGACCCAGTAGCAAATTGTCCAAATTCATCTACTACTTGAATCCGTGTGTCATGGCCCATCTATATGATAAAGTTAATTAAAACTGGATAAAGTCGGTTGAAGTCAGGGACGCTATTCCATCTAAATGCTATTCGAGTAATTGGCTTTATGTTCTTGTAATGGTGAAATCTATTGACTTTATTGCGGAAGCGTCAGTATGGCATGTTATTGGATTGTATTATTGAGAAAATTTACATCGATGTTTGTTCTCAGTAAATATATTTTATTTACTTTATTATTTATTTATTTATTTTTATTAATTTATAAATATATTTAATTAATTTATTCATTATTCATTATTTATTATTATTATTATGTATTATTTAATTCATTTTGTTTATTATTCATTATTTTTTTATATTTTAATCCATTTATTTTTATTAATTTATAAATATATTTTATTTTATTTATTGTTTATATTATTATTTATTCATTTATTTTTATTTTTTTATAAATTTTTTTTATTTTATTTTATTAATTTATAAATATATTTTATTAATTTATTTTTATTTTTATTTTATTCATAAATATATTTTATTTTATTTATTATTTATTCATTTATTATTATTATTTTTATGTATTATTTAACTTATTTTTTTATTATTCATTATTTTGTTCATTTTTTATATTATTATTTATTCATTTATTTTTATTTTATTCTATTCATAAATATATTTTATTTAATTTATTATTTATATTTACTATTTATTCATTTATTCATTTATTTTTATTAATTTATATATATTTTCTATAAATATATTTTTTATATTATTATTTATTTAATATTATTTTTTATGTATTATTCATTATTTTGTTTATTTTTTATTCATTTACTTTTGTGGTTTGGTTTATGAAATTTGGACAAAAAATCAGATCAAACCAAATGGACTTATCAATTTTTTCGTTCCAAAAAGTAAGACCTTGTTAACAAATACATAATTTGATCTCTAAAAACTCAGACCAGACTGGTTACCACTGGAACTGAGAGTGTTTTTTTTTACATACAAAAAATAAATAAATTATTTTATTAAAAAAGAAGATAATTACATCTATAAAGAAATAAGTGGAATAGTCCACTGTAAAACAGTAAAAGTGTAAATTCTGTAATTGTTTTCATTTTCGCATGGCCCAATTATCCGGGTTCATATTGATTGATTAGCCCTAATAGAAGTAGTGAGGCCCAAGGATCTCAGGCCTAGTTAAGCCCATTAATTACCACGAAACTCTATTTTTTTACATTTATCACTAACCCACTTTTAATATAAATCTCAATTTTAACTCAATTCAACTCTAATTTCTTTCATTTATCACAAACTCACTGTCAATTTAAATCTCAATTTCAATCCAATTAAACTCTAATTCCTTTCATTTATCACAAACCCACTTTCTCTCATCCATTTACTCCAAAACTTTAATTCCTTCCATTTATCACAAACCCAATTTCAATTTATAGTGTTATATATATATATATATATATATATATAAATAAATTTATGTATATATCATTGTATATATATATTTATGTACGTATATATAATTATATATGCACTCATTTACGTGGGTTTGTGATATAATTTTATATATAATTATAAATTGAAATTGTGTTGAAATTGAAATTTAAATTGAAAGTAGGTTTGTGATAAATGAAATGAATTAGAGTTTTGGAGTAAATGAGTGAGAGAAAGTGGATTAGTGATAAATGAAATGAATTATAGTTTAATTGGAATAAATTGAAGGAATTATAGTTTAATTGAAATAAATGGAAGAATATTTTCGTAATCTTATAGAGGGCAGAGGGAGTATTTGATTAAATTTGAAACTATAGGGGAATTTTGGAACCACGGGAAGTTTTTTGAACAATTTGAAAACCATAGGAGGGTTTATAAAACCACATGGGGTGTTTTGAACATTTTTGAAATCATAGGGGATTTTCTGATAATAGCCCTAAAAACTATATACATTTTCCTATTGTAAAAATATTTATATACATAATTATTCTAAAAGTGTGAGGCCCTTGCAATATTTCTAAACTTTTTTTAAAATAAAAATAGTGTTATTTTGAGTAATAATTACACTATGTTGTTTCATGACTAAAACTATAAATGAATTAATATTATTCAATGTATAGTGGCTATATATTATTTGTACACATAAATCTATAATCTATAAATATTCTAAAACTATGAGGGGTGAGGAATATTTCCAAATATTTTTTTAAAAAATAGATAAAAAATAATTAATATGCATTATTATTATTGTTGGAAAGTGTAACTCCAAATGGCATTTCAAAAGACAAATTGAAGATCTCAAGAAGTATTTAAAACTATATAGGAGTACATTTTTCTATTGTAAAAATATTTATATACATAATACATATACATACATAACTATTCTAAAAGTGTTAGGCCCTTGCAATATTTTCAAACTTTTTTAAAAATAAAAATAGTGTTATTTTGAGTAATAATTACATGGTGTTGTTTCATGACTAATACTATAAATGAATTAGTATTATTCAATGTATAGTGGCCATATATTATTTGTACACATAAATTAGTACTATTCAATGCACAATGGCTATATATTAATCGTATACCAAAATTAGTGTAGCACTAATTTTTTGGTTTTGAAATATGTAAGGTCGTGATTTTTTGTATTCACTTTTGCAATTATTAATGGAATTAAGTGCCTATTAATATTATCTCATTTTTATATTCATATCTATACATCTCTATCTATAATCTATAATCTATTGTTAAGTATGCGACCAAAAGTCCTACATGGGTTAAAAGTGGGAAGGATCATGGGTATATAAAAGGATGTATATATCTCAATTGGTGTGAGGCCTTTAGGGGAAAGCCCAAGAGCAAAACCGTGCGAGCTGGGCCCAAAGCGAACAATATCACACCATTGTTAAGTATGTGGGGCCCGTAATGCCCAATAATTGGTATCAGAGCCCAGGTTGCGATTCGTGGTGTTAACCAGTCGGAGTGAGCTAGCGTTGTATCGACCAGCGGTGGCGGCGGTATGTGCGGCGGAGGCCGGTGATGGTCAATTCGTATGTGGTGGCGTCGTATCAACTAGCGGGAGTGGACTGGTAGCCATATGGAGAATCCTCGAAATGTCGAACGGAAGGTGAGCCCTCGGATTAACTCACGATGGACGGATGGATGATCGTTTGAGGGGAGGCTCGGACCATGAGATGTGGTCCTTTGTTCGAG
Source organism: Cornus suecica (assembly GCA_963922005.1). Classification (NCBI taxonomy): domain Eukaryota; kingdom Viridiplantae; phylum Streptophyta; class Magnoliopsida; order Cornales; family Cornaceae; genus Cornus; species Cornus suecica. Next base: position 77,532,041 of record OY998243.1, read on the forward strand.
GGGAGGATTGTTAAGTATGCGACCAAAAGTCCCACATGGGTTAAAAGTGGGAAGGATCATGGGTATATAAAAGGATGTACATATCTGAATTGGTGTGAGGCCTTTTGGGGAAAGCCCAAGAGCAAAACCGTGCGGGCTGGGCCCAAAACGGACAATATCACACCATTGTTGAGATATGTGGGGCCCGTAATGCCCAACATCTATATCTATATCTCTAACCTATTCTAAAAGTGTGAGTCGTAAGGAATATTTTCAAATAATTTTCTAGAAAAGTTAAATAAAAATTAATTAATATGCATTATTATTATTGTTGGAAAGTGTAACTCCAAAAGGCATTTCAAAAGACAAAGTGAAGATCTCAAGATTTCTGGACACCGCACAGATTTCAAAAGACAAAATGAAGATCTCAAAACTTCATTTGAGCTGGATTTGGGTGCGGGTGAGATTATCATCTGGGAATTGGAGAAGTTGGGTTGCTATATGAGGCTGGAGTACATACTGGCCATGTGATATTTTCATTCCCAGGAACTCAATTTCGGATTGAGCCAGAATCATCTTTTTTGCTGAAAGCATTACTCCATACTTTAAGACAAGCTGGTGGAAATCTTGGAGAAGGCTGGTATGAGAGTCAACATCAGGAGAGAACAGAAGGATATCATCTATGTAGATGAGGGTAGAAGAAATAATAGGATTGAAGATTTTGATCATTGTTTGCTGGAACAAGGAGGGGGTTGTTTTGAGACCAAAAGGCATCATTGTCCACTGGAAATGATGGTCTGAGATACAAAACCCAGTTTTTGGGCGCTCGTCAGGTGTAATGCCCAATTGCCAAAATCCGGCTTTTAGATCAAATTTGGAAAACACTTTGGCATTTGGAAGATTTGAAAACATGACCGCTCTGCGAGGAAGGGGGAACTTGATGTCCTGCAAGAAATGATTTAACGGTTGGTAGTTAATGACAAGTCTTAATTTGCCACGAACTTGTTATGCTCTCTTGTTCACATAAAATGCTTCGCATGCCCACTGGGAGGTAGTGAGTTCAACAAGCCCTTCAGATTGGAGCTGGTTGAGCTCTTGGACAACAAGTTGGTAATGGTCGGGATTCATTCCATGGTGAGTGGCCTTAGTTGGGTTCAAGTCCTCATTTTTCTTGAAAGGGAGAGAAATGAAGAATTCAGGGTTCTTCCATAAAGAATGAGAGCATTTGGTGAGAAAATCAGAATGGGATTCAGCACAAGAGGATTTGGTGATGGCTGTCTGGATAGAAGTGATCTCATCGGTAAGCTGGAAGAGGTTATGCTGTGTGGTCCAAGGAAGAAATAAATTCTTGTATTTGAGTCCTTTTGGGAGCCAGGAGACACGAGAGAGCTTCTGAAGGATATCAAATCCTACGAGAAGGTCTTTGTTTGGAAGGTCAGAGCCTAAGACTCGATGTTTAATTTGAACTCCGGGGAACAATTGGATCAGAATCGGTTTGCTTCTCAGAGTAATCACAAATTTTTCACCATTCGCAGCAGTGAATTGGAAGTAGCAGGACTGCCAATAGGATCTGGGAAGAATTGCAGGATTCATAATGGTTGAAGCAACACCGATATCAAAGAAGACAATAACAGGGATGGGGTGAGAGTATTTTTCTGGAAAGACCTTGATTTGGGCTAATGGTTGGACAAGGAAAGTAGAGGAGATGGAGAATTCAAGAGAAAAAAGGTCTTTAGTAAAATCTTCATCACTGGAGGTTGAGAATACTGAGGAGTCATCGGAATCAGAAACATCAAGGGAGAAAGCCATTATTGTGGATGGGGATGCTTCATCATCAAGAGAAAATACTGACTCGATGTCAGCATCGTTATCAGCAGGGAGAACAGATGAAAGAGTCTGGATCATATTGGTTCTGGCAGTTTTGTTGGGACATTGCTTGGCATAGTGACCTTTCTTTCGACAAATGTAGCAGCGATCAGATTTCCGAAGGCCACGGACATATTTCTTTCGGAAGAAACGCCATTTCTTTTTCCGAGATTTAGGAAAAGAGGAAGATTTGCCAGACTTCCATTTCTTGAAATGTTTCTTCTTTGAAGATGAGGTTGGACATGTACAGGAACCAGAACCTTTGCATTTGATGGGGAGATCAGGTCTGTCACAGACAGTACCTAGCAGTTTGCCTTGTTCATGCATGGTTTTGAGGAATTTCTGGTAATTACACAACTTCTCAAGGGATTGAAGAACATGCTGGTAGATGGATCCAAGAGAAGTATTTGGTAAAGCCAAGTTATTTGTTTGTAGAAGCTTAAGGGTCTCATCGCTGAGAGGATCTGGGAGAGACTTTAGAAATGTTTGCTTCAAATTTACATCATCAATGCCACCAAGAATGTAAAATCTTTGGGACATTCGGAGGAAATGAGCTTCTAAGTCTTTTCTTTTGAAGGAGCAGGAACGCATACTGAAATATTATTCTCGGGCGGCATCAAGAATTCCTTCAGTGGAGCCAAGGAATTCATTGTGAATTGCGTCAACAAAGGCATTAATGGAAGGTGCTTGGACAAGTTGAAGTTGTCGGTATTCACCCATACTGACATACCATTGTTGTAGACGACCAAGAAACTTAGAAACACAACGGGTGAGGGCTGTGCGCAAGGTAGTATTAGGGATGAGCATTTCTGCAGAGCACCAAGCATGGATCTCATAAAACTTATCAAGCCACTTGCTTCAGGGAAGGTCATCAATGGAGAAACCATGACCATTAGGAACTGTAGAGGTTGCAGGTGGAGGAGCTCTGGGATTGAGATCTGGAATGTCCTTTGGATCCTCAACTTCATCAATTATAGGATCATCTGGGGGAGGAGGATCGGCTATATATAGAACTGGATATGGATCTTGACTTTCAGAGTCAGAGGAAACACCGGGAGTATGATTAGAAGAAGCAGCTATGGCGAATAACATATCACTGATAGGATTTGTGGGGTTGGATCTTGTAGAATCAATCTTGAGCTGGGAAGGTGCGGGACCTTTGTCTTTGGGGTTTGGTTTAGGCTTAAGATCAGCTGTGCGGTGTCCAAAAATCTGGGAAGGGGAGGCAGTAGAGGAACGAGTGGCAGTAATAACAGATGGTGAAGGGGTTGGTTAAGAAGGAGGAATGGAGGCTATGGGAGTAGAAGGGCCAAACAGGCTATGGTGTCTAGTAGGAGCCATAAAGAGGGGTTGAGAGATATTTTAGGGAGTATAAGAGGGGTAAAATGGAGAAGGAAACGAGGCGCCAAACAAGTCTGGAAGCTGCCTAGTTTGATGAAGTTGCTGGGTTTGCAAGGATTGTAACTGGTGTTTGAGGCTTTTCATTTCAGCATCTTTGGCAATAAAGGCTGAAGTGAAGGCTTGGTTAGTATAGGCCATCTGAAGAAGTTCAGTATGGAGGCTTTGGATCTTTTGTTGTAGATCATGGATCATAAGTTCCAGGGATGAGAGTTTCCAGTTTACAGTATTTTCGAGAGATTGTTGAGATCGGGAAATTCTCTGTAAGATTTTGTTCTGCGCCAGGGTATTGGCAGACTGCCAGTTAATAGCAGCTTCAGCAGCAACGACAAATATGGAAGATCCATCGGAGTTTATGACAGAGGCATCTGGAATTTTATGCTGATGGGTAGTCTATTCATTATCATCATGGTAAGAGAGGGGAGGAAAATCATCCTCGGTCCATGAAGATGCAGGAGAGAACATATAGCAAGGGACATGTTGAGGTAAATCTGGAGGAGGAGTCTGTCTAGGAGCACAAGGAGTATAAGGAGGCTTGCAAGCTGGAGGAGAAGGCTTTGTTTGAGGCTTCTTTGATTTGCCTTATTCGACATAGTAGTCGAATTTTACAGATGGTTCGCCAAGGAGGCCGATTGTGGGATCACCATCCTCATATCGCTTTTGGAGCCGATACTGGGAGGATTGTTTTTTAGGTTGTGGGGGTTTATCCTCATAATCCAAATCGAGGAGACAGTCATCACAATCACAAGCATCGAAATACTTGTGTCCAGAGAGTGGATCTTAGAAATAGTAAATAGGATCCCCAGAGGATTGGAATTTACTGATGGGTATTTGGTTTCGGAGATCTGAGGGACCAAACATATGGATCTCCGGGAGCTTTGAGGAGAATAGAGGCAGGGTACTGGAAAAACTGCTGGGCTTGGGAAAGGTAATAGAAACAGTGTCATCAGGCTTGGTGATGCAAGTTGGATTACTTGAATGAACAGATTTGGGTTGTTGATGAATTTTTTCATATGAGGTGACCCAAGAATTGGGAAGAAGCTGGTACAGCTCAGCTTTGGATAACTGTTTGGGTATATGGGTATAGGTAGCTTGGTGCTGGGTATTAATATCAAGAAGGAGAGCATCATGGGAAACATTAGAAGGAAGACACATGTCCATGGCATGGTTTTGCAACCGATATGCCATTTGGTAGTGGAGAGTGGCCGCATAAATGGTAGGAACGACAGAAGCACCATGGATCTAGACCTGGATCTAGAGAGCATTAAGGAGGTGTGGATCTTTCAGAGGCATGTTAAAATTAGGGAAGAAGTTGAAGACCACCATTCCCGCATTTAACGTCGTCTGGACTGTTGCAATGCATGCATGCTGATACTGCTGGAAGCGAGTATCAAGAAGTGCAATCCGGGAAATAACTGGAAGACCTTTGCGACCATGGAAGGAAAGGGCAATACGCATTGCTCCAAAATGGAGGTGAGTATAACCTTTTTCCTACCATTGGGTTGGTAGCTCTGGAGGCAATTCTAGAGGAAAAAGTTGTTCTGCGTCTGTAGCCGGGACAAAGCACTGATCAAACCTAGAGGCTTGAACATACTCAAGAACAGAACTGGGTCTATGTGTGTGGAAAAGTTTAGTAACTTTGTTTAAGGCAGATGGAGGCTTGACAAAAGCAGTGTAAGGGTTAACCAGAGGTAGATCTGTAACAGGAACCTTACTGGATTCATCCAAATACTTGTACTCATATAGATATTCGACTTTAGAAGAAGAAGAGGGAAGAAGATATCTGGAAGAATTAGATCGAAAAGAACGAGAGCTTGAGCCAGAACTAGAAGATCTAGACATAGACATAATAAGGGAGATCTGGGTTCATCAATTACTTCCACATACAATAAAGGAATTCAAAATCAATAGAGTATAATTTCACGAAAAATATTATCAAGAAGTGGTCTAGGCAGAGCGGGATCTATGGATCCATCATGCACCGTAACTCTCTTCAGGTTTTGGTACTAAATACATATAGAATACGATATCTATCAAAGAAGGTAACCCGAGCTAAAAAGGCCTTCCGCCAACAAACGCTCAGAGACTATTATCCTTAATAGAAGGAGTACTATATAGTATGAAGATACGCTAAATAACCAATTTTCACAAAGAAAAGAAGAGAAGTTTTCAGCATGTAAATAAATGAAGATCATCAAGCCAAGAACCATAATGAAAATATATAGTCGTGATAAATTCTACCATAATGATAAAGAAAATATTAATGTAGTGGCTGTAATTGAATCCCCCAGAAGGTGTTTAAGTAGCCATATGGCTCTGATACCAAAAAATACAAACAATGAAGTAGGACAAGATCAAAGATTAAAAGAATTGAAAGTAAGAAACAAGAAGAGATTATATAACTGAATACACACTAGATTTTATTTCTGGGACTCTGCCCTTCACAAACATACAATCAATCCTTATATAGGCTGAAAAACATAGACCAAAAGACCAAACGATCCCCTGTGGGGCAAACCTAATAATACAGAGCAATCATGAAGGCTGGTGACATCAGCCATGACATAAGAGACAAGAAAGACAAAAATACCCTTGCCGACTGTCGAAATGGCAGGCAATAAAAGTGGAGAGACGTGTTTACCATTGCCGATAAACCTTATTACAATAAAACCTTACTACAACACTCATACATCACTCATACTAAAATATTACATAACAGACAGAATAGCCTACAACATACATCATATTGCTGTTACCAATCACCAGGAGGACTCCAATCATTTGTGTGAAAGTCTTCGGAATTGTAACCGCTGGGAGCTGGTTCAATGGGATAAGCATGGAGGTGAACCCTATAGATGGGATGATTTGGATCTTGAAGATCCCATGAATATTGAGCTTCATGTTCTGCAAGAATCTGGAGAATCTTGTGACGCTAGTCTAATGGATAGAAATCTGAATTTCGCCAATTTGCAGTGTCGGGATAAAACAGAAATGGGGAAATGGACTAAGGGGGAATTCCATTATGATGGCAGATTTGAGTTCTGAAAATGTCGAAGTGGGTAGCCAATTCATAGACTAAAATATTCTCATGTCCTGTGAAAAATGAAACATGAAAATTTCGTCAAACATGGATACCATTATCAGGAGAGGGGAAGAACTGCTTAGAACTCCAAAAAACAAACATAGGATTTTGAAATGGAGTACGACGGAGTTGATTTTGCCAGAAGGAGATGTCTCCAAACAGAGTGAGCCAAGAGCAAAACTTCATTTGAGCTGGGAAAATGTATATATTAATAACTATATACATTTTCCTATTCTTAAAATATTTATATACATTTACATTATACATAAAAAATATATTTTCAAATATATTATTAATGAAAAAGTAATTGGCCCTTCATAATTACAATGCATATAATAAATGTAAAATATATATTTATACCTATACATATATATACACACATTACTATTAAAGAATGAGCATTTTTAATAGTGTTTTGTTTTTATTATTATTATTTTCCCAATAAAAATCGAGTTATTTTTAATTTTAAATTAAATTCATGATGTCTTCTTTAATAATAGATTAATCTAGTATAAATGCAATGATGATTAATGTATTATACATAGAATCATGATGGTTATAAGATGACATTCCAATAATTTTATATATTCATGTAACCGTTGATAAAATTGAAATCTCAAAAAGATGCATGAAAGTTTAGTGTCCATTTATTTTATATATATGTATATATACAACATATACCGATATACTAATCATAATTGTTCAAATACATAAAAGTATAATTAAAATACATTAATTTATTCACCTATTGAATTCTCTGAATTACAGAGAATATATAATTTTATAACTCTTCAACTTTCCAAACCTACACTTTTAGACTCTTAAGAGTTGTAAAACTAATCATTATGGTTAAAATACATTTAAATCTAATTAAAGTACATTAACTTGTTCAATTATTTAATTCTTTAGAATTTTAAAATTTTATAACTCTTATAATTTCCAAACATATAGTTTAGGGCTTTTAAAATTCTCTATAGTTATAAAAGCTTTTCTCTCTAGCTATTAGTACACTCATAAAAAAGTATTTTATCTATCTATCTATCTATATATATATTTCCTACGTCCCTACACTAATTATCCAGTGTAATTTGTCTCTAACTAAATTATTTTATTTTTCATTTGTGTTTGCAGATCTTGTTTCATTATTGCAGTTTTTCACTCGAAGGTATTCATATAATTCCAAGATGAATCTTATCTTTGCATTTGGTTCCTCTTCATGTAATTTTTTTTCATTTGTGTGTAATTTGGTTTTTCTCTAACTATATATATATATATATATATTTATTTATTTATTTTAGTACAATTTGGTTTCTTTCTAACTATTTTTTTTTAAAAAATTTCATTTGTGTTTGTAGATTTGGATTCATTGTTCCAGTTATTCATTTGAAGGTATTCATGTAATCCCCAAGTCTATAATCAATTATTGTTTATTCCATTTTTTTGTTCACAGTTTGAGTCAATATATTTTGAATTTATCTTTCTATTTTTTCTTATATTATAAAAATTTATATTGATTAATAATTCATGTGAAACTATGATCCATTTTCCTAAAAACGTATATACCTTTTTATTTGTTTACTTATTTTTTTAAAAAAATTGCTTGAATTTCAATGGATTTACAAACTAAAGATCAATATTAAAATTTTGGTTTGAAATAAGTTGGTGATGGATGTGGGCTTAAAATTGTGTTATACGATATATCCGGATAAATGTAAACATTTTCATATGAAATTTTTGTTCGAAACCATAGTATATTATAATAGATTTTGTTGTATCATAGTTTTATTAATTATTTACAATTATTTTTATATGAATATGCCTATCTACAAAATCTTTTCTTATCATTATTTTGTTTATACAAATATTATCAAGCAATACCCTTATTTATAGAATTCTAATTTTTCCATTGCCCGAGAAAAGCCCATAAAAAATAGATTGATATTTGGATTTAAGCATTATATTTTAGAAAAGTAAAATATAACAAAAATATGTGTTAATCTATTAATAAAAGCAACATTTATTTAATTTTTTTTTATATCGATCATTTTAAAGTTCCAATTAGACTAATATATATATATATATATATTATGCCAGTTCAAAGTCTATTCATGCAGGCTCATACCGAAATAAGACTAGAAAAAAATATATTTAAAAAGATCCATGGAATATTTAATTTTGAAATATATATATTTTGCCAACTTGAGAGTGACTATCTTATGTTCGGGAAGCATACAAAATTACAAGCAAAATTTTACAGGTATAGAAATTAAAAATGAGAATGATTTGAGTAAAGTCCGCATCCAATTCAAGAGGTCAGAGAAGAAAATTAATTTTAAGGAATTCGTCTTCTCCATCAATGTTGGTGGTGTGGAGACAATTTCTTGCTTCTCTATCTAACCTATCTCGCAAGGAAAAAACAAAAAGTACTACTAGTTCTTCACTACTACACGTGAAATAAGGCAACAAGTTAAAGAGAGTACAGAGAAACTCTGTAGAAATGTAGAGATACCAAAATTAAGTTTTGGATGCATTAGTTTTCAACTATTAGTTTTACTTAAAGATATAATCTCTGAAAAATTCATTTTGATTCTTATTCCAATACTATCTCCATTGGCTTCGTTGAATTCTCTTCCATATTCTTAGATCTGGAGGAACGACAAGATTTACTATGCCAAGAGACTGATATGTATATCAGAAATGATCTCTTTTATGTCTTCTTTTATGGAAAAGTTATAGCTCGCCCAGAGATAAAGATTGATGATGAAGGTCATTATAAAACTATGTGTAGTGAATGTCAATACTTAAAGGTAAGGGCATCCATGAGATCTCGATATTGTCTTGTTTAACTAGAATCATAGTCCTTGTCCATATGAAAAATAACATTAAAGAGATGTATTTCTCAAATAATTTTCCAAATTTACTTAATAGCGTATATTTACTTAAACGGAATCAAAATGAATTTTTCAGAGATTATATCTTTAAGTAAAACTAATAGTTGAAAACTAATTTGCTCTAGAATATTTATAATTTTCTGTATGGATAAACATGCATAAAGCCTAACGCCTAAACGCACACTTGCTAACGGCTAAACGGCAACGGCACAAGCAAAACATCCTAGAAATAATAAATTTCTCTTCTAGATATCAGTTAACATCTTCTATTTTTCTTTTTACTTAGAAAGATAAATCCGAACGATCAATTCAATAATTCATAATGTAAACTTAAATATATCAACATTAAGTAATAAGAAGATAAATTACAGAAAAACATTTCTCTTGTATTTATTCATTACATGGACATGACTCTTATTCTAATAAACAGACTCGAGGCTCTCTAGGAGCCCTTTTGGACTACTCACACATACTGAAATATAAAATACCTTATGATCTTCTAGAGAGGTTTCTGAATAAAAACTATCCTTCAAACTTTCGATCCTTACCTCTGAAGATACTTCCTCTATTTATAGACCTTCAGTCCTTTGAAGATAAGACTGATGACTAAGAGTCTCTCTTTTTCTTTTGTTTTCCTCGAGTGCACGTTAGCCTCATCGTCAGGAAAAGTAAGTCAAAGATTCCTCTTCTTTATGACACACTACACACTACTGAGACCACAACTTTTCCCAAAAGGGTAGTGAGTGGAGGGTCCAGTCTAAACATTATTGACTCGATAATGAATAAAAAGACTTATAAATTACATATAAAATTCTACCGACATATAGGACAAAAATGCCCTAACTTCTTGTCTTTGCTTGGAGACGAAAACTCTAGGTCCTGGGGACCTCTGCTTTATCAAAGTTATGCAGACTGATGTCCACCTATCTTCTCTTTTTTAACTTTGATCTTATCTTTCTTTGGAAAAGATATTCTGTCTGAAATAATCTCATCTTGTCGATCTATGGTCTCGACAGCTGTATCCTTAGACGTAAGTGAATGCGTCATTGGGGCGTCCTTCGTCATTGCATGCGTCAATGGGTCTTCAGTCGTCATTGCTTGCGTCAATGGTATCAGAATATCATTCTGATCCTCAAATGCTATGGCAAGGCTGGTACGATTGTGATCTTGAAGTGCTCGAGTCACTATTCTTTCTGAATCTTCCCATGTGAAATGTTTGCTGAAGTCGATAATCCTTTCGCTGATGTGCTCAATTCTGACCAATCTCTCTTGTTGGTTTGGAGAACTGGGATCATTTCTGATATACATATCAGTCTCTTGGCATAGTAAATCTTGTCGTTCCTCCAGAATATGTAGATCCGGATAAATAACAGCAGGCTGATTATTATAATCATTAAGAGTTTTCCAAAATGACTGATAGAATAATGGAGGGGCAGAATAAACTCTTACTCCAAACTTCTCAGTTGGTTCATAAAAACTCCTATTATGTCTTGTCTTGTATAAAAATTCTACAAAACTCTGAACTGGTTTAGGACATCTTGAAACCATTCTTGAAGATTTCTCATTAATATAAAAAGCTCGAATGAATCCAAACTTAAATAATTTCTGAAAAATATCAGGTTCTATGTCTCTATTAATAACCACTTGTTTACCTCCAGGCAAACTTGATATAATGAATCCCTCCTCTGGTTCTATCCCTAGGGTGAATAATTTCTCATTTTGAACTAGATCGTACATAGCTTCCCATTCTTTTTTCCAAAAATAGAAAGTAGGTATAAATCTATATTGAAATAGATCAAACCTAAGGGGTTCTTCTATATCAATGTGTTCAGTACTGACCTCTATATCTTGAATTAAAGGTTTTAAACTAAGGTCTTCTCTTGTCTCTTTCTTTAATAAGTTTAGAGAACTTTCTGATAATTTATTTAACCTAGCAAATTCTTTCTCTGCTTTTCTTACAGGTATTGGGCTTTTTGTACCTGCATGGATGTGGCTAAATAACTCTCCTAAGATCTGGGCCTGATCTTCTGTAGTAGGAAACTTCATAGTTCTTTTCCAACTCAAACTTTTGGGCTGGAATGAAGGTTCATCTTTGAATTTGGGCTCAACTGTATAGGGCCTAAGGCTCAAAGGATTGTGGTGTTGTACTTTCCTATTTTGGCTATATAGCTGGTCAAGTATTTCGAAAGAAGGGGGTTTTCCTGTCAATCTAGATCGAAACTTTTCAAGGGCTATATTTGGCTCTGGCTTCTTGTCTTCAGCAGTGGGCTTTAGACTTTGATTAAAGTGAACATGAGGTCCACCTAGGTTTGGGCCTGCTTGAGGCTTTCCAGTTTTAATACTGTTATGAGGCAATTGTCCTAATGAGACTAAACCTTTGTTTCTCTTGTCCATATATGGACTTTTGGGCTTACTAGCCTCTTTGGACTTATAAGTCCTATCCTCCTCATTAATACTTAAGCCTACTGCCTCTTTATATGTGTTTGGAGGGAAAGATGAAACTTTTGTTTTTAAGGCTTCACTTTTTTGGTCAAGCTGGGTTTGTGCAATTTCTATTTCTAATTGGGTTAACTTTCTTTTCATTTCTAAAATAGAAAGCTCAGCACTTGATCTGCTTGTAGATGCCATCTTCTGAAAAAACAGAAATAAACAATTAATCTTGTCCAGTGAGGACTTATAAAATGCATGTTGTGGTGCATTCTTCTATTTCTATATTTGCCATTTCTCTTGTTAGAGAATCAGCTATGAAATTCTTAGCTCCTGCAATATGCTCGATAGTCATATGTGAGCCTACTGACAAAATCTTCCACTTGTCCCTGCACACTTTAGCAGAATAATCATTAGTAGAAGTATTTGTTGATTTCAAAAATCCTATAACTGATTTGTTATCAGTTTGAAGAGTAAATGGTTCTGTTATAACAAACATTTTGAACTTCTTTAAACTCTTTCTAATTGCTCTAAGTTCCTTATCAAATGTAGACCATTTTAATTCTGATTCAGACCAGACACCATTTGCATATCTGGCAATCTTAAAATTATGATCATAACTACCTTCCTTGTTTCTAGGTTGAAACTGTAATGATGCTCCCCAAGCCTTATCACTAGCATCTGTAGTGACATAAAGCTTATCACCCTTTTTGGGTAATGTTAACTTCGGTATGTTATGACACATATCCTTAATTTTCTGAACTGTTTCAGAATCTTCTGGAGTCCAACTCCACTCTCCTTTATTATGTTTCTTCCTTAGCTTTCTTTGTAATGGTTCCTTTAGAATAGCTATATTGGGAAGATAACTACTTGTAGCATAGCAAAGACATCCTAAAAATCTAGTTAGATCTTTCTTGTCTTTTATGTAGTTAGGAAAATTTTCTATTTTCTCTAACACATGTGGTTGAAGTGTAACTTCAGAATCTGAAATAGTTATTCCTAAGAATTCGATACTAGTTCTATTAAGTTCGATTTTCTTCTTGGAAATAATTATTCCATTATCTCTAAGCTCTTGTGCTATTTGCCTAAGATGCTTGAGATGCTCATCTTGTGTTTTACTGAAGATAAGTATATCATCAATATACACAGAACAAAACTCATTGTATTTTCCTAAAACAAGATCCATCTTTTCTTGGAAAATACTTGGGGCTGTTTTTAATCCCATTGGCATAACCTTCCATTCATAACTTCCTAAGGGGCTACTGAATGCTGTATATGGTATGCTTGACTCTTCCATTTTTACTTGGTAGAATCCACTTTTACAATCTATCTTAGAGTAATACTTGCTATCTCTTAATTTAAGAAATAACTCATCCTTGTTAGGAATTCTATATGCATTTCCTTGAATACAGTTATTTAACTGAATATAGTTAATAACCATTCTTGCTTTACCTCTTTTAATCTCGGAGTGATTCCGGACCATAAAGGCTGGAAATGACCATGGTGACTTGCTAGATCTAATTAAATCTAACTGAAGCAATTCTTTGATATGAAGATTAAAGTCTTCAATATCTTCAGGAGTTGCTGAAATAGGTTTAATTCTTATAGGAATTCTTAAACCTTTACTTCTTAAATCCTGGGGATCTAATAACTTGATTTCACACTTAGGGTGATCCTCTTTCCATAAAGCTAAAGGATTCTCACTAAAATTATCTTTAAGCAATGCTTCAACATCAACTAATGAAGTGTTGTTTATGGATTGCTCAACTTTGATTTGCATAACCTCACTACGCTTACCTGAGGAACTCAGATAGGGATGACAACTAGGATTAGTTGTGGAGTGGGTACACGAAAGGGGAATATGATTCAAATCAGAAGTAAGAATCATGTTGCTTAGCACTGTACAAGGGCTAAACTGAAGCCAAAAGATATTACCTATGATAATATCGTAGCTCATAAGATTATGTTGCCAAAACTCGGCAGAATAAATCTTATCTCCAAGCCTAAATTGGACTTCTGGGGCATAAAGAGACGTTTGACTTACTGCAGAATTTGCATAAGTTAATGTCTTCTTTGGGCCTTCAATCCAGTACTCTGGAGGGAAAATATGTTCTTTGGCTAATATAAGTGTACATCCTGTATCATATAGACAATCTATATCATAAGGCATATATCCATTGAACATAAGGCTAATTGTACAATAGCGAGTTGCTATCTGTACATTCTGGCAAATGTTATCTATACATTCACTAGACTCTAAATATGGATTTAGATTATTTACTTTGTCCATACTAGGATTACTACTTTCAGAAGAATCTTCACTTTCTGAAATATGATCCTCTTGATCATCCTGATCATCCTGATAAGTACTACTACTATTGTCAGTATTATATCCTGATGCTGGATTATCAAAACTTCTAGTTGGCCAGTTAATCTGGTTCTCTATTGGATATGGTAGGACTTGTATTCTATTCCTTTGCTTTTGCTGTAGAGTTTTTAATAACTTCTCAGCTTGATCAATTCTCTTCTGTAAATCTTTCATAATAGATTCTTCATCATTTATAGCTTGCACCTCTTCATCATCAATCTTTATCTCTGGGCGAGCTATAACTTTAAAATGAGACATCTCTCTTGCTTTATTCAAAAGCTCTTGATCTGTCATTCCTTTGAATTGAACATATCCAAAAGGGGTTTGTCTGCACCATTTCAATTCTTCATAATACTTAAGAATTCTGGTGTCAAACTCTTCAGGGTCATCTATGAATCTAGTCAGACTCATTTTCTTGACTATCATACATATAGTCCTTCTCTGATTCAGATCCAGATGATTCAGAAGTTATCATCTCATAGATACTTTCTTCATCTGAATGTTCAAATTCATCGTAGCATATGTAATTTATCTCTTCCAGAGATTTTACCTTTTCTGCTACTTTCTTCTTCTTAGGACACTCGTTTGCATAATGACCTTTTTCATTACATGCATAACAAGTACAATCCTTCTTAGGTTTTCTATTATACTCCTTCTTCTTTGCTCTAAAGAATTTTGGTTTCTTAAAAGATTTCTCCTTTGTCCATTTTCTGAACTTTGGTTTAAATCTTTTAAAACTTCTAAAACCTCTTTTATGTCTTCTTTTATGGAAAGACATATTTCTATTGCATCCAAAACTTAATTTTGGTATTTCTACATTTCTACAGAGTTTCTCTGTACTCTCTTTAACTTGTTGCCTCATTCTTTTTTCTAGGCAATACTGGGCAAGTTTCTCCTTAACGAAAGCCATTCTTATTCCAATACTATCTCCATTGGCTTCGTTGAATTCTGCTAACATTTTGTCATTCCAGGGATCTGGTAATTTGACAAAATATAGTCTAAGTAACTCCTTGTTCTCTATATCTTGATAGATATAGAAAAGTCTTGAGAATGCACTATTGTACTCATCTAATTCAGACATTTTGCACATCTCAATCTTCTGTAGCATTTTCCAAGCTTTTTCCTTTTGCTTGTTTTCTACATCTTGGGTATTTGTTATCCCACATATCTCTTTCCTAAGGGCTGCTCCAATTAATGGGCCTTTTCCTCCTTGAGATATAAACTTAACCTTAAGGTCTTGGTAACGTGATGTTTTCTTAAAACCTTCCCAGACTTTTCTGGCTAAACCCATTAAACTATTTTCTTGATAGTTTAACTTCTGCTCTAAACCCCATTCTTCAAAATGAATGCCTATAGCAGTATCCATTGCTGCTTCCCAGTTTGAAATTTCTATTTCAGCAGTCTTTAGATTATTACAATAAAGGGTTATTCCTTTATCATTTATGGGATTGGTCTTGACAGGTTCCTGTCTTATATCACGGTCTATTTCTCCTAAAATAGGTTCTTCATTCTTTACCATTCTTGACTTCCATAGTCTTTCATTTCTAGCATTACCTTGTGATTGGGGTCTATTATACTTTCTTCTAGACTCACTTGGTAATTCTCTCTTTGCATATGTATCACGATTTCCTGGTGGATTTTTACCAAACATCGTGGTAGCATTTGCTTCTTCAATATTCTGTATACTCTCTACATTGTATTTATAATGTAAAGGATATGCAAGAATATTTGTCACAAGGCTCAATTGTCTTGTGATCTGCTGATCTATTACTTCAGCATTGTCCCATTCTTTCTCGAGTCTAGACTTAAGGTGTCTAAGATCGATATTAGAAGGGAGACTCTCCTTCTCAAGTAATGTTCTATAATTCATTCTGAATCATCATCATTACTTTAACTTGTTCCTATATCATTCTTCCATTTACTTAATGGTTTGATACTAGTTTGTGGTTCCTTTAATCTTATTGAAACACTATTTCTTCCCTTGAGTATATACTCAGGTTCAACTGATTGCTTAACTTCGACATTATTCTCATCTTTCTCAAAGTTAAATTCAAGATCATATCTTAATTTATCTATGGGAATTGGCTGAGGTATTAATGTTCCATCAATCTGGCTTGATTTTACTATAACAGTTTCTCCACGAAGCCTGTTATTAGCATTAATCTTCCTATCTCTTGCTCTATAGGGGAAAGGTGTCTCTACCCAACTATAGTACATCTTGAGGGATATAGATAAAGCTCTAGATCTCTCTTTCTGGTTGATATTAGTTTTAGCATCAATAACAATGAGATCTGTTAAATTCTCATCTGCTGCTGAAGCTGTAATATCACAGAAAATCTCTGTATACACACTTCCTGTAAACAGATTGGTTGACCATAATCCTATGATCTGTTGCTTAGGATCTAGTTGTCTTAGATCTCTAACTGATAGGGAAAAAGGAATATCTAATCCTGTGTTTCCTAACCACTTTGCCATTATTTGTATGGCTGCTATGTTATAATATCCTTCCTCTTGAGTTACATCTTCCTTCTGTAACGCATGGATTCTAATCATACTATCGGCTGCATAGTCTCGACTAGTAGTCTTATAGAATCTAAGGATTTTCTTCTCTTTAAGTTTCTTTGATTCATAAAGAATATTCTCAGGTAGGTGAGGCATAGCATAGTTACTCACATTATCTACTTCCTGAACTGTAATCTTATCATAAATCTGATAGGCTGGTTTCTTGACTTCTTTCATAGAAATCTTTCCTTTCATCTTATCAATCCAATGATTCATTTTGGTGTATATAACCAAGAAAGGTCTGTCTTATATCCTCGAATTGTTCCAAATTCTGGATTGCTTGATTTTCCTGAAATCTTTAAATCTCCTAATCTCTTAGTAAGATTTTCTATTTTCTCATGGAAATCCTCCTTGTCTTTTTCAAAGACTTCTTTGATTATTTTGACCTGATTGAATATCTCTTCCATATTCTTAGATCGTTGATCATAATCATCTCTTAAATCTTGCACTTGCTGTTGCATAGTTTCCTGATTTATTAGAATTTCTATCAAAATTCTTTGGTTAGTTCTAATAATCTTGTCAAGATAACTAAAATTCTCAGTTAAAGATGACTCTTCAGTGTTCTGTCTTGGATTAACTAAGGATATTCTATCTGGAAAATTCCTCAACTTAATCTCCAATGAATTCTCATAAAAATTTTCCATTCTATGAAACTCTTCTCTTGATTACTTCAAGAATAACTTCTACTCTTTCTAGCATTTGTGTACTAGACTCAACTAAGGGTATTATCCTATTATTAAGATGTAATATCTGTTTTTCGATATTCATCTCAATAGGTCTGGTTTTGTATGGATCATACTTTTTATCATCAATAAAGCATTCTATCTTTCCACACAATTTTCTATTTTCAGAATTCATCTCTTTGTTCTGATTATAGATTGATTCCTCAATTACATCTCTTATTTTATCAATAGAAATATTAATGAGGCACTTTGATAGACTTTCGAAAATTTCTGTATTCTCGATTTGTCTTTTCTCTAAATCCTTAATCTTCTCAAGGATTTTCTTGATTGATTTATGATGATTCTGCTCCTCGGAATTCATTCAATTTTAATAAAATTGAATTTCATCATCATCTGAATCAAGATTGTTGGATCTATCTAAAGAATAAATATTTGAATATAACTCAGCATATTTAGACTTTAAAATCTTTAGATCACTGTCCTTATTCAAGGCTTGAAATAGTTCCTCTTTGAACTTATTTCCAGAAGTTTCTACTTCTTTTGGAGCTTCTGATCCCGAAGCTTCGTCTTTAGGCATATGACTCAATCTAATTGAACCATTAGTAATATAACCTTTGTTATATAACCATCCTAAAGCTTCATCAATCTTTGCTTGAGAGCTGATTGATAATTCATGATTATAGGGTCTGAAACTAAGTATTTTCTTAGTTTTACTTCCTATACCAAACTTGTTCCAAAACTTTTTGGCTTCTTTTGTTTCTAACAAATGCAATGGTTTATCAACATTAAAACCACATATATCATTAGCATATATTTTTGCTTCTATTATGTTAGTTTCAGAATAAGTAATGATTACTTCTTCGGTTTCTAACATTTCAATTATTTCTTTATAATTAAAATTATTATCTCTATTATCCATGAAGTGGTCTGAGCAGAGCGAGACTTAGCGGTCTGTCATGCACCGTAACACTCTTCATTACTAATAAGCATTTAATTCAAATTAGTTTAATTACGAAAGTAGCTAAAACTATTTTGTATAAAAACCTATTAGTAATGAAGAGTGTTACGGTGCATGACAGACCGCTAAGTCTCGCTCTGCTCAGACCACTTCATGGATAATAGAGATAATAATTTTAATTATAAAGAAATAATTGAAATGTTAGAAACCGAAGAAGTAATCATTACTTATTCTGAAACTAACATAATAGAAGCAAAAATATATGCTAATGATATATGTGGTTTTAATGTTGATAAACCATTGCATTTGTTAGAAACAAAAGAAGCCAAAAAGTTTTGGAACAAGTTAGGTATAGGAAGTAAAACTAAGAAAATACTTAGTTTCAGACCCTATAATCATGAATTATCAATCAGCTCTCAAGCAAAGATTGATGAAGCTTTAGGATGGTTATATAACAAAGGTTATATTACTAATGGTTCAATTAGATTGAGTCATATGCCTAAAGACGAAGCTTCGGGATCAGAAGCTCCAAAAGAAGTAGAAACTTCTGGAAATAAGTTCAAAGAAGAACTATTTCAAGCCTTGAATAAGGACAGTGATCTAAAGATTTTAAAGTCTAAATATGCTGAGTTATATTCAAATATTTATTCTTTAGATAGATCCAACAATCTTGATTCAGATGATGATGAAATTCAATTTTATTAAAATTGAATGAATTCTGAGGAGCAGAATCATCATAAATCAATCAAGAAAATCCTTGAGAAGATTAAGGATTTAGAGAAAAGACAAATCGAGAATACAGAAATTTTCGAAAGTCTATCAAAGTGCCTCATTAATATTTCTATTGATAAAATAAGAGATGTAATTGAGGAATCAATCTATAATCAGAACAAAGAGATGAATTCTGAAAATAGAAAATTGTGTGGAAAGATAGAATGCTTTATTGATGATAAAAAGTATGATCCATACAAAACCAGACCTATTGAGATGAATATCGAAAAACAGATATTACATCTTAATAATAGGATAATACCCTTAGTTGAATCTAGTACACAAATGCTAGAAAGAGTAGAAGTTATTCTTGAAGTAATCAAGAGAAGAGTTTCATAGAATGGAAAAATTTTATGAGAATTCATTGGAGATTAAGTTGAGGAATTTTCCAGATAGAATATCCTTAGTTAATCCAAGACAGAACACTGAAGAGTCATCTTTAACTGAGAATTTTAGTTATCTTGACAAGATTATTAGAACTAACCAAAGAATTTTGATAGAAATTCTAATAAATCAGGAAACTATGCAACAGCAAGTGCAAGATTTAAAGGATGATTATGATCAACGATCTAAGAATATGGAAGAGATATTCAATCAGGTCAAAATAATCAAAGAAGTCTTTGAAAAAGACAAGGAGGATTTCCATGAGAAAATAGAAAATCTTACTAAGAGATTAGGAGATTTAAAGATTTCAGGAAAATCAAGCAATCCAGAATTTGGAACAATTCGAGGATATAAGACAGACCTTTCTTGGTTATATACACCAAAATGAATCATTGGATTGATAAGATGAAAGGAAAGATTTCTATGAAAGAAGTCAAGAAACCAGCCTATCAGATTTATGATAAGATTACAGTTCAGGAAGTAGATAATGTGAGTAACTATGCTATGCCTCACCTACCTGAGAATATTCTTTATGAATCAAAGAAACTTAAAGAGAAGAAAATCCTTAGATTCTATAAGACTACTAGTCGAGACTATGCAGCCGATAGTATGATTAGAATCCATGCGTTACAGAAGGAAGATGTAACTCAAGAGGAAGGATATTATAACATAGCAGCCATACAAATAATGGCAAAGTGGTTGGGAAACACAGGATTAGATATTCCTTTTTCCCTATCAGTTAGAGATCTAAGACAACTAGATCCTAAGCAACAGATCATAGGATTATGGTCAACCAATCTGTTCACAGGAAGTGTGTATACAGAGATTTTCTGTGATATTACAGCTTCAGCAGCAGATGAGAATTTAACAGATCTCATTGTTATTGATGCTAAAACTAATATCAACCAGAAAGAGAGATCTAGAGCTTTATCTATATCCCTCAAGATGTACTATAGTTGGGTAGAGACACCTTTCCCCTATAGAGCAAGAGATAGGAAGATTAATGCTAATAACAGGCTTCGTGGAGAAACTGTTATAGTAAAATCAAGCCAGATTGATGTAACATTAATACCTCAGCCAATTCCCATAGATAAATTAAGATATGATCTTGAATTTAACTTTGAGAAAGATGAGAATAATGTCGAAGTTAAGCAATCAGTTGAACCTGAGTATATACTCAAGGGAAGAAATAGTGTTTCAATAAGATTAAAGGAACCACAAACTAGTATCAAACCATTAAGTAAATGGAAGAATGATATAGGAACAAGTAAAAGTAATGATGATGATTCAGAATGAATTATAGAACATTACTTGAGAAGGAGAGTCTCCCTTCTAATATCGATCTTAGACACCTTAAGTCTAGACTCGAGAAAGAATGGGACAATGCTGAAGTAATAGATCAGCAGATCACAAGACAATTGAGCCTTGTGACAAATATTCTTGCATATCCTTTACATTATAAATACAATGTAGAGAGTATACAGAATATTGAAGAAGCAAATGCTACCACGATGTTTGGTAAAAATCCACCAGGAAATCGTGATACATATGCAAAGAGAGAATTACCAAGTGAGTCTAGAAGAAAGTATAATAGACCCCAATCACAAGGTAATGCTAGAAATGAAAGACTATGGAAGTCAAGAATGGTAAAGAATGAAGAACCTATTTTAGGAGAAATAGACCGTGATATAAGACAGGAACCTGTCAAGACCAATCCCATAAATGATAAAGGAATAACCCTTTATTGTAATAATCTAAAGACTGCTGAAATAGAAATTTCAAACTGGGAAGCAGCAATGGATACTGCTATAGGCATTCATTTTGAAGAATGGGGTTTAGAGCAGAAGTTAAACTATCAAGAAAATAGTTTAATGGGTTTAGCCAGAAAAGTCTGGGAAGGTTTTAAGAAAACATCACGTTACCAAGACCTTAAGGTTAAGTTCATATCTCAAGGAGGAAAAGGCCCATTAATTGGAGCAGCCCTTAGGAAAGAGATATGTGGGATAACAAATACCCAAGATGTAGAAAACAAGCAAAAGGAAAAAGCTTGGAAAATGCTACAGAAGATTGAGATGTGCAAAATGTCTGAATTAGATGAGTACAATAGTGCATTCTCAAGACTTTTCTATATCTATCAAGATATAGAGAACAAGGAGTTACTTAGACTATATTTTGTCAAATTACCAGATCCCTGGAATGACAAAATGTTAGCAGAATTCAACGAAGCCAATGGAGATAGTATTGGAATAAGAATGGCTTTCGTTAAGGAGAAACTTGCCCAGTATTGCCTAGAAAAAAGAATGAGGTAACAAGTTAAAGAGAGTACAGAGAAACTCTGTAGAAATGTAGAAATACCAAAATTAAGTTTTGGATGCAATAGAAATATGTCTTTCCATAAAAGAAGACATAAAAGAGGTTTTAGAAGTTTTAAAAGATTTAAACCAAAGTTCAGAAAATGGACAAAGGAGAAATCGTTTAAGAAACCAAAATTCTTTAGAGCAAAGAAGAAGGAGTATAATAGAAAACCTAAAAAGGATTGTACTTGTTATGCATGTAATGAAAAAGGTCATTATGCAAACGAGTGTCCTAAGAAGAAGAAAGTAGCAGAAAAGGTAAAATCTCTGGAAGAGATAAATTACATATGCTACGATGAATTTGAACATTCAGATGAAGAAAGTATCTATGAGATGATAACTTCTGAATCATCTGGATCTGAATCAGAGAAGGACTATATGTATGATAGTCAAGAAAATGAGTCTGACTAGATTCATAGATGACCCTGAAGAGTTTGACACCAGAATTCTTAAGTATTATGAAGAATTGAAATGGTGCAGACAAACCCCTTTTGGATATGTTCAATTCAAAGGAATGACAGATCAAGAGCTTTTGAATAAAGCAAGAGAGATGTCTCATTTTAAAGTTATAGCTCGCCCAGAGATAAAGATTGAAGATGAAGAGGTGCAAGCTATAAATGATGAAGAATCTATTATGAAAGATTTACAGAAGAGAATTGATCAAGCTGAGAAGTTATTAAAAACTCTACAGCAAAAGCAAAGGAATAGAATACAAGTCCTACCATATCCAATAGAGAACCAGATTAACTGGCCAACTAGAAGTTTTGATAATCCAGCATCAGGATATAATACTGACAATAGTAGTAGTACTTATCAGGATGATCAGGATGATCAAGAGGATCATATTTCAGAAAGTGAAGATTCTTCTGAAAGTAGTGAGAAGGAGAGTCTCCCTTCTAATATCGATCTTAGACACCTTAAGTCTAGACTCGAGAAAGAATGGGACAATGCTGAAGTAATAGATCAGCAGATCACAAGACAATTGAGCCTTGTGACAAATATTCTTGCATATCCTTTACATTATAAATACAATGTAGAGAGTATACAGAATATTGAAGAAGCAAATGCTACCACGATGTTTGGTAAAAATCCACCAGGAAATCGTGATACATATGCAAAGAGAGAATTACCAAGTGAGTCTAGAAGAAAGTATAATAGACCCCAATCACAAGGTAATGCTAGAAATGAAAGACTATGGAAGTCAAGAATGGTAAAGAATGAAGAACATATTTTAGGAGAAATAGACCGTGATATAAGACAGGAACCTGTCAAGACCAATCCCATAAATGATAAAGGAATAACCCTTTATTGTAATAATCTAAAGACTGCTGAAATAGAAATTTCAAACTGGGAAGCAGCAATGGATACTGCTATAGGCATTCATTTTGAAGAATGGAGTTTAGAGCAGAAGTTAAACTATCAAGAAAATAGTTTAATGGGTTTAGCCAGAAAAGTCTGGGAAGGTTTTAAGAAAACATCACGTTACCAAGACCTTAAGGTTAAGTTTATATCTCAAGGAGGAAAAGGCCCATTAATTGGAGCAGCCCTTAGGAAAGAGATATGTGGGATAACAAATACCCAAGATGTAGAAAACAAGCAAAAGGAAAAAGCTTGGAAAATGCTACAGAAGATTGAGATGTGCAAAATGTCTGAATTAGATGAGTACAATAGTGCATTCTCAAGACTTTTCTATATCTATCAAGATATAGAGAACAAGGAGTTACTTAGACTATATTTTGTCAAATTACCAGATCCCTGGAATGACAAAATGTTAGCAGAATTCAACGAAGCCAATGGAGATAGTATTGGAATAAGAATGGCTTTCGTTAAGGAGAAACTTGCCCAGTATTGCCTAGAGAAAAGAATGAGGCAACAAGTTAAAGAGAGTACAGAGAAACTCTGTAGAAATGTAGAAATACCAAAATTAAGTTTTGGATGCAATAGAAATATGTCTTTCCATAAAAGAAGACATAAAAGAGGTTTTAGAAGTTTTAAAAGATTTAAACCAAAGTTCAGAAAATGGACAAAGGAGAAATCTTTTAAGAAACCAAAATTCTTTAGAGCAAAGAAGAAGGAGTATAATAGAAAACCTAAGAAGGATTGTACTTGTTATGCATGTAATGAAAAAGGTCATTATGCAAACGAGTGTCCTAAGAAGAAGAAAGTAGCAGAAAAGGTAAAATCTCTGGAAGAGATAAATTACATATGCTACGATGAATTTGAACATTCAGATGAAGAAAGTATCTATGAGATGATAACTTCTGAATCATCTGGATCTGAATCAGAGAAGGACTATATGTATGATAGTCAAGAAAATGAGTCTGACTAGATTCATAGATGACCCTGAAGAGTTTGACACCAGAATTCTTAAGTATTATGAAGAATTGAAATGGTGCAGACAAACCCCTTTTGGATATGTTCAATTCAAAGGAATGACAGATCAAGAGCTTTTGAATAAAGCAAGAGAGATGTCTCATTTTAAAGTTATAGCTCACCCAGAGATAAAGATTGATGATGAAGAGGTGCAAGCTATAAATGATGAAGAATCTATTATGAAAGATTTACAGAAGAGAATTGATCAAGCTGAGAAGTTATTAAAAACTCTACAGCAAAAGCAAAGGAATAGAATACAAGTCCTACCATATCCAATAGAGAACCAGATTAACTGGCCAACTAGAAGTTTTGATAATCCAGCATCAGGATATAATACTGACAATAGTAGTAGTACTTATCAGGATGATCAGGATGATCAGGATGATCAAGAGGATCATATTTCAGAAAGTGAAGATTCTTCTGAAAGTAGTAATCCTAGTATGGACAAAGTAAATAATCTAAATCCATATTTAGAGTCTAGTGAATGTATAGATAACATTTGCCAGAATGTACAGATAGCAACTCGCTATTGTACAATTAGCCTTATGTTCAATGGATATATGCCTTATGATATAGATTGTCTATATGATACAGGATGTACACTTATATTAGCCAAAGAACATATTTTCCCTCCAGAGTACTGGATTGAAGGCCCAAAGAAGACATTAACTTATGCAAATTCTGCAGTAAGTCAAACGTCTCTTTATGCCCCAGAAGTCCAATTTAGGCTTGGAGATAAGATTTATTCTGCCGAGTTTTGGCAACATAATCTTATGAGCTACGATATTATCATAGGTAATATCTTTTGGCTTCAGTTTAGCCCTTGTACAGTGCTAAGCAACATGATTCTTACTTCTGATTTGAATCATATTCCCCTTTCGTGTACCCACTCCACAACTAATCCTAGTTGTCATCCCTATCTGAGTTCCTCAGGTAAGCGTAGTGAGGTTATGCAAATCAAAGTTGAGCAATCCATAAACAACACTTCATTAGTTGATGTTGAAGCATTGCTTAAAGATAATTTTAGTGAGAATCCTTTAGCTTTATGGAAAGAGGATCACCCTAAGTGTGAAATCAAGTTATTAGATCCCCAGGATTTAAGAAGTAAAGGTTTAAGAATTCCTATAAGAATTAAACCTATTTCAGCAACTCCTGAAGATATTGAAGACTTTAATCTTCATATCAAAGAATTGCTTCAGTTAGATTTAATTAGATCTAGCAAGTCACCATGGTCATTTCCAGCCTTTATGGTCCGGAATCACTCCGAGATTAAAAGAGGTAAAGCAAGAATGGTTATTAACTATATTCAGTTAAATAACTGTATTCAAGGAAATGCATATAGAATTCCTAACAAGGATGAGTTATTTCTTAAATTAAGAGATAGCAAGTATTACTCTAAGATAGATTGTAAAAGTGGATTCTACCAAGTAAAAATGGAAGAGTCAAGCATACCATATACAGCATTCAGTAGCCCCTTAGGAAGTTATGAATGGAAGGTTATGCCAATGGGATTAAAAACAGCCCCAAGTATTTTCCAAGAAAAGATGGATCTTGTTTTAGGAAAATACAATGAGTTTTGTTCTGTGTATATTGATGATATACTTATCTTCAGTAAAACACAAGATGAGCATCTCAAGCATCTTAGGCAAATAGCACAAGAGCTTAGAGATAATGGAATAATTATTTCCAAGAAGAAAATCGAACTTAATATAACTAGTATCGAATTCTTAGGAATAACTATTTCAGATTCTGAAGTTACACTTCAACCACATGTGTTAGAGAAAATAGAAAATTTTCCTAACTACATAAAAGACAAGAAAGATCTAACTAGATTTTTAGGATGTCTTTGCTATGCTACAAGTAGTTATCTTCCCAATATAGCTATTCTAAAGGAACCATTACAAAGAAAGCTAAGGAAGAAACATAATAAAGGAGAGTGGAGTTGGACTCCAGAAGATTCTGAAACAGTTCAGAAAATTAAGGATATGTGTCATAACATACCGAAGTTAACATTACCCAAAAAGGGTGATAAGCTTTATGTCACTACAGATGCTAGTGATAAGGCTTGGGGAGCATCATTACAGTTTCAACCTAGAAACAAGGAAGGTAGTTATGATCATAATTTTAAGATTGCCAGATATGCAAATGGTGTCTGGTCTGAATCAGAATTAAAATGGTCTACATTTGATAAGGAACTTAGAGCAATTAGAAAGAGTTTAAAGAAGTTCAAAATGTTTGTCATAACAGAACCATTTACTCTTCAAACTGATAATAAATCAGTTATAGGATTTTTGAAATCAACAAATACTTCTACTAATGATTATTCTGCTAAAGTGTGCAGGGACAAGTGGAAGATTTTGTCAGTAGGCTCACATATGACTATCGAGCATATTGCAGGAGCTAAGAATTTCATAGCTGATTCTCTAACAAGAGAAATGGCAAATATAGAAATAGAAGAATGCACCACAGCATGCATTTTATAAGTCCTCACTGGACAAGATTAATTGTTTATTTCTGTTTTTTCAGAAGATGGCATCTACAAGCAGATCAAGTGCTGAGCTTTCTATTTTAGAAATGAAAAGAAAGTTAACCCAATTAGAAATAGAAATTGCACAAACCCAGCTTGACCAAGAAAGTGAAGCCTTAAAAACAAAAGTTTCATCTTTCCCTCCAAACACATATAAAGAGGCAGTAGCCTTAAGTATTAATGAGGAGGATAGGACTTATAAGTCCAAAGAGGCTAGTAAGCCCAAAAGTCCATATATGGACAAGAGAAACAAAGGTTTAGTCTCATTGGGACAATTGCCTCATAACAGTATTAAAACTGGAAAGCCTCAAGCAGGCCCAAACCTAGGTGGACCTCATGTTCACTTTAACCAAAGTCTAAAGCCCACTGCTGAAGACAAGAAGCCAGAGCCAAATATAGCCTTTGAAAAGTTTCGATCTAGATTGACAGGAAAACCCCCTTCTTTCGAAATACTTGACCAGCTATATAGCCAAAATAGGAAAGTACAACACCACAATCTTTTGAGCCTTAGGCCCTATACAGTTGAGCCCAAATTCAAAGATGAACCTTCATTCCAGCCCAAAAGTTTGAGTTGGAAAAGAACTATGAAGTTTCCTACTACAGAAGATCAGGCCCAGATCTTAGGAGAGTTATTTAGCCACATCCATGCAGGTACAAAAAGCCCAATACCTGTAAGAAAAGCAGAGAAAGAATTTGCTAGGTTAAATAAATTATCAGAAAGTTCTCTAAACTTATTAAAGAAAGAGACAAGAGAAGACCTTAGTTTAAAACCTTTAATTCAAGATATAGAGGTCAGTACTGAACACATTGATATAGAAGAACCCCTTAGGTTTGATCTATTTCAATATAGATTTATACCTACTTTCTATTTTTGGAAAAAAGAATGGGAAGCTATGTACGATCTAGTTCAAAATGAGAAATTATTCACCCTAGGGATAGAACCAGAGGAGGGATTCATTATATCAAGTTTGCCTGGAGGTAAACAAGTGGTTATTAATAGAGACATAGAACCTGATATTTTTCAGAAATTATTTAAGTTTGGATTCATTCGAGCTTTTTATATTAATGAGAAATCTTCAAGAATGGTTTCAAGATGTCCTAAACCAGTTCAGAGTTTTGTAGAATTTTTATACAAGACAAGACATAATAGGAGTTTTTATGAACCAACTGAGAAGTTTGGAGTAAGAGTTTATTCTGCCCCTCCATTATTCTATCAGTCATTTTGGAAAACTCTTAATGATTATAATAATCAGCCTGCTGTTATTTATCCGGATCTACATATTCTGGAGGAACGACAAGATTTACTATGCCAAGAGACTGATATGTATATCAGAAATGATCCCAGTTCTCCAAACCAACAAGAGAGATTGGTCAGAATTGAGCACATCAGCGAAAGGATTATCGACTTCAGCAAACATTTCACATGGGAAGATTCAGAAAGAATAGTGACTCGAGCACTTCAAGATCACAATCGTACCAGCCTTGCCATAGCATTTGAGGATCAGAATGATATTCTGATACCATTGACGCAAGCAATGACGACTGAAGACCCATTGACGCATGCAATGACGAAGGACGCCCCAATGACGCATTCACTTACGTCTAAGGATACAGCTGTCGAGACCATAGATCGACAAGATGAGATTATTTCAGACAGAATATCTTTTCCAAAGAAAGATAAGATCAAAGTTAAAAAAGAGAAGATAGGTGGACATCAGTCTGCATAACTTTGATAAAGCAGAGGTCCCCAGGACCTAGAGTTTTCGTCTCCAAGCAAAGACAAGAAGTTAGGGCATTTTTGTCCTATATGTCGGTAGAATTTTATATGTAATTTATAAGTCTTTTTATTCATTATCGAGTCAATAATGTTTAGACTGGACCCTCCACTCACTACCCTTTTGGGAAAAGTTGTGGTCTCAGTAGTGTGTAGTGTGTCATAAAGAAGAGGAATCTTTGACTTACTTTTCCTGACGATGAGGCTAACGTGCACTCGAGGAAAACAAAAGAAAAAGAGAGACTCTTAGTCATCAGTCTTATCTTCAAAGGACTGAAGGTCTATAAATAGAGGAAGTATCTTCAGAGGTAAGGATCGAAAGTTTGAAGGATAGTTTTTATTCAGAAACCTCTCTAGAAGATCATAAGGTATTTTATATTTCAGTATGTGTGAGTAGTCCAAAAGGGCTCCTAGAGAGCCTCGAGTCTGTTTATTAGAATAAGAGTCATGTCCATGTAATGAATAAATACAAGAGAAATGTTTTTCTGTAATTTATCTTCTTATTACTTAATGTTGATATATTTAAGTTTACATTATGAATTATTGAATTGATCGTTCGGATTTATCTTTCTAAGTAAAAAGAAAAATAGAAGATGTTAACTGATATCTAGAAGAGAAATTTATTATTTCTAGGATGTTTTGCTTGTGCCGTTGCCGTTTAGCCGTTAGCAAGTGTGCGTTTAGGCGTTTAGGCGTTAGGCTTTATGCATGTTTATCCATACAGAAAATTATAAATATTCTAGAGCAAATTAGTTTTCAACTATTAGTTTTACTTAAAGATATAATCTCTGAAAAATTCATTTTGATTCCGTTTAAGTAAATATACGCTATTAAGTAAATTTGGAAAATTATTTGAGAAATACATCTCTTTAATGTTATTTTTCATATGGACAAGGACTATGATTCTAGTTAAACAAGACAATATCGAGATCTCATGGATGCCCTTACCTTTAAGTATTGACATTCATTACACATAGTTTTACTATGATAGATGTTAAGACTAACGTCCTATTTAGGACAAGTTATTTTGTGGGTTGTGTGGTTGTTTTCCCTCTTTTTCAGAAAAAGAGCAAAGGAGTATCGAACTGGAGACAGAACAAAACTCATTGTATTTTCCTAAAACAAGATCCATCTTGATTGCTCAACTTTGATTTGCATAACCTTCTCTTGTATTTATTCATTACATGGACATGACTCTTATTCTAATAAACAAAGAGAGAATTACCAAGTGAGTCTAGAAGAAAGTATAATAGACAACCACTTGTTTACCTCCAGGCAAACTTGATACTTTATGACACACTACACACTACTGAGACCACAACTTTTCCAAGACAATTGAGCCTTGTGACAAATATTCTTACATATCCTTTACATTATAAATACAGGTATTGGGCTTTTTGTACCTGCATGGATGTGGCTAAATAACTCTCCTAAGATCTGGGCAGTAATATAACCTTTGTTATATAACCATCAATTTTGGTTTCTTAAAAGATTTCTCCTTTGTCCATTTTCCCTATCAGTTAGAGATCTAAGACAACTAGATCCTAAGCAATAGATCATAGGATTATGGTCAACCAATCTGGACATGACTCTTATTCTAATAAACAGACTCGAGGCTCTCTAGGAGCCCTTTTGGACTACTATTTCAAGCCTTGAATAAGGACAGTGATCTAAAGATTAAAGTTCAAGCAAGTAACTACTTTTATAGCCGTTAGCAAGTGTGCGTTTAGGCGTTTAGGCGTTAGGCTTTATGCACTGTACAAGGGCTAAACTGAAGCCAAAAGAAGGATTGTACTTGTTATGCATGTAATTTGAATCATATTCCCCTTTCGTGTACCCACTCCACAACTAATCCTAGTTGTCATCCCTATCTGAGTTCCTCAGGTAAGCGTAGTGAGGTTATGCAAATCAAAGTTGAGCAATCCATAAACAACACTTCATTAGTTGATGTTGGATAACACCGAATATGTCACTGCGATATGCCAAAATCATAAATGATAGCCCAATTTGACTTACTTTTTGCTTCTGTCTTTTCGCAAAAGAAAAAGAGAGGAAAATTATTTTGAAAAGTTGATACCCTATTTTTTTTAAAACGTTCTCCCAAAACAATGAAACTCTTCTAAATTTTTTGTCAAACACTATTTAAAACAGTTTTTCCCTCCAAGAAGCCAAAAAAAATATTTGAAAAGTCAATTCAAACAGGGTCATAAACTAATTATTAATGCGGCTTAATTTCCAGATTAAGATAAATAAAAATTGCAAGATTTGGCCAAATACATAAACATGTAGATAATTACAGCTAGCCAAATGGTTCAATGATATTTCCTCTCCTCCAATGATGACCTAGAGATTGAGTTGAGTGGGGGCATAATTGCACTATTCAAATTAGGGCAAAATGAAACAATATTGTAATAGACTGGAGCAAAAATATTCATAATAATATATCTAGAGGTATTTTAGACATTTCACTCAATATTGACCGGGTTTAATCATGTCGGAATTTCATCCAAGGAACGTATTTGTTAAAACTTTCAAAATTTCAGGGATGAAACTATAATTATCCAAAGAACATAAGGTAAAATTGTAATAAATCATATCTTGTGGAAGTGAAAGTGTACTTTATCCTTCTATCTATAAGTAGACCTGTAAACGGGTCGGATTCGGATCGGATCTGTCCTGATCTGATCCAAATTCGATAAGCTTATATCCGATCCGATAACCCGATGGATTTTCATTTAATTGATCCAAATCCGAATTTTTTTATTTTCGGATATCTGATCCGATTAGGTAAAAAAAAAATTACAAAAAATTATTATTTTTATTTTTATTTTTATGTTATTTTTTAAGAATATTAAACACTAAATTATATATTTTACAATCAATACTTATAACTATAAAAACATAAAAAAAAAAAATTAAAACATAATTAAGTATATTATTTAATATTTACATATTAATAACATAATATATATGTGTATATATAAAATTAATCGGATCGGATTAGCATAAATCCAAATCCAATCTATTAAGAAATCGGATTATCGAATTTGGATCATAATCGGGTTATCGGATTTTATTTTCAATCCATATCCGGCTAATCGGATCAAATTCGAATCAAAATCCAATCCATTGACAGATCCATCTATAAGGCGGAATCAAAATAATTGTAAAAACGTGTGGGGTGAGTTGTCGATGATTATTGTAATTCCGTGACAAGATCCGGTCTATGCAAAGTCTGTCCGGAAGATTTGACTTTTCCTGCCCTTAACAAAAGTAATGTTATCTCAGTTTTTTAAGTTTCCAAAACATTATTTACCGACAAGAAAAAAGAAAATGTTATCTCAGTTTAGTACTTAGACACCCCGACTTAGATTTCGTAATTCCACTTTAATCACATTAAAAAGCACAAATAATTCATTGGCTTGTGGGTCCCACTCACATGACCTATTGAGACAAAATTAAATGCGCTCTTGCTGGTTCCAATATTATGTTATTCCTCAAATAAGGTTCACGAATCACGGGGACGTAAACGTCAATCGTATCGAACTGTATAACACTATCGATATCTAAAAACATTGTAAATATTTCGTAAGAGAACGATACGGATAATACGACAAACCATGCCCCCTTTTGTGGTATTTTTGGCTGCCTCTAATGAATCCATTTTGGTTTTTATGCATATGACGATGGATATACAGCTGTGGTAGGGAATGGGTTCATAGCCAAAGGTATCACTTTTGAAAACTACGCGGGGCCAAGCAAACACCAAGCAGTGGCACTGAGAATCGGCTCAGACCTCTCAGCATTCTACCAATGCAGCTTCGTAGGCTACCAAGACACCCTCTATGTTTCATTCCCTTCGACAATTCTACCGCGATTGCGACATCTATGGCACCATCGACTTCATCTTCGGCAATGCAGCTGTTGTTTTCCAGAACTGCAATTTATACGCCTGGAAACCGAACCGAACGAAAACCAGCAAAACATATTCACAGCTCAAGGACCCTAATCAGAACACGGGGATTTCCATACTCAACTGCAAAGTTGCTGCAGCTTTGATTCGATTCCGGTACAATCATCCTTCAAAACGTACCTTGGACGGCCGTGGAAGGAGTACTCAAGAACGGTATATATGCTTCAAAACGTACCTTGGACTACCGGTATCCCATATTATTTGAATTTGAGTTGGAAGGCAAAATTTTAAATTATGCTCCTCGATCAATAGCTGTATCAACGAATAAGTTGTGTTTTTGAGAGTTGATGAAAAACTTCTTTATGTTCCACAGAACAATTTCACTTCTCTTACTCTATAGTAACATACCACATTATAGAGGACATTTTACACAGTTCATTGTAAAATAAAGCAGACTCGAACAAACACGAAATTCTCACTTTTCTATCTCGATTTTCTCTGTGACATTGGAACCTAATTTCACTATTTTAACTTCTGTGAAGCACATATAATGGGTCATGCAACTTCCTTTCCCCAGAAACAAGTAACGAAAGTTTACAAAACCAAGTTAGCATCATTGTAAATCAATACATTTCCTACAACAAAGGTGCTACCGGAATATATTGACATTTTTAATATTTAAAATACATAATCCCTAACGAAGAGCCCATTATCATATTCTAAATCCACATACCTTAGCTTAAGCTTATTTGAACTTGACGGGTAAAAAGAGTCACTGGCTTATCAACTTACATATCCCTTGAGCACCAGGACTTTAAACGTCATCGCTTGCCTGAGGAACGGTTTTCACCTGAAACAATTGAGAGTTTTAAGAAATATAAGACAGTCCCTGCTACTTCATCATCAGTGAAGGTCCATTAAATAGAAAGTTATGGAGTGAGGGTGACAATGTGAAGTATATAATACAGTCCCTGCAACTTCATTAGAACATTTGAAGACATTCTAATGATTAATACTGCTTGTTGAGCATTGATAGTAGTTGCATACAGGTACAGAGAGATTATTGAGCTCACCAGATCGCGAAACTTGAGAATGTAGAACATCTCAATATATCTGTGGGTTTCACGCCTCTCAAGTTTCGAAACATACTTCCAGAACCCGTAAACTCCAGCTAATGTCATCAGCCTTTCAGAGTAGATCTTCCATCTATACCTACAATGTTACACAGGTTTGAGTGAGAGGGGGTCCATACGGAATGATGAAGTATTCACTCCACGAGTAAAGACTGACCTTTCGTAGATCCTTTGAATCCCTGCTTGAGAGATTTTCTCCCAATAGCTGGGATCCTCCTTGGACCGTTGGAAAAACTCTACCATGCGTTCAGCTACTCTATCCGGGTGATATGGATCGATATGGAACCCAGATACACCGTCTTCAATAATCTCCATAGGGCCACCATGACAAGTAGCAAATGTTGGAAGCCCACAGGTCATGGCCTCCACCACTGTAAGTCCAAATGCTTCGTAAAATGCAGGCTAAAAATTGAGGAAAAAGAACATGAAGTTAGTACAACGAACACGTCACCACTAAGATAAAAAGTAAGTGTACACTTCATACCTGCACAAAAGCACCTCTGGTGTCCGCAATGTAGCGATAGAGCTCACCATTACGCGCTCGATTTAATTGAGATGATATCCATCGGAATTGGCCTCCCAGATTGTATTCCTTCATAAGGCCATGCATCTTCTCAATCTCTGCAATTTCTTCTCGGTCATCGGACTTCTTCACGTCATTGTAACCAGCCACCACAACAAGATTTACCAGTTCCCTCAGCTTCGTGTTTTTAGCATACCACTCTACCAGACCCGAGATGTTCTTCACCCGGTCAAGCCTCGCCATGGAAAAGATCATGGGCTTCGATTTATCACTTAATGTACCACTGCGTTCCAAGTCAAACATATGATTACATTAAAAAGCTATCTTTTGCAAATCACTGGTATCATGAATTTAACACCCACCCCAGCCCCTACCAAAATGAAAAAAAAAGGGTTTTCTAATTTTAACCCGTACCTGCATAACAATATAGAGAAGTATCTCAACAATTGAAGATTGGGAAAAAATCTCTATACACAACTTTAAATTTGTGTGCGTGGAATGTTAGATATTACATCAAATAATATGAGCAAACTCGTGATAATATGAGCACAAATGATTAGCAGAGCAAGTATTTTATGCATAATGCTAAGCTCTATACCACGGCCATTGATTTTGAGCATTTAGTAGTTAACTGTATAACATGAGCACTGGTTTTGAGTATTTACATCCTCTTCCAAATTAATGCTCAAGTTGGATAATATCTGGAATCAAGAATCGACTCACATATGCTCATCATTCTGCTCAGGATCATATAACAATGCTTCGATTGAACCATGAAGGGCTGTCAGTCTTTTTTCCTTCTCATAGTATGGAAAGTAAATGCTCAAATCTGCCCCAGGAGAGACAATATTAAACTTGGGATCGAAAACATCAATTCCATGAACAACTCGGTATAGGTCCGGAAGCGTGAAAGCTGTATGGCTCTCATACTGACCAACAGTGTTTTTCCTGTAACAGATATTAAATAAAATAAAATAACCGCAAACAGAGTAAGTGTATTTCTATGCTACAAGGATTTAGGCAAAGTGAAGACATAACATTAAAATTACAATAACAAATTGGTCAACTTCAATATCCAAGTGATAACTCAGAAGAACGGAAGATAACCTAATAGTTGTTGTCGAAATTAGGCAATTGAAAAGATGACTAAAACATTTTTTTGGGAAACTTTAGAAAATGAATGAAAAGTAAAACATACGTTTGCAGGAAGACGTCAATATCAGAATCAAACCACCACATGAAACCTAGATCAGAATCAGGCCATTCCAAAAAAGGAAGCAGGACACTTATTATGGGAGAAGGGGGTCCTTCATTAGCACAAGCCGTCTCATTTTCTTACTAATTTCTACTAACTTATAGTTATAGTTGAATTGATTGTTAAACAAAAAACCAAAAACGACCTTAATGCATGTGCACAAATATATTCAATGGCACTATCATTTTTCAAATTCAGACTACTCTTTAGGTTTTTCATGGTTGTCCAATGGGGAGAAAGATCCCGGTTTCAATTATAGGATATAGACCATATTAATGATAGCATTAACATAGTAAATGCGGTGATAAAATATATTACATCAGCATGTGTGTATCTATCTAACAATAGGGCAAAAAGAGGCTTACGTTCCAGCAATCTCTTGGTACGTGCTGGTTATTATAAAATCTGAATTATTCATGGCTATAAGGTCAGCAGTAAATTGGCATGAGAAGTGGTATTTATCCTCATATTTTTTCCAGTATATGTCAGAATCGGGATACTTTGTTTTCTCCAAGGCATGCGCAATGGTGCACTGCAACATTGAAAATTGTTATTCTCAACAAATAATTTGATGAACTCTTTCTTTGGAAAAATTGGAAACCCATGCATCACTTCTGACCTGTGTGACCCCCATCTTGTGAGCTAATAAGGAGGAAACAAGATTCCCATCACTGTAATTCCCAATAATCAGATCTGGAACACCCTGTAACTCGGCGGAAAATTCACCTGCAGCATCCTGATAACCACAACCACAGAAGATTATTACACAATAAAATTAAGGAAGCATGTGCTATTAACCAAAGTGCAGTGTTGAGTTTGAGATGCAAGAGGTAGTGATGGCAGTGCAAGGTAGCAGTTGAGCTATGCAGCAAGGTAGTAGTGGGGGGTTTTGTCATGTCTAAGTAGTATCGGGGTTGGAAGATTGCGATGTTGACATTCAACCTTCTCTCATTATCTTTATAATGCTAATAAACTAGGTACGGATTTGACTGTCACCCTAGTGGTTGGGACCTCACAGTGAACGTGGAACAATAAATTGACATCCAAGTATCAAAACCCCATTCCCTCTCTCAATGTATGTTTCTCATTGAATCAGTATGCAGCTGTCGACTGATGCTGTGTTGATACTTGTTTTATCCATAGGAGCAGCAAACTCGTTATATAACCAAATTGCCAAGATGTTTGTCATAACTCACTTCTTCTATCCATTTCCTAAAACTATGGTGGCTGAGTCGAACCCTCATTAAAATTTAATTACTAAATTGGTTTTTACCTCTGCAAACTTCTCCAGATAAGGCCACACATCGAACCTTGAGATCCATTTACGTAGTATTCCTTTCTCTGTTCTAAAAGGAACTCGCAAAATATGGGTGTTCTCTGTTCCACTGACCCTTTCCAGCCGCTGGTTGCATGAAGTACCTTTTGCATCAGGGATCAATCGGGTCACCTTGCACAAACAGTGAAATCAAAATTAGATTTATAACAAGAATTGTGCTGCACATAAAATGAAGTGGAGGAAATTGAAGAGACTAAACTGTCAAGAACAATATATAAAGCATATCAACATATTCACTTGAAAATAGCATATTTCAACTCACAATAAGAATTTTAGGAGTAATATCCAGTCCTTGCTGCTTTATTCGTATACGCATTTCATTCTCCAGGGCACGCACTTGATCCAATATATAAACGACCTGAACATCGACAAAATAACTTACTACATCTCCATTTCGCAAAATCCATGATAAAAATTCAACAATCTGATATCTATCCCCTGGTACCAATTGCCATTCATTAAACATGAAAGCAGAAAATCCATATTTGCATTTTTCTATGGTTTATTGCAGAATTCAAAATCCAGTACCTGGCCACCAGTGTCAGGCAAGCCCAAGACGTTTGCTTGGCCAAAGTATCCATGTGGAGATAAAATCACAACATTAAACACCATTGGTATTCTACCGAGAAATGTCTCTAAGGTAGAAGGATCGGGAGCTTGAAGGATGTCCAAGAGGAGATGCATCATCTCCAAAACCTTTTCGGCAGTGCAACCCCAGCCTCTTTCAAAACCCAATCCTTGCAAACTGCATGCATGTGGCAATTGATATAATTTGCTAAGCACTTAAACACTACCTCTAAAAATTAAGACTATGGAAGAGATGGACACATATAAAAGATTACGTATATTCAAAATCAGAATATGGTGTATCTGGTGGAAGCTTAAGAAGAAAATCCTCTGCCTTGGCCAAATTAGTCTGAAGTCTGGATATGCTTTGTATCCGATCGTTCAGCATCAACACCTACACACAATAATTGGCGAATGTTATCCAGCTCATTGATTATATTTTCTTATCTACAGAAAGGTTCCAATTTGACATCAAGCAGATACCCAGGGCCAACAAAGTATTACTTAACAGAAACTCACCAAAACTCAGAAAGTTATGGTACTTCGTTGGTTCTAATATATTTTAGTAAGGATTGTTGTTAACTACCAATTTCTCTAAAAGCTTAAGCATACACGCCCCTCACGTGTGACATTCAAGTCCAACACGTGAAACAATAATTTTTCAACAAAGGGTGGCGGTGAGGTTTGAACAAGGACTTCCTGCTCTGATACCATGTCAACTACCAACTACTCTATAAGCTTATAAGCTTAAGCTGTTAGAGAGGGTGTAACTTAAATATTTTATATCCTTCAACAGTTGTGACCATCAAGAATTTACTTAAAATGCCACTTTCAAATGGAACTTACATGCCCTTTATGTTTGTGTTCTCGAAGAAAATCAAGTAATGGCTCCAAACAATCTCTGTTGCGGAACATGATTGAAGAAAGGTGACGGTTGAGGAACTGGACACCATTGCCGATGGATGAAGACCGGGTTGGGCGAGGAAATGATGCATTAAATGGCTCAAAATCAAGCTGAAGCACATAATTGTCATTCACCCTAACACATTTAAAAGCAAAATTTGGTAAATATTCAAGAAGTATTCATTTGCAGAAGCTAGCAAAGAGATCATAATATGAAAAATCATCACTTACTGCCCATCTACAAGCTCTTCTTTGAAGCGAAGATATTCAGAAACACTCAATTCGTCCACACTGAGTTCATAAACATTAACACGTACATATTCCCAAACACCAGGCCTAGGTCGAACTGCTATAGCCACAAATGGAGGCAAAACTATGGCTTCCTATCACCATTAACAATGAAATGATAGAACAAACAAGGATCAGTAACCAAAAACCACATGGTTTCAAATACAAATCAGTTGTTACCAAAAAGGCTTAAGAGAATCAGATCATTCAATCACACACTAAAAGAATTATGGACTTAAAAATGGAGTATTCACTCTAAAATAAAACGAGAAGAAATTTATAGGAATATATATATATATATACATGTATATATGAGAATGGGACAAGTTTCTGAACTATCAGATAAAGAATTACAGAATCGGATCATTTTATTTAACATACAAGAATCATGGAGTCATATATATAAGTTTAAAAACAAGATAAATCATAAAGAGATTATGGGAGTTGTGGTATGCCAAATTGTTGTGGAATTCTAGTTGGTGAAAACAAACACACACACACATATATATATATATAGATATATAATGGAACAAGTTTTCTAAGTCATGAGGAAATTATGGAAATCAAAACGTGATGAAATAAATAGCAAAAAATAGAACAAAGGTATAGAGAAAGTAAAATAACCTGTGCAGACTTTAAGATTTCGCCAAAAGGGCCATCACTGAGCTTTGATTCGTCGCCGGTAATATTTTCAAGCTCGTCGATCAAGTTATGGGGCTGTAGTATCCCTTTCCCCTGAGCCACATACCTTTTGTAAAACACACATAAAAATGAAATCCCCAAAGAAAAAAATATCAAATCAGTCTGAAATTCCTCTGAATATTGATTTTCTAAGCAACCAAACAGTGGAAAGGAAAGGAAAGAAACCTGGAGAGGAGGGAGACGAGTTCGTTGCGGTGAGCAGAGAGAGTGTCCTCGACTCTATCCCTCATACTGGGTATCCGTTCGAATTTAGGGGTTGCCATTGATGATATCTGAACTGCTGTATATGTATGTTAGATGGATGAGATCAGTTTCTGAGGAGTGTTTGGAAGGAAAGAAAATAGGAAGGAAAAGTTGAGTGAAGTGTGTAGTGGTTTGAAGTTTATAAAGGAAGGGAAAGAGGTGGTAGTTTTTGTTAGTAATGGTATTGGGGATAAAGATAAGCGGTTTGGAAGACAGATGGCCGATACTGCGATGCTCTGCCCACTGTATATATGCCGTGTCCATTTTCCCATTCTTCTGTTTCTATTGCCAAGTTTTTGGAGCTGGCACGGCCAGCTTCATCACTTCTGTGTGTGTATATATATATATATATAAAATATCTCGAAACAGATGGCAATAGCCAATGCACGCTGAGTTCCTGCGAAAAGGGACCCAGTAGCAAATTGTCCAAAATCTATATGATAAAGTTAATTAAAACTGGATAAAGTTGGTTGAAGTCAGGGGCGCTATTCCATCTAAATGCTATTCTAGTGAATTGGCTTTATGTTCTTGTAATGGTGAAATCTATTGGCGCAAGGTATATGACTTTATTGCGGAAGCGTCGGTATGGCATGTTATTGGATTGTATTATTGAGAAAATTTATATCGATGTTTGTTCTCAGTAAATATATTTTATTTACTTTATTATTTATTTATTTATATTAATATATAAATATATTTAATTGATTTATTCATTTTTTTTATATTATTTAATTTATTTTGTTTATTATTCATTATTTTGTTTATTTTTATCCATTTATTTTTATTAATTTATAAATATATTTTATTTTATTTATTGTTTATATTATTATTTATTAATTTTTTTTATAAATATATTTTATTAATATATTAATTTAAAGGGTTGATTTCACTAAACCCTCCTATACTATTCCTATACTATTGATGGTAGTTTAGGTATTTTGACTCAAAATGTGAGGGGAGAGGGCATAATGATGAAATTAAATAGTATAGGGAGCAAAGTGGACACAATGAGGTTAGTTGATTAAATTGGATAATGTATGGGGGTTTTGTGAAATTAATCCTAAATGAAATGAATTAGAGGTGAATTGGGTTAAAATTGAAAGTGAGTTTGTGATAAATGATGAGAATTAGAGTTTTTGTGTAAATGAGTGAGAGAAAGTGGGTTAGTGATAAATAAAATGAATTAGAGTTTAATTGGAATAAATGGAAGGATATTTTCGTAATCTTATAAAGGGCAAATGGGGTATTTGATTAAATTTGAAACTATAGGGGATTTTTGGAATTACATGAGATTTTTTGAACAATTTGAAAATCATAGGGGGGTTTATGAAACCACGGGATTTTTTTGAACATTTTTGAAACCATAGGGGTTTTCTGATAATTGCCCTAAAAACTATATACATTTTCCTATTGTAAAAATATTTATATACATAATACATATATATACATAACTATTCTAAAAATGTGAGGCCCTTGCAATATTTCCAAACTTTTTTTAAAATAAAAATAGTGTTATTTTGAGTAATAATTACACGGTGTTGTTTCATGACTAATACTATAAATGAATTAGTATTATTCAATGTATAGTGGCTATATATTATTTGTACACATAAATCTATAACTTATAACTATTCTAAAAGTATGAGGGGTGAGGAATATTTCCAATTTTTAAAAAAAAAAAATTAGATAAAAAATAATTAATATGCATTATTATTATTGTTGGAAAGTGTAACTCCAAATGGTATTTCAAAAGACAAATTGAAGATCTCAAGAAGTATTAAAAACTATATACATTTTTCTATTGTAAAAATATTTATATACATAATACATATACATACATAACTATTCTAAAAGTGTTAGGCCCTTGCAATATTTCCAAACTTTTTTAAAAATAAAAATAGTGTTATTTTGAGTAATAATTACATGGTGTTATTTCATTACTAATACTATAAATGAATTAGTAATTAGTATTATTCAATGTATAGTGGCGATATATTATTTGTACACATAAATTAGTACTATTCAATGTACAATGACTATATATTAATTGTACACCAAAATTAGTGTAGCACTATTTTTTTAGTTTTGAAATGTGTAAGATCATGGTTTATTGTATTCACTTTTGCAATTATTAATGGAATTAAGTGCCTATTAATATTATCTCATTTTTATATCTATATCTATACATCTCTATCTATAATCTATATCTATATCTCTAACCTATTCTAAAAGTGTGAGTGGTGAGGAATATTTTCAAATATTTTTCTAAAAATGTTAAATAAAAATAATTAATATGCATTATTATTATTGTTGGAAAGTGTAACTCCAAAGGGCATTTCAAAAGACAAAGTGAAGATCTCAAGAAGTATTAAAAACTATATACATTTTCCTATTTTTAAAATATTTATATACATTTACATTATATATAAAAAATATAATTTCAAATATATTAATAATGAAAAAGTAACTGGCCCTTCATAATTACAATGCATATAATAAATGTAAAATATATACTTATACCTATACATATATATACACACACTACTATTAAAGAATGAGCATTTTTAATAGTGTTTTGCTTTTATTATTATTATTTTCCCAATAAAATTAGGGTTATTTTTAATTTTAAACTAAATGCATGGTGTCTTCTTTAATAATAGATTAATTTAGTATAAATGCAATGATGATTAATGCATTATACATAGAATCATGATGGTTATAAGATGACATTCCAATAATTTTATATAATCATGTAACCGTTGATAAAATTGAAATTTAAAAAAGATGCACGAAAGTTTAGTGTCCATTTATTTTATATATATGTATATATACAACATATACCGATATACTAATCATAATTGTTCAAATACATAAAAATCTAATTAAAATACATTAATTTATTCACTTATTGAATTCTCTGAATTATAGAGAATATAAAATTTTATAACTCTTCAACTTTCCAAACCTAAATTTTTAGACTTTTAGGGCTTGTTTGATTTTTAGTTTGGTTTAGGTTTGTCTTGTTTTTGTTTTTTTTTTAAAGACCAAATGTACTTTGGTCTTTACATTTTAAGACCAAATGTTTTTTCTAGGTGGGTCCCGCATTCCACTGCACATCATCTTTTTTTTTTCTCTCTCTCTTTCTTTCTATATAGGATAATTTGCACTAACACCCCCTGAGGTTTGCATCTATATATATTTTCAAAAACATATGTTTTAGAAATATATATATATATCGAAAATATATATATATAATTTGAAAAATATATAAATTTGAATATATATTTATTTCAAAAAAAAAAATTCAAAATATATATATTTTCAAAAACAAAATTCAAAAAATTATATAATTTCGAAAAACATATAATCATTTCAAAAAATATGTATATTTTCGAATTTATATATTTTTCAAATTATATATATATATATTCAAATTATATATATATATCTCAAATTTTATATATTTTTTGAAATTTATATATGTTTTTTAAAATTATATAATTTTTTGAATTTTGTTTTAGAAAATATATATATTTTGATTTTTTTTTTGAAATATGTATATTCGAATTTATATATATTTCAAATTTTATATATATATTTTCGAATTATATATATTTCAAATTATATATATATATTTTAATTTTTTGAAATATATTTTTAAATTTATATATGTTTTTCGAAATTATATAATGTTTTGAATTTTGTTTTAATATATATATATTTTGAATTTTATATATATATTTTGAAATATATATATTCGAATTTAAATATTTTTCAATTTATATATATATTTTCGAATTTTATATATATTTTTTGAAATTTATATATTTTATTCTAATTTTATATATTTTTCGAAATTTATATATTTTATTCTGATTTTATATATTTTTTCAAAATTTAAATATTTGTTTTCGATTTTTATACATTTTATATATTTTTTCGAATTTATATATATGTTTTTCAAAATTTAATATATTTGGGGTTGGGGCATAAAGGTCATTTCACATTATCCTTAATATTTTCGAATTTTATGAAGGGTATTTTGGTCATTTGGGGTGTCATGACAAACAAAACCAAACCTCTGGGGGTGTTAGTGCAAATTACCCTTCTATATATATATACAATTCATGGTGGGTCCCGCTGGCCACTACTTTTTAGAAAACCACACAAAACCAAACAAAACTACACAAAACCAAACAAAACCAATATAGCAAGATAAAATCAGACAAAACCAGAAATTAAACGGGCCCTTAAGAGTTGTAAAACTAATCATTATGGTTAAAATACATTTAAATCTAATTAAAGTACATTAACTTGTTCAATTATTTAATTCTTTAGAATTTTAAAATTTTATAACTCTTCTAATTTCCAAACATATAGTTTAGGACTTTTAAAATTCTCTATAGTTATAAAAGCTTATCTCTCTAACTATTAGTACACTCATAAAAAAGTATTTATATATATATATATTTATTTCCTACGTCCCTACACTAATTATTCAGTGTAGTTTTTCTCTAACTAAATTATTTTATTTTTTATTTGTGTTTGTAGATCTTGTTTCATTGTTGCAGTTTTTCACTCAAAGGTATTCATATAATTCCAAGATCTATATATAATCAATTATTGTTTACCCAATTTTGTTGTTCACAATTTGAGTCAATATATTTTGAATCTTATCTTTGCATTTGGTTTCTCTCCATGCAGATTTGGATTCATTGTTCCAGTTGTTCATTTGAAGGTATTCATGTAATCCCCAAGTCTATAATCAATTATTGTTTATTCCATTTTTTTGTTCACAGTTTGAGTCAATATATTTTGAATTTATCTTTCTATTTTTTCTTATATTATAAAAATTTATATTGATTAATAATTCATGTGAAACTATGATCCATTTTCCTAAAAACATATATACCTTTTTATTTGTTTACTTATTTTTTTAAAAAAAATTGCTTGAATTTCAATGGATTTACAAACTAAAGATCCATATTAAAATTTTGGTTTGAAATAAGTGTGATGGATGTGGGCTTAAAATGGTGTTATACGATATATCCGGATAAATGTAAACATTTTCATATGAAAGTTTTGTTCCTAACCATAGTATATTATAATAGATTTTGTTGTATCATAGTTCTATTAATTATTTATAATTATTTTTATATGAATATCCCATCTACCAAATATTTCCTTATCATTATTTTGTTTATACAAATATTATCAAGCAATACCCTTATTTTTAGAATTCTAATTTTTCCATTACCCGAGAAAAGCCCATAAAAAATAGATTGGTATTTGGATTAAAGCATTATATTTTAGAAAAGTAAAATATAACAAAAATATGTGTTAATCTATTAATAAAAGCAACGTTTATTTACTTTTTTAATATATCGATCATTTTAAAGGTTCACGTGCATCACAAGTGCTATTAGGCTAATATATATATATATATGCCGGTTCAAAGTCTATTCATGCATGCTCATACCGAAATAAGACAAGAAAAAAATATATTTAATAAGACGAGAAAAAAATATATTTAAAAAGATCTAAGGAATCTTTAATTTTGAAATATATATATATATATATGCCGGTTCAAAGTCTATTCATGCATGCTCATACCGAAATAAGACAATAAAAAAATATATTTAATAAGACG
The DNA here is from genome assembly GCA_963922005.1 of Cornus suecica. Classification (NCBI taxonomy): domain Eukaryota; kingdom Viridiplantae; phylum Streptophyta; class Magnoliopsida; order Cornales; family Cornaceae; genus Cornus; species Cornus suecica. Next base: position 77,576,951 of record OY998243.1, read on the forward strand.
AGAAAAAAATATATTTAAAAAGATCTAAGGAATCTTTAATTTTGAAATATATATATATATATATATATATATATATATTGCCAACTTGAGAGTGACTATCTTATGCTCGGGAAGCATACAAAATTACAAGCAAAATTTTACAGGTATAGAAATTAAAAATGAGAATGATTTGAGTAAAGTCCGCATCCAATTCAAGAGGTCAGAGAAGAAAAATAATTGTAAGGAATTCGTCTTCCCCATCAATGTTGGTGTGGAGACAATTTCTTGCTTCTCTATCTAACCTATCTCGCAGGGAAAAAACAAAAAAGTACTACGGCCATTTGGTAACTTGATTTTGGTTTTGATTTTTTTATTTTGGTATTGGTGATCTTGGGTGGTTTTAGGTAAATCTAAAATCATATTTAGTAAAGAGTTGGTCTTGATCTTGGTATAATTATATATATATACTAATATGTATTAAAAATATATAAATATGAAAAAATATATATATAATTGGAAAAAAATATTAAAATAAATATTTATATATATATATATATATAATTAAAAAATATTTAAAATTCCCGAAAATAATTGACATTTCTATTTTTTTATTCCAAAATATATATATATAATTGAAAAAAATATTTTAAAATGTTAAAATTATATATAAAATTCAAATAATATATATTAAATTCGAAAAAATATATATAATTAAAAATATATATAAAATTCTGAAAAATTATATTATATACTGAATTTTTAAAAAAATTTAGAAAAAAAGGATATAAAATGGGGAAAAATATACAGATTCGAAAGAAATATATAAAATTAAAAAATCATATAAAACAATATTTAAATTTCTATTTTTTTTAAATTCAAAAAATTATATATATAATTGATAAAAATATTTTAAAATGTGAAAATTATATATAAAATTCAAATAATATATATTAATATATATATAATTGATAAAAATATTTCGCACTTTCCAGAAAATTATATGTCCCTGCGATATGCCAAAATCATAAATGATAACACTCTTTGACATACTTTTTGCTTCTGTCTTTTCACAGAAAAAAAAATAAAGTAAAAATTGTTTTGAAAAGTTGATATCCCCATCTTCATTAAAACGTTCTTCCAAGGCATGGAAGATCTTCTAAATTTTTTGTCAAACACCATTCAAAACAGTTTTTCCCTCCAGAAAACCAAAAGAAGTATTTGAAAAATCAATCCAAACAGGGTCATAGACTAATTATTAATGCGGCTTAATTTCCAGATTAAGATCAGTAAAAGTTGCAGGATTTGGCCAAATATATAAACATGTAGATAATTACAAGCTGGCCAAATAGTCCAATGGTATTTCCTCTCCTCCAGTGATGGACCTAGAGATTGAGTTGAGTGGGAGCATAATTGCACTATTCAAACTTCAGGGGTAGGTAGTGGTGAAAAAAGAATATTCAGTGGGACTTTAAGGGTTTTTTACACTAGATTTAGTGAAGCAAATTCATATATTATCTGAAATTCATGGGCAATTAAGCTAAAAAAAAAAGGGTTAACTTCATTTACACTCCTTGAGGTTTGCTTTTACTTCAATCGTACCTCTTCAGGTTTGCAAATCTTCAATTACACCCCCTACTGTTCAATATTCTCATCACTTAGACCCCCTGAACGATGACATCAGCCTGAATTTTTTTTAAAATCCCTAAACTACCCTCAATGTCTTATCCTTATTCTGTTTGGAAACAATGATAATGCTTTTATCAATTAGACCCCCTCCCATCATTTAATAATTTAATTTGTATTAAAATTTCAAAATATATATAAAATTCAAAAAATATATATTAAAATTTGAAAAATATTATAAATTCGAAAATAAATATAAAATTAAAAAATATATATATATTTTGAAATGATTTTTTTTTCAAAAAAACATATTAAATTTCGAAAATAAATATAAAAATCGCAAAAAACATAAAAAATTTGAAACAAATATATAAATTTAAAAAAAAAACATATAAAATTCAAAAATATATATTAAATTTTGAAAAAAATTATAAAATCGAAAATAAATAAAAAATAAAAAATATATATAAATTTTGATTTTTTTTAAAAACATATTAAATTCAAGACAAATATATAAAATTAAAAAAAAACCATATAAAATTCTAATAATATATATTAAAATTTGAAAATAATTATAAAATTAGAAAAAAATATAAAAAATTATAAAATTTGAAAATAAATATAAAATTCAAAAATATATATATTAAATTTAAAAAAAAAATACTAAATTCGAAAATAAATATAAAATTAAAAAAACATTTAAAATTTATTTAATTATCTCTCTCTCTCTTTCTCTCAGACGCACACACACACACACAAACAGACGCACACACACACGCACACATATATATATATACACACACACATATATATAGATCTATACATATATATATATATACACACACATATATATAGATCTCCCCGTCGACGCCGACCCCCTCCCACCGCCTCCCCGTCGGCGCCGTTCCCTTCCCACCATCACCTCCCCCTATTTTCAACCGATGGGTCAAAAATATGTGTGTGTATATATATATGTATAGATCTATATATATATATATCTGTGTGTGTGTGTGTGTGCCTGTTTGTGTGCGTCTGAGAGAGAGAGAGAGAGAGAGAGAGAGAGAGAGAGAGAGAGAGAGAGAGAATTAAATAAATTTAAATTGAATAAATGTTGGGTGTTTGGTTTGAGGGTTAGATTGATTCTAATGGGGTGTTTGGTTTAATGTTTAAATTGATTTAAGAGGTGTTTGGTATAAGGGTATTTTAGATATTTCATATCATGAGGGGGTGTAAATAAAGATATGCAAACCTGAGGGGGTGTAAGTGATGATAGGATAAACCTCAGAAGATGTAAATGAAGTTAATCCAAAAAAAATCATTCGCCCACACTACCTTGTAAGTAAGTCCGTGCCTGCTCTCCTCCTAATTGGAAAGGTGATGGGTTATGTATGTTACAAGAAATAAGAATTAACTTATGTGTTATACTGACAGACAATTTTTATCTCTCTCAAAATTTATATCACTATAAACATATACTTTTTGTAGTGATAATTATGCAAGTGTGAATTAACTTAAAGGTAATGTCATTAAATCACACAAACTTAAAGTAATTTATGTGAGAGTAGTTTGTCTCTCATAAAATAGGCAAAAATGCCCGGATGTTCTAATTTTAACACTATTGATCTCCACAACAAGAAGTTCCAATTATAGACCAACCGGTCTAATTGACATAAAGTGAAACTTAGAATTGGAACGGAAGCACATGCGAATAATGTTCCAAAGTGAGTGCTGAATCAGCCACCTTTAATTAATAATTGAGGATATATATATAGATTCTCAATCCATATAATGAATTTGAATCCATCTGATATGATATACTTTCGGCTTCCACATAGCCGTTGGGGATTTGGAAAGATCATGGATATATAGGAACCCTCAAAAGCTTAAAGTGAGTTGAAGGAACAATATTTAGGTGCTCCAAGACTGCAGTACTATATATATATATACCCCCTCGAAGTAATGACCTTAATTAAACCAATCCCTTGTACTAGCTACAAAAACCAGATAGTCAAGTCCTTCAATCGCCAACACTACTCTATATTATCTATACTAACATACATATATTATATATGGCACCTCAACCGAAACTTGAAAAAATAGGGAAAGAAGGGTTCGAAATCCTTGATCAATTGAGAAAGCAGAATGCAGCTCAGTCCATCAGTGAAAATCACAGGCCACCAAATCCATTTGTCAAGGAAATAACAGATCGCGATTTAGCCAAGCTTTTTGGAGGCTTGCTGTAGATTGTGAAAATTATAGGCCCAGACCCATGTATTAGGCTAAAGATGTGTCGAGCCCATGTAAAATGTAAATATTGAATAATCCATATATTGAACCCACCAAGTATAAGTGGGACCATCAACATTAGGTCATTCCCTTAAAAAGGAAGCAACAACCCATTACCTAAAAGGAGTGGGTAGTTATTAAGAGAGTGAGTCATGATCCCATGAACTTAGGCCATGACCCAAGAGCATAAAAATGTATAAATACAGTCATTTGAGCCGGGATAAAGAGATGTTTTTGATGTGAGTGAAATTTGACACTTACATTTGGCGCCGTCCGTGAGAAATATAATATTTTTCCACTCACAACGAGTTTTATTTTTACAAAAAATGGTGTCCACACGGTCAACAAACAATGAAGTCGGATTCGAAGAAGTCATGAGGAGGTTGGAGGCTGTGGAACAAAGAAATGCGGCCCTCGAGCAGCAGAATGCCGAATTGCTCCATCGAGTGATTCAGGGCTCCTTTCCTCTCCAAAATTCCGATCCAGCAGAGTGCACAAATGAGCCAGAGCCAGAGCCCTTTAACTCTCATCACGAGCAGGATGCATCCGCTGCCCGAGGAGATAAAGTTCCAAGGGAAGAAGAAGAATCATCTCACCCCATAACAGGGGGAATGCCAAGGATGCAGGCCCCGACCCAGAACGACCTGCACGAAATGGCTGCCAAAATCCAGAGAGAAGTGATGAAAGACTTGAAGTTGCAGACCCCCGACGATCTGGCAATCCATGCGACAACGGATATGACTCAGTCTCCATTCACAGAAGAAATTGAAGCAGCAGAATTCCCGAAGAAGTTTGTACTGCCAACTTTTACGCTATATGATGGTACAAAAGACCCGCTTGATCACATCTACCAAGTGCAGACCAAAATGACTGTCTATGGGAGAAACCAGGCACTTTTGTGCAAAGTCTTTTCAACCAGTCTGACGGAGGCACCACTTTTGTGGTTCAGGAAGCAGACTCCTGGATCCATCAGCAGTTGGAATGACCTCTGCAGGCGCTTTATCGGTCAATACTTCAGCAACCGGAGGCAGAGGAAAACGATATCAAGCCTTTTCACCATGACCCAGGAAAAAGGGGAGAGCCTCAAGAACTTCTTAACCAGATTCAACGTCGAAATGTCTTCTATCGACGACTGCGATCAGTTGTCAGCGGTAGAAGCCTTCCGTATGGAGGTCATCCCAGGCACGAAATTCCACTATTCACTAGTGAAACGACCCCCTGTCAACATCGGTGAGCTCAACTCCAGAGCACAAGGGTATCTCAGAATAGAAGAGGAGGAGGCAGTCAGACACAGAAGAGCCTCTCTGGTAACGGTGGAGGCAAAATCCAAAGAAAGGATGAAGGATCAGCGGCCTCCACGACCCGATCCCACTCGGCAAACCTCATCATCCAGGAATTTAGACAAGCGTCAACGGACAGAAAAAAGAACCACTCCGCTCAAAACCAGCCTTGGAAAGCTTTTCCAAGAAAATAAAAACAAAGGGATTTTCAGACCACCTCCGCCGATCAGACAACCGATGGAGCTGAGGGACATGACCAAGCACTGTGCCTTCCACAGTGAGTATGGTCATCATACAAACGACTGCAGAAATCTCCGAAGACAGGTAGAAGCAATGATCGCCAAAGGGGAGCTGGCAGATTATGTAATGAAGGATCAACCGAGACCAGAAAAACCACACAGGACACAGCCAAACAGCACTATATCAGGACAACCGGTGAGAGTTATCCATATGATCCAAGGAGGTGAAGAGGCGTTGGAGGACGAAGGAAGCAGAAGCTCCAAGCTTAGAAAAGCACACAAACTCAGGCGAGTCGGCCAAGTCTGTCAAACAACCCTCCTTCGAGGAGAGTCAACAATAATGTTCTCAAAGGCCGATATGCAGAATATTCAGACGCCACACGAAGATCCTCTGGTAATCACTCTTCTGGTAGCTAATTGTATGATCAAACGCGTAATGATTGACCCAGGAAGCAGCACAAATATCATGACAAAATGGGCCTTCGACAAAATCGGAATTGATGTGTCACAGCTTCACCCGGCTCGGATTCCTCTGGCCGGCTATGACGGACGACGCGTCGAGCCGATAGGCATAGTCAACTTGCCAGTATCAGCGGCACGCCGAACCTTGAAAGAAGTTTTCATTGTGGTAGATGTCAAACCGTCTTACAATCTGCTGATGGGACGAGGGTGGATCCATCGGATGCAAGGGGTTCCTTCGACACTCCATCAGGTCATGCGGTGTCTCGACCCAAATGGAGTGGACGTGACAAATATTCCTGGAGACCAAGTAGCAGCGAAGGAATGCTACTCGATATCCATGAAGGACCTGAACCAGAAAAATAAACAAGTGTTGGAGGCGCCAGAAGAGTCCCTGTACAACGAAAAATAGCAATTACAGTCAGACCCTTCCTCAGAGGGTCAGGAGGCTCAGGCAACAACGGAACCCCTAGAAAAAGTGAAAGTTAGTCTGACGGATCACACCAGAGTCACATTCATCGGCTCGTACCTCCAGAAAGAAGAAAATGACAGGGTGACTCATTTTCTCCAGCTAAATTCAGACGTGTTCGCCTGGTCTCATCTCGACATGCCGGGCATTGATCCCTTGGTTGCTCAGCATAACCTAAATGTTGATCCAAATGTCAGACCGGTAAGGCAGAAGCAGAGGAGGTTCGGGATAGAAAGGAACCAGATCATATCTGAGGAGGTGGAAAAGCTGCTAGAAGCCGGATTCATAAGGGAAGTGAAGTACCCATCATGGTTGTCAAATGTGGTGGTAGTCAGAAAGAAGAACGGGAAATGGAGAGTTTGCGTGGACTTCACCAACTTAAACAAAGTTTGCCCGAAGGATTGCTTTCCCCTACCAAAGATTGATCAGATGGTAGATGCCACTTCGGGGTATGACAGACTCTCTTTTCTTGATGCGTACTCCGGCTACAATCAGATCCCAATGAGTCAAGCGGATGAGGAGAAAACAGCCTTTATTACCGAAGAAGGTACGTACTGCTACCGAGTTATGCCTTTCGGACTTAAAAATGCAGGTGCCACCTATCAAAGGCTTGTCAGAAAGATATTCAAAAATCAGATGGGAAAAACGGTTGAAGCCTACATAGATGACACGGTGGTGAAAAGCAGGAGAAAATGCGACCACCTAAAGCACTTGGAAGAAGTGTTCGAGGCACTCCGCAGGTACAGGATGAAGCTCAATCCAGCCAAGTGTTCTTTCGGAGTCTCATCCGGACAGTTCCTCGGACATATAGTCAACCGAACAGGAATCGAAGCCAGCCCATCGCAAGTCAAGGCTCTGATAAGCAGCGAAGAGCCGAAAACGCAAAAGGAGGTCCAGATCCTGACAGGAAGGGTAGCCGCACTGAGCAGGTTCGTGACCCGACTGACAGACCGATGCAGACCATTTTTCACGGCAATTAAAGGCGGAAAAGGAAGCATATGGGGGCCAGAACAGGCAGAGGCCCTCCAGAAATTGAAGCAGTATCTCCAAAATCCACCGATCCTCGCCTCACCAAATCCAGGAGAACCCTTGCATCTGTACCTTGCCATATCAGCAACCTCGACCAGCGCAACACTTGTAAAAGATGATAAAAAGTGCCAGAAACCAGTCTTCTTCAGCAGCAAGTCCCTATCCAATGCGGAGACCAGATATACCATAGCGGAGCGAGCTGTTCTCTCTTTAATCAACGCAAAGAGGCGATTGAGGCACTATTTTGAGACTCATCCAATCGTGGTACCAACCACCATTCCGATAAGAGCCATCATGTCCAAACCCGATCTGACGGGAAGAATAACCAGATGGGCGTTGGAACTCGGGACATTCGACATCACATATGTGCTGCGCACAGCTATCAAAGGTCAGGCCTTAGCTGATTTTCTCCTAGAGGCAGAGCCAGAGGCATTCCTCCAAGATCTAGATGAACCCGAATGGACGCTCTACGTAGACGGATCAGTTGGTTCAGCTGGTTCGGGAATTGGGCTCGAAATTATAACACCAGATGAAACTCGAATCCAGCAATCAGTGCGCCTGGAGTTTCCCGCCACCAATAACGAAGCTGAGTACGAGGCGCTCCTAGCTGGGCTGCGACTAGCTCAGAGCCTCTGTATTAAAAAACTTCGTATTTTCAGTGACTCACAGCTGGTGGTGAAACAAGTTCAAAACGAGTACGACGCAGGAGAAAAGCTGTAGCCCTATAAGAAGTTGGCTCAGATGGAGCTAGACAGACTGGAGCAGTATTCCCTCAGCCAGGTCCCCAGGGAAGAAAATGAAAATGCGGATCGATTGGCCAACATGGCTTCAATCAATGATCAAGACCTGACCAGAATCACCCCGATTGACTATCTTGATGTTCAAAGCATCCATCAATCAGATATGGTGTGCGCAATACCCTGGGAGCCGAGCTGGATGGACCCCATAGCAGAGTATCTCAGGAATGGTACACTCCCAGAAGATAAAGCAGAGGCTCGGAAAATTCGCATGAAATCGGCCAGATATGCCTTGCTACACGGCCAGCTATATAGAAGATCTTTTGGGGGACCCTACCTTCGATGCCTCACACCTTCAGAGGCATCAGCCATAATGAAGGAAATCCATGAAGGGTCATGCGGAAATCACTCAGGGGGACGAGCTTTGGCCCATAAAGTACTAAGCCAAGGATATTTTTGGCCTTATCTTTCCCATGACACCGAAGCCTTTGTCAGAAGGTGCAGAAAGTGTCAATTCCACGGAGATTTCATCCATCCGCCACCAGAACTGCTTAACCCCATATTCAGCCCGCACCCATTTGCGCAATGGGGGATTGATGCAGTTGGACCACTTCCCATGGCTCTCAGATCAGTAAATCAAGCACTGATAGCAACTGATTATTTCACAAAGTGGGTCGAAGCATAAGCTTATTCCAGCATCACTCACAGACACGTGATCAAATTCATATGGACCAATATCATCTGCAGGTTCGGAGTGCCGAGGGCGATAGTGATAGACAACGGATTAAATCTGGATAATCAGTGGACCAGACAATTCTGTAACGAACATGGGATCCAGTTGAGAACATCATCGGTCGCATACCCTCAAGGAAACGGCCAGGCCGAAAGATCCAACAGAACCATATTGAATACCCTGAAGAAGAAGCTAGAAGAGCATAAGGGAGTGTGGCCTGACAAGCTTCCGGAGGTACTATGGTCTTACAGAACAACATCAAGAGTCCCTACAGGAGAAACACCATTCTCAATGGCGTATGGGACAGAAGCAGTCATTCCAACAGAGCAAGTAGTGCCGACAGCCAGAACAGAGTTGTATCTGGAAGAACTGAACGACCAACAGCTGGTTGATGGACTCGATCTACTCGAAGAAAAATGAGAACAAGCTGCCATCAGGCTAGCAGCCTACCATCAAAGGGTTAGGAACACCTTCAACAAAAAAGTCAAAAGACGAGAATTCCAGGTGGGCGATATGGTATTACGAAAGAAGATCGGGTTAATCGGAAAGCTCCGGGAAAATTGGGAAGGACCATACACAGTCACGGAGGTCATAGGACGTGGGGCTTACCGCCTCAGGAATAATGACGGCAATGTGGAACCCAATTCACAGAATGCCTCACGACTGAAGAGGTACTATCCTTGAGATTTATTTCATTCTCAGAATAATTAAACAGAGGCATCTGAGCCTAGCTTTATAGATATCTTTAAAATTTCCATGTTTGTTATTCTGACTCAGTCAGATGTTATCTTTGTAATTTCATGGGTATAATAAAAGATGGTCATCCTTCTTGCAAACAAACAGCCAGACGTTTAAAAATAATTCCTAAGTAGTGAGATGACAGAGGCTTATAAGCCTGACTCACTCTTTCAGAGGAATACGTTTAAAAATAATTCCTAAGTAGTGAGATGACAGAGGCTTATAAGCCTGAGTCACTATTTCAGAGGAATACGTTTAAAAATAATTCCTAAGTAGTGAGATGACAGAGGCTTATAAGCCTGACTCACTCTTTCAGAGGAATATGTTTAAAAATAATTCCCAAGTAGTGAGATGACAGAGGCTCATATGCCTGACTCACTCTTTCAGAGGAATAAGCTTAAAAATAATTCCAAGTAATGATGACAGAAAAGTACATATTCCATTAATAAACAAAAATTGCTGCTTTGTATTACAAAATTGCCTAAAGGGCATGTTACAAAATGCAGCACTACAAAAAGAATATGGAATAGCCTAAGCTGGGCCTGAACCACTAAAATCCTTTCCTAAGGAATCTACATGCGTGGTCGGAGGGAAGAGTTCTATGGAGGGATCGAGATGGTCAGCAGGAAGATATCCCTTAAGGAATTCTGTGAAAAGATTCTGAGCATGGCTAGGCTCGGGGCTGGAATATGGCCTCTGTACCCCTAACGCCTTATCCATGGCATCAGGGTCTTTGATTTTCCTCCTTGCTGGATCCTTCTCCCCAACAACAAAGCCCTTCCTCCAGAATTCACCAGCTACAATCCTATTCATCTTTGAGTAGTGCTGGTGCATGTCAAGCCCTCATTTCTTACACATCTCCAGGGCTGACTGAGAGATGCTGAATTGGTGTTGAAGAGTCTCATAGTCAGATGCCAGCTTCTCCTTCTCACTGGATAGCTTAGCATTTTGCTCTTTTGCTTGAGCCAGTTCTTCTTCCAACTGAGCAACCCTGGATGGGAGGTCTCCTAGCTGAGCTCTCAGCTCTTTCTCCTGATCATCCTTCTCAGCTAGGTCGGCTTTCAGACGTTCAAGCTCCTTCACACCCTCCTCGTAGGCAAGGCATAACGCATTGACGCTGAAAAGAGCCTAAGAAGGAAAATGCAAGGCAAAATGGGTCAGTAATATATACAAAAGTAGGAATATAACATGAGATTAAACAAAGACGTACCCCCAGTAACAACCCCGGAGTTTTACGCATAATGCGGTCAGGGTCAGCATCCCTCTGTGCCTCGAGCTCCTCCGGCGTCCAGAGCCCCTGCGCCCGAGTTATCATGGCAGCCATGGAAGTAAGGCTGGAGGTGGACTGGTCAGAAGAAGCAGAACTCTTCTCCTTACCCTTACGCTTCCTCTTCTTACTAGATCTCTCTTCCCCCTCCGATCTGGTTCGGACAGAGGAAGTATGAAGCATTTCAGGAATAGTGGTCTGCACAAGTGCAGACCCAGAAGCATCACCCATCAAGGCGACGGTCACAGCCTGAGGATCAGGATCCAGAGGCATCAGTCCTTGACCAGTTGAGGGTGCAGCCAGTTCCTCCATATCATCATCGTCGTCTTCAATCACTGGTCTGATCGGATCCATCATGATCTTGTACTTGGCTCCTAACCTGGATATACCCTGCAAATTGGCAGGAGTAAGCAGGTCAGCGCATGACATACGGTCCGACCAGACCTTGGACTTTAATAAAGAAATACGGGCTTCTACATCCTGAGCCACTATATCTGTATCCCTATAACCTAAAGACTTGTAAACAAAATCCGCCCTGAGCTGGTCGCATCCGGAACAGAGGCAAGATTCCTTATGAATAAACGAAAAAGGAAGAAGGGCTAGATGTTTGAAAACACAGGGGATCGGCCATCTCCTAGAATAGGGGTAAAACCAAGCCCCCTTTACCAAAACCATCCTCTCCTTCCAGTACTTCTCTGTTTTCTCAGTCCCTTGGCAGATCGCCCGACCCTTGAATGGATAGAAGTTGTACCTCCCCTCACAATCTTTCAGACCCACAATCTTATAGCTAAGCAGAAGATCTGCCAGACCCAAGGATAGCTTTTTCTCTCTGTTAATCAGGATTAACATGGAAATTATCCTGAAGAAGTTTGGGTTGACTTGCAAAGGGGCTATTCATAGGGTGAAGAAGATAAAATGGAAAAGAGGATGAAGAGGTAATCGAAGCATCTTTATCTGAAGGGCCGACAACAACACCTCGTCCGGACCCACTTCGTCGCCCAATCTGAAGTCAAGAGAAGGATCGTACTCCTTCAAGATCACCTCTTTTGGGATCCTACAGTCCCTCCTCAGACTTTTAAGGTTCACATATTTTCTTTTATGCGCTTCAAGTGGTTCTGCCACGAAAGGGGCTGATTCAATGGAGGATCCAACGGGAGCACCAACAGGAGCACCTCCAGGGGCATCGGTCCCAATCGGGTTGGATATGACAGAAGTCTCAATCCGAACAGTATCAGCAACATCTGCCTGGTTATTTATCTCCGAAGCAGTTGCTCCCAAGCCAGGTAGGTCCGGACGACGAGGTAAGGATAGAAGAGGAAGGGAGGATGAAGAAGATGGATTTGCAGAAGGGGGGCTGGGAACCACAGATCCCCCATATTCTTGATGAGTCGCCTCCTCGGTAGATTTTGTGGCACTACTATCAGACATGATGAAAATGACAACTTATACAGAGAACCGGCGAGAAGAAAGAAGAACCTCCGGCAACCAAGGTACAATCGGCGGTCAAAGTTTGAACACTGCTAAAGATTGCTTACAAGACTTGAAAATGATAGAGAATAAAAATGAAGCCACACAAGGATTTATATACACACGGCATGCCAACAGACATCATTAAGGCTGAAGAGGTGCGCCGATTCCCTATGCCTTGAATACAGCGAATCGACGGCCGCCATTATCAAATTTGAAATGACACGTCTTTCCACAATAATGACGCTGACGTCATCAAAAACGGCTGTCATCAATCAATTCAATTGAATTCGGGCCAGGCCCACGAACCGTATACCAGACCCGAATGGGGCTAGTGTAGATTGTGAAAATTATAGGCCCAGACCCATGTATTAGGCCCAAGATGTGTCGAACCCATGTAAAATGTAAATATTGAATAATCCATATATTGAACCCACCAAGTATAAGTGGGACCATCAACATTAGGCCATTTCCTTAAAAAGGGAGCAACAACCCATTACCTAAAAGGAGTGGGTAGTTATTAAGAGAGCGGGTCATGATCCCATGAACTTAGGCCATGACCCAAGAGCATAAAAATGTATAAATACATCCATTTGAGCCGGGATAAAGAGATGTTTTTGATGTGAGTGAAATTTGACACTTACACTTGCTGGTTGCGGAATTTGGTACTCCGAAGAGCTTGAAAGATTAATTGACACGCATCTGTATACATTTGTACGTACGTATATGTATGTGTAAATATTCACCATCTTGTAGCTCGAACGAGCATATCCATGATATAGTGCAGTTATAATATGTGAAAATTATGTATTTATACGTCTTTTAAATATACTCATTTCATTTTCATTTCCTCGCAAACTATTTTAATCTTTCACTTTGTTTCTATTCCGTGTTGGCTGTTCTTGCTGCTTATGTTTAGCTCCAAAAACTAAATAACTAGCCACTTTTGAACGAATTAAGAGAAGAGAGAACTGAAAATTCTTCAGAAAACAGAGAAGAAACAAGGGAAGAGAAAGCTACAAAATGTATTATTTACCCATTATTCATGACTTCAGTAGTAACAATTACAATAGAGGAGTGTTGTAACTTTTTCATTGGAATAGAGGAGGACAAGGATGATATGTGGTTAACTAGACAATCACAGGTAAACAGATAAACGTACGTCACGTGTCAAACTTCAATTATTTAGAAGTACGTGATTTTGGACTATGCAATAACTTCTCCAGAGGAAAAATAATAGGCTTATTTTCAAGAAACACTCTATATTATTTAGTTTAATAAATTGATTTTTACTGTGTTTATTTTACCTATTATACTATTCAATTTCATTATTATGCCCCCTCATTTCATATTTTGAGTCAAAATACCTAAACTACCCTCAATAGTATAAGGAGATTTAGTGAAATCAACCATTTTAAAAAATTATTTTTTGAAAATCAATTATATTTTTCGCAAAAATTATAAATTCAAAAAAATATATATATATTTTTCGCAAAAAAATTATTTTTCGGTGGGAGTATATTATTTTCCAAAATATGAATTATTTCGGAAAAAATAATATATATTTTTCAGAAAAAAATCATATTTCAGAACATAATAGTATATATTTTTCTCAAAAAAATTATTTTTCGGAAAATATCATATTTTGGAACATAATATATATTTTTCGGAAAAATTCATATTTTGGAACATAATAAATACTTTTTCACAAAAAAAATATTTTTCAGAAAAAAATCATATTTTGGAACATAATATATATTTTTCGCAAAAACATTATTTTTTGGAAAAAATTCATATTTTGGAACATAATATATACTTTTTCGCAAAAAAAAATAATTTTCGGAAAACAAATCATATTTTGGAACATAATATATATTTTTCACAAAAAAAATATTTTTCGTAAAAAAATCATATTTTGGAACATAATATATATTTTTCGCAAAAAAGTCATTTTTCGTAAAAAATCATATTTTTCGAAATATATATATATATTTTGAAATTTATAGTTTTTACGAAAAATATGATTTATTTTTGAAAAATAATTTTTTTAAGGGTTGATTTCACTAAACCCCCTTATACTATTAAGGGAGGGTAGTTTAGACATTTTGACTCTAAATGTGAGGAGGAGGGGACATAGTGATGAAATTAAATAGTATAGGGAGCAAAGTAAACACAATAAGAGTTAGTTGGTTAAATTAAATAGTATACGGATTCTTGAAGTTAACCCAAAATAATAAGACAAAAGCATGCTTGCACTCTCGTTTTCAAGTGTGATTTGATTTTGTTAGTTCCATATCCCAGGTGCCGTATACATCCACATGCCAGTGTAAACCAAAGACAAATTTGCCATCAACCTACTGCCGTATACAACCAAACCAACTTCACCAAGAGTCAAGCAAGGAGGCGCCGCCCATGCGTGAAGACGCAGCCCACGCCTGTTGAAAATGGTGTTTGTCTGTACATGATATGTATTGTATATATATGGCATGTATATGGTGTGATACAACACAAGAAAACAGAGAAAACTACAACTGTAAGAGAAGTGTAAAGATACACGAGTGTTGTAAGAGAGTGAAGCCACATAGAAGTTAGTCTGTGAGGTTGAGAGAGTGTTTGTAAGAGGTAGAGTCGAGAGAACACTTGTATCTCCTCCCTCAATACCCGGTTTTGATTCAAACCGAAGATAGTGAAGCCTCTTAAAGTGGACGTACCCATATTTTTGGGGAACCACTATATATCTGGTGTCCATTGTGTGTGTGTGTTTGCATTTAAGCTTGCTTTCGACCCAACAAAGTGGTATCAGAGCCATTAAAGCTCAAACACAGTCGAAACTTCAAGCTCTATTTCGTATCAGTCCAAAGCTCAAATCACCACACCCCCCACATTTTAGGCCGACCCATCAACCAAGGAAGCCATTCCCGTTGAAAACAGACAAAAACTCCTCCGCACGCACTCTCACGCGCCACCACATAGTCGGTGCGTCAAAGGCCTCGGTGTCACGCGCCTCACGCGTCGTCTACCTCCAGCGCGCGTGAGCCCGACGCGCCTCCAAGCAGCCGCCGCGCGTGAGGACCACGCGCACCCACGCGCCTTACGCGCTGACACGTCATCCATGACGTCATCGTCACTGACACGTCACTGCTGACGTTAGCAGTGCCACGCGTCACCCTCAGACACTGCCACGTGTCCATCCACGTGTCAACCAACAAGCAGCCACGTCACCTGCCACGTGTCACCACTGACACCTTGCCACGTGTACTGCCACGTGTCACCTTCTGCTGCTGCCACGTCATCACCAAGTTTGCAAAATTACAGTTTTGCCCCTCGACATTGTTTTTACTATTCCGGACTCATCGTAACTCGGAATTGAGCCCAGTCAAAGGCGATCTTAAGGTTTTCGACCGTTCCAGACGCAATGGTGCACTCCGTTTCGCGAGATTCCACTCTGAATATATCAAACAAGCCAGGAGGGCTTAAAGATTCCGTTTCGATGGAAGATTCAGGATCCGGAACGATGATCAGATTGACCGCAGCCAACTATCCATTGTGGAAGTCAAAGATGGAGGATCTTTTGTATATTAAAGATCTGTGGAAGCCGATCAAAAGGACCGACGATGCACCTAATGGCAAACCGAAGGACATGACCGATGTAGACTGGACGGTACTCAACCGAAAATGTGCCGCCCAAATCAGACAATGGATCGATAAAAGCATTTACCAAAATTTTGCCAACGACAATGATGCTTATGCTCTTTGGCAAAAATTGGAGAAGATGTACGCACGGAAGACATCTCAGAACAAGGTAAATCTTTTGAGCCGTATGGTGAATCTTAAATACAAAGATGGCAAAAGTGTGTCAGAACACATGAGCGAATTCCAGGGGCTATTGGATCAATTCAACTCGATGAAAATGACTATAGAAGATGAGATGCAGGCAGTATTTCTATTACACTCCCTTCCGAAAAGCTGGGATACGCTAGTTGTCTCTGTAAGCAACTCAGCTCCAGACGGAATAATCAATATGGAAATGGCGAAAGACAGAATGCTGAACGAGGAAGCAAGAAGAAAGGAAGAAGGATATCATCCGGAGTCAGAAGCTCTTGTCACTGAAAGACGAGAAAGAAAAGAATGGCGCGGTAGAAGCAAAAGCAGAAACCATCGCAATCAGCCACAACATCGTGGGCGATCAAAGTCTACTTTCAGAAGAGACAAAACCTGTCATCACTGCGGGAAGCCAGACCATTTTATCAGAGAATGCAGGAAGCTTAAAGCCGAACAGTCTGGACAACAGACCAGAAATAGAGGTGAAGAAAGTACCTCAGAAACAGCAGCAACATCCGGAGAAGGGCTCGTCATCGTTCAAGATGATGAGTGTGTCAACTTCACATCCGAAGATTCTACCTGGGTTATTGACTCAGGTGCTTCCTGTCACATCACTTCGAGGAAGGATATGTTCACATCCTACACCAGTGGTGACTTCGGACTTATGAAGATGGGAAACCAAGGAGCATCCAAAATTACCGGCATAGGCGATATTCTTTTGGAAAGCAGCAATGGATGCAAAATACTCCTCAAAGATGTGAGACATGTTCCAGATATTCGTCTCAACCTGATCTCCACCGGCAAGCTCGATGATGAAGGCTACAACAGTCATTTTGGTGATGGCAAGTGGAAGCTCACCAAATGCAATCTTGTGGTGGCCAGAGGAAAGAAGACCAGCTCACTCTACACAACGCAATCAAAATTGTGCAGAGTCGAGGTGAATACAATGGAAAAAGAAATCCCCACCGAGTTATGGCACAAAAGACTCGGTCATATGAGTGAGAAAGGACTCAAGGTCCTTGCCAGAAAAGAACTCTTACCTGGAATGAAAGGTACTCCATTACACACCTGTGTCGACTGCATCATGGGGAAACATCACAGAGTTGCATTCCGCAGTTCCCCTTCATCTAGAAGACCAAACATTCTAGATCTCGTACACACGGATGTTTGCACCATGCAAACCAGAACTCATGGAGGTGCCCTCTATTTTGTCACATTCATTGATGATCATTCCAGGAAATTATGGACCTTTGCCTTGAAAACTAAAGACCAGGTGCTGGAAGTGTTCAAGGAGTTTCATGTAAAGGTGGAAAGAGAAACTGGAAAAGGCTGAAGTGCGTACGTGCAGACAATGGTGGCGAGTACAGAGGACCATTCGAGGAGTATTGCAGACGCTTCGGCATCAGACTCGAAAAATCAGTGCCGAAAACTCCTCAACATAACGGCCTTGCAGAAAGAATGAACAGAACCATCTGCGAAAGGATCCGGTGCATGTTATCTAATGCCAAGTTGTCAACCCCTTTCTGGGGTGAAGCAATGAGAACAACGGTTGACTTAATCAACCTATCTCCCTTCCGTTCCATTAAACTGTGATGTTCCAGAGAAAGTATGGAGAGGGAAAGATGTTTCCTACAAACACTTGAAGGTGTTTGGCTGCAGAGCATTTGTCCACATCCCCAGAGATGAAAGATCCAAGCTTGACGGAAAGGCCAAACAGTGCATCTTCCTGGGATATGCCCATGAAGAGTTTGGTTACAGACTCTGGGATCCTATCAACAAGAAGGTCATCAGAAGCAGAGATGTGATATTTTTCAAAGATCAGACCATTGAAGATCTTGAAAAACAGAAGAAATCAGACTCACCTGAAGAGTTACCAGTTAATCTAGATCCGGTTCCCTCACCGAGAGCAGAAAATGATGGGGGAGCTATTCAAGGAGATCCAGCTGATGATGATGCAGAACCAGAACCAGTTACAGAAGAAAATCCGGTTGATCCTCAAACAAGGAGATCTTCCAGAGAGCGACAACCGAATCGCAAATATTCCTCCGCAGAGTACGTGATGCTTAGTGACGGGGGAGAACCAAAGAGCTATCAGGAAGCTGTTGAAGACAGTAAAAATGCGGAGTGGATGAAAGCCATGCAGGAAGAGATGAAATCACTGCATGAGAACCACACATATGACTTGGTCAAGTTACCGCAGGGAAGGAAAGCTCTCAGGAACAAATGGGTATTCAAACTGAAGTCTGAAGAAAACAATCCACAACCAAGGTACAAGGCAAGACTGGTTGTGAAGGGATTCGGTCAGAAGAAGGGCATTGATTTTGAAGAAATATTTTCACCTGTAGTGAAAATTTCCTCCATCCGAGTTGTTCTTGGCTTGGCAGCCAGCTTGAACCTAGAGATCGAACAACTGGATGTAAAGACCGCATTTTTACATGGTGATCTGGATGAAGAAATCTACATGGAGCAACCTGAAGGATTCAGAACCAGAGGAAAAGAAAATCTTGTGTGCAGATTGAAGAAGAGT
This sequence comes from Cornus suecica, assembly GCA_963922005.1. Lineage (NCBI taxonomy): Eukaryota > Viridiplantae > Streptophyta > Magnoliopsida > Cornales > Cornaceae > Cornus > Cornus suecica. The sequence continues at coordinate 77,595,606 of OY998243.1, forward strand.
CTCTATGGGCTCAAACAAGCACCAAGACAGTGGTACAAAAAGTTCGATTCATTCATGGACCAGAATGGGTACAACAGAACCACTGCAGATCATTGTGTATTTGTCAAGAAATTTCCCGATGGAGATTTTATCATCCTCTTGCTATATGTCGATGATATGTTGATCGTTGGCCATGACAGCAGCAAGATCAACAAATTGAAGAAGGAGCTTAGCAAGTCATTTGCTATGAAGGAGTTGGGACCGATAAAACAAATATTGGGAATGCAGATCTCTCGAGACAGACTGAAACACAAGCTCTGGTTATCTCAAGAAAGGTATATCGGTAAAGTTCTTGAAAGGTTCAACATGAGCAAAGCAAAACCAGTCAGTGCTCCACTTGCAAGCCACTTCAAGTTGAATATGAAGCAGTGTCCTTCAAGTGAGACAGAAAAAGCAGAAATGAAGAAAGTGCCTTATGCTTCAGCAGTTGGCAGTTTGATGTACGCCATGGTATGCACGAGGCCTGATATTGCTCATGCAGTTGGAGTTGTCAGTCGGTATCTATCAAATCCTGGAAAGGACCATTGGGCAGCAGTAAAATGGATCCTCAGATATCTTAGAGGAACTACCAATATTTGTTTATGCTTTGGTAGTGGTGAACCTTTATTGGAAGGTTGCACAGACGCAGATATGGCCGGAGACAGTGACTTCAGAAAATCCACATCCGGATACCTAATCACTTTTGCAGGGGGAGCAGTTTCATGGCAATCCCGGTTACAAAAGTGTGTTGCCTTATCCACCACAGAAGCTGAATACATTGCAGTAACAGAAGGATGCAAAGAGCTCTTGTGGATGAAGAAGTTTCTTCAAGAACTGGGACAAGAGCAGGAAAAGTATGTCATATACTGTGACAGTCAGAGTGCTATTCATCTTAGCAAAAATTCCACCTTCCACTCAAGGTCCAAGCACATCGATGTCAGGTATCACTGGATCCGTGACGTGCTCGAAGACAAACTTCTACAGCTAGAGAAGATTCACACAGATGATAATGGATCAGATATGATGACCAAGAGCCTGTCCAGAGAAAAGCTAGAAGTTTGCAAAGAAGAAGTTGTTTTAACACCAGCCCCAAATTGGCAGTGAGGGGGAGATCAGTTGAAGACGTTCTCCTCTGATTGATATGGAAGGGGGAAAATTGTTAGTTCCATATCCCAGGTGCCGTATACATCCACATGCAAGTGTAAACCAAAGACAAAGTTGCCACCAACCTACTGCCGTATACAACCAAACCAACTTCACCAAGAGTCAAGCAAGGAGGCGCCGCCCATGCGTGAAGACGCAGCCCACGCCTGTTGAAAATGGTGTTTGTCTGTACATGATATGTATTGTATATATATGGCATGTATATGGTGTGATACAACACAAGAAAACAGAGAAAACTACAACTGTAAGAGAAGTGTAAAGATACACGAGTGTTGTAAGAGAGTGAAGCCACAGAGAAGTTAGTCTGTGAGGTTGAGAGAGTGTTTGTAAGAGGTAGAGTCGAGAGAACACTTGTATCTCCTCCCTCAATACCCGTTTTTGATTCAAACCGAAGATAGTGAAGCCTCTCAAAGTGGACGTACCCATATTTTTGGGGAACCACTATATATCTGGTGTCCATTGTGTGTGTGTGTTTGCATTTAAGCTTGCTTTCGACCCAACAGATTTTTGTATTCATACCGTTATTATCTCACTTGTTTTGTGCGACTTTAGGACAAAAGTATTCATGGAAATTATCTTATTAAAAAATATATATAAATAAGGGTTTGTTTGGCTTTCCATGATTTTTCAACTGGAAAAGATTCTCGGTGATGTTTTCTGAGAAGGCATCATTCGCATAGGTGATCAGGAACATCGATTAGTGGTAACCTCGTTATCATATTTTTCTACACTAGGAGTCTCAAGCCTCAAAAGTTTAGATAATCGAACTGAAGGTGCCACAGCCAATTGATATCTTTAGACCTCGCCATCAGACTCACCTCGGTTCTTGTATAAATATCCAATGGGAACATTCTATTCTTCGTCATCTGCACCTTTGTCACTTGTTTCCCGCTTTTGCTATGAACGATGCACACACTATCCAAGATATGAATGTCGTGCCCTTTTTCTGAAAGTTGTCCCATACTTAACAAATTCTAGAACATCACCGGTACGAAAAAAACACCAGTAATAGTGACATCGGTGCCATTATTTGATAGAATTTTTATGTCACCTTTGCCCATTACAGGAACTTTGGATCGATTTCCAAAATTCACTTCACCGCGAAATGATTCGTCCAAGTGTAAGAATAACTCATTCCTCCCACAAATGTGGTTGTTACATCCGGTATCCAAATACCATATATTTGTGCATGTGTCATTTGGCCCAACATCGTTGCATGCTAGAGCTATGGTTTCTTCTATGTCAACAAGATTTGCATATGCCTTTTCGTCAGGCATATGGGTTCGACATTCATTTTTGTAATGTCCAAACCGCTGACAACGATGACATTTGACGTTGGTTTTGTCACGTGTTTCGGTATTACCACCGCGACCTCCATAGTCATTTATTCATTTACCACGACTGCGTTCGTGACCTTGCCAACCTTGATTGCCCCCTCGATTTGTCGAAACAAATTTACTCTGCAACGCCTGTTCCGTGCTAGAGTTGTTGGCCTTCTAGTTCATCCTTTGTAACACCCCGCTCCAACACTTGGTATAATATTGTCCGCTTTAGGCCCAACCCGTATGGTTTTGCTCTTGGGTTCCTCCCAAAAGGCCTTATACCAATTGGAGACAACACTGCACATATAAGCACATCCCCAGACCTCTACCCAGGCGGTTGTGCTTATATGTGCAGTGTTGTTTCCAATTGGTATGAGGCCTTTTGGGAGGAGCCTAAGAGCAAAATCGTGCGGGCTGGGCCCATAACGGACAATATTATACCAAGTGTTGGAGCGAGGTGTTACAATTGGTATCAAAGCCAGAGCCCAGCTGGAATTAAGTATGGGAGCATGCACATCACCCATGGGTCGCCAGCGAGGACGCTGGGTCCTAAGGGGGAGTGATTGTGATGTCCCACATCGCCCGGGTAAAGGTCTGGGGATGTGCTTATATGTGTAGTGTTATCTCCAATTGGTATGAGACCTTTTGGGAGGAGCCCAAGTGCAAAACCGTGTGGGTTGAGCCCAGAGCGGACAATATCATATAAAATGTTGGAGCGGGGTGTTACATCATTTCCTCGTGGGAGCCTAATGAACCCATCAATCGTTCGATGGACATGGTTGATATGTCTTGCTTTTCTTCAATCGACGCGACTACATAATCAAATTTTGCGGTAAAAAATTTAAAAACCTTTTCCACAATCTTTTGATCATCAATCGTTTATCCATTAACCTTCAATTGATTAACGATGGATTGCAAACAATCGATGTACGCCGATGTTGATTCCGAATCACCCATGGTTAGAGATTCAAAATCACCTCTCAATGTTTGTAGTCGCACTCGTCTAACCCGATCATCGTCTCTGTAGGATTTTTGCAAAATATCCCACGCCGTGTGTGACATTTCTGCCGCCGTTATTTTTTTAAATACCAACTCGTCTACGGCTTGAAAAATGGCATATAATGTCTTTTGATCCTTTTTCCGGATCTCGATCAATGCATCTTTCTCATCCTTCTTCAACGCCTTAAATATTTTTGAGTTCACTACTTCGATGTAGCCGGTCTTCACTAAATTCCACAAATCTTGGGACCGAAAAATTATCTTAAATTGGACGGACCAACTGTTGTATTTTTTTCCAGTGAGCTTTGGAAGTTGTAAATGAATCGAATTGTTTGCATACATGATTCAATTTGTAACTTCGGGATCGTTGACTCTATTACCACTTGTTGGGTCATAAGATTATTATCACACTAGAATTTATGGAGAACAAAATATAAATGATGGAAAGAGAGAACTAAGGAAAGAATTCCTTGCAAGATTGTTTAATATGAAACTAATGGTTACATGTGCCTTTTATAGGCTTACAAATCTTAAACACACAATAAACTAATACACACGAGTTTTATTTTTGTCAAGAATGACAACACATCTACTAAAGTTGCCAAACCTTATTTGATTAAAAAGAAGTATCCATGACAACCCCATGAATAACACATGGGTTGCTTGGGTTTTTATTTGACCAATTTAAACTTCACTTTCAACATATTGATATCCATGTTACCAAAAAAGTTGGGAGTGAAGAAAGGACTTTTTTTTTTTTTTTTTTTTGGCTATAAATAGGATATGCTATTTGGTGTATTGGAATAGCAGTTAAGCAAAGCTTCATTGTTGAATTCGGTTCTACAATTAGTAAAATAAAAAAAGTAGCTTGAATTGGAATAACACAGAGTGTAAATTATACTACAATGTTGCCTATTTGAGTCAACTCGCTGAAACATGTGCTGGTTTTTTTTCTTGTTTTCATTGACATAGATTATTTAATCACGTGTATCTAGGTTCAAGGACCGTCTTGCTTGAAGAATACATACATAAGTCTTGAAGAGCACAGACTCATTTCCTTTGGATGCCACAGAATCCTATGATTGAACGCCCTTAATAAAAACAAAGGAAAAGATCAAATTTAAGTATTATTTTCTGGGGTCAATGTTCTGTAACGCGGAAAATGGTTGCTAAAGAAACAGAAAAAAGTCCGTGTTTCCCAAAGCTAAAATGTTAATCACGAAGCCATAAGCCACCATTTGAAGATGAGTACAAGAAAGGCCTATGCATATATAGAAACTGTATCAAGAACATTTATTTATCCATTGACCAACCGATAAGAGCTGATACATTAGGACAATGATGATAAAGAAAGAGAGACACCACAAAGAGAGTGTGGTTGTGGTGCTGGATGGTTTCAGGGTTTCGACAGAGAAGAATGGTGTTGAACCACTCCGGTGTGCTCTGTGTGACTTGGTAGTCCCCGGGGATGAGGTTTTAGTTATAACAATTCTCAGTATAAATCCAATGACACCATTACCATCACCAGATGCAAGTTTTTGTTGCTTGGGAGAGAGAAAAAGTAATCATGCAGCTGGAGTCATGAATTACCTGAATGAAGGGATTGATCGGAAAATTGAAGCTTACACGAATATCTTAGCACCATACTATGATAAATGCAGAAGCAGTGGAGTAAGTTATAGTTTCTTCATTCAAAGGGCAACAATTTTGTTAGTAAAAGTTTTTGGAGGGATACAATTTACACACTTTTAACACCTATATTTTTTTTTTTAATGTTTTCGAGGAATTTACTTACAAATTCAAATGAAATAGTTTTATAATGTAACTACTATGGGAAATTTGTGTTAGGACATCACAACTGAGTTTCGTTATTTAATAAGCCTTATTTAGTTTGTGCCTTGTAAATTTGATCTTTTTCAGCCACTTGATTCTACGACAGGTGAAGTTCGAGGTGAAGATTGCTATCGACTTCAAACAAGACATATTAGTGAAGGAGGCAAACAATGTTAAAGCCAATTGGATTGTTATGGACAGGTCTCTATATCTCATCTTTGTTCATGTGTATATATATAGATACATGTCGTAGAATCATGAATAGAACATTGTCTCAACTTTTGGTTAGTAATGCAATGAAGTAAATATCAATAATTAATTGGATCCTTGGAATGACTGCCAGAACCTAGGAGAGCTTTACTTGCATAAAATTTCATTGGAATAAATTTTCTTCGTATTTCAGGTTATTTACTATGGACCAAAGCTTCCTACTGAGTGGAACAAATTGCAATATATCTTTGGTGAGAAATGATGAGGACACTGTATTCTACAGATATTCGCCTGCTGGATTGGAAATTTCGGTAGTTGAGAGAATGTCATTACAGCATGAAACACATCCTCATGATACCTTACGTAGCTTAAAAGGCGAAAATCAAGAGGTCCCTTCATCTAATATTGCAAGTACAAGCAGAGGACGCGGAATTCTGGCGACGTCTGAGTCATTAGATGAAAGAGAGAATTCTGAACATATGGAGCTGCCAACAGAAGGGACTGTTTTACTTGACAATGTCGCCTCCCGGGAAGTTTCTAAAGCCAATCTGATGCCAATAATGCCATTGGAACTAAGCTGGGAAGTGATTTCTGAGATAACATGCGGATTTAGTTCTATGGTTTGCGAGGACCAAACTGAGAATTGCAGGACCTATCGAGGACGTTCAACTAGCTGTCTTTCATATGTTTTCGTAAAAAGATTCAGTGGAGATTTTAGTGGCATTCTCGTGACAGAAAAAAGAGCAGCTTTGGCTTTGCATCATAAGAATATAATTGGGTTGATTGGTTACCACAAGAGTGAAAATGAGACAATTCTGGTCTTCCCTCAACCAGCAAGAGGGACACTGAACCGATATCTTACGGGTGAGTTGTTGCATCTCCATCTCCCATGTCATTATCAAAGAATACTTTTTCAAAATTATGGTGTCTAAAATACTTAAAAATCATGCAATATACCTTCAAGTGTTTGTTTTGAGCTAAAATATCTACATCTATATCTATATATATATATATTCCATTTTACTCTGAATCAAATAGTTGCTGCTCATTTCTACTCTAGGATAGGCTGAAATATTCTTTGTTACCCTAATACTGGTGCAGACTCGAGAGGATCATGGAGGGATGTTCTGACATTTCAGGATAAAATGAAGATTGCAATAGGAATTGCTAAAGGTGTTCGATACATGCATGAAGAGTGTCCTCGAGGCCCCATTGTTCATGGTGACTTGCAGCCATGTAATATTTATCTGAAACGTGATTTTAAGCCTCAGGTGCGATTCTCGGAATCAAAAAAATCTGATGATATCTACCTATCTATTTATCAATCTATACATAGTTAATTATATGTTTTTTTAGCTCTCTAATTCACTGAACTGTGATTAATTTGAAATAGATCACTGGCTTTGGACAAGCAAAATGGCTGCAGCTTAGGCACACATCGCCTATTAGTAGTGACAGGTTTGCCTTTGAATTCATGCAGCCAGTTTTACAATTTTGTTGTTAATACAATCGTCGGAAATTTTATTTTTGATCAATCAGATAATTAAATTTAGAGTTTGTGCTTTCATTATATTGGTACACTTTTACTTAAGGAGGTTAGTTTTTTTATGCTAAAAGGGGCTCGCACGAGGATCATTTGGACGCTGAATCGCTGGCTCTTGTAAAGTCGGACATCCACTCTTTTGGAATTCTGCTCTTAAGGCTGTTTTGTAGAAGATCTGCCCCAAAAGATCAGCAAAAACTAATTGAATGGGTTAGTAGAATTTTTTTTTTTTTCCTTTCTTAAAGATAATTTTATCAGTGGATCGCTTAAAGTGTGAACTTACTAGTAGCAACATATTTCTGTTATATTTCAACTATTTATAAACCGTATTCGTCTAAGTAGACTCGTCGAAAACTATTGAAACGCAGGCTCGGCCATTGTTACTGCAAAGAGCATATCATGAGTTATTGGATGAGGACAATGAGTACGAGGACATGCATGGGATTTTGAGGGTGGTGTGTGCTGCAACTCAATGCACAAAGACTAAGCCACTATCGCGACCTTCTATGAGCGAGGTGATGACATATATAATTGACTTGCTATATATATATATCTATATATATATAAATTGAGCTCTCTTCGCTTTCTAAAAACCACTCATCATTTTCACCTTTTACTTTAATTTTTCAGGTGATTTCCATTCTAAAAGGGGAAAGTTCTTGTGCTATGGCATCATCTCCATCTTCAGAGAGCAGCCCAATTGTGCTCTTAGTAGAGAAATGTTTAATTAACCGTCTTGAGGACACCAGTTTCAGTACCATAGCAATGTAGTAGTCAATGTCTGTTTCTTGCCCACAAACATTGTTTTCCTAGACATACAGTTGAATTCTGTATCTCACTCTGCTATTTTTGCTTCTTATGTGTTGTGCATCCCAAAAATTGTCAATTCAAGAACAAGTGTACGTTATTGGATTGTGTATAAACTCAAACGTTACCTGTATGTTGTTCGGCTGATAACATACGTAAAAATGATGATATTGTTATATAACACTAATACTCAATGAGTATTTGCATTTGACACGAATATCATCAAAGTTCGTTACACTATTACATCTACTGGACCGTGGCCAATGACGCAATTCATGAATTTTACTTGAATCAATATAGAGAAACTCCTGCCATATACTGTAATTTGCATGGATGCCTTGTCTCCATTAAGCTTCTTCAAGTCAAAGGTGAAGCTAAGTGCTTCCCATTATTCTCTTGAATATGCGTTTCATTTGGTTGAATTCCATTTTGTTTTGGTGCATGAATGATAAGACTTTGGTGCAAAGGACAACTCATTTGGTTCCCCTGAAACCACTGTGCTGATTCATTTAAAATTTTGAACAATTTTTTTTCAATTTCAAATTCAAGGCACTCATCCAATGCTCTCAAGTACAACATACTAATAATTTTATTTTCTCACAAATGCAACAATAAAAATAAAAAGTCAAGACAATTACCCACTTTCCTTCATTGTAAGCAGGCACAGACCTATATAGGGCACTCCCCCACTGATTCTTTTTTTTTTTTACCTTGTTTATCCTTGAATTTCAGTTATTTGTGCTTACGCCGGCACTGGTTTTTTTTTTTGTAAAATACCCCTAAAGCCCCCACTTAATTTTTTTGTTTTTGTACTTTACTACCCTTAAATTTTGAATTGTAGAAATCTGCTCCACTCACATTAAACTCTAGGTCGGTCAGGAATAGGAAATAAAGTTATCACCAATTAGGATATTATTCATTCAATAAATTAACTTGGGTCAATCCACCACCTCATGATCATGTAGTAACCTCCAGACCAATTGTCACAAACATAACAAAATAAAGTATCAATCTTAACAATTTGGAAAAAACAATTCAATTTTCTTGTGCACAACAAAGATACTTTCTATGAGGAGGGTATATTCTTACCGTAAGTGTTAAATATGATGGTACTTAAAGGGACATCCACGCATTAGGAATGTTTAGGGATGGCAATCGTGGTACAAAACAGATTTACCTATATTCAATCATCGTTTTATTTAATTTTTTAAAATATTATATTATTTACAGATTTTTCACGGATTGTCTTTTCATAAATCATACCCGCCTCATTAACAGTTTATTATATCCGTGTTTGTCCCGTCCCATTAACGTAACATATGAACTTATTTTAAATCATCATACAATCAAACTTTTTTTTTTTCTTTGTATATATTTGGCTGCTCGTATCTTCTTTATTTTAAATGTCGAGTTCCATGAAAAAAATGAGTAATAACTAATAAAGTACTTAGAATTCATAAATTTTTTTATCATATAATAATAATAAAAATAGAATAAAATTAATGTAAACAGGGCGGGAGGTCATATGGCAGGTATTTAACAAAATTTATACTCGTCCTATAACCCGTGACATGTTTAATTTATTTTATCATACTCCCCCCTATTAAATAAAATACATTCCCAAATCATTGAATAATGAGACAGAACGGGGCGGCATAAATTGTTATGCCTAGGAATGTTCATGATTATTCAATTTGAGGTTGATAGATAGGTGGAAATGCCACCACAATTTCCACTCACCACCTAACTTATAAAAAAATTTTACAAGAAAACGAATTAGTGATTAATGAAACCGGAAAAAATAAATTATTATTGATTAAGAAAATTATAGCTCAAGTGGCATCTGCATTAACTGACTTAAATACCAAAGATCCTGCAAAATTTATTTCCCTGTTTTGTAGTAATTGTTTCCTCACATTAAGCTATTTATACGTACCCTGATGGAATATAGAAATGTCGAGATATATATATATATATAGATAGATAGATAGATGATGGAGTAACGCTAGCTCAGTCTCAAGCAATATGCACAAAATTTTATCAAATAGAAGGTTATAAGATTTAAGTCTTGGTGGATGGCAGGATGTGTGAGTAATATTTAATTCTAATAAATAATTTACAAAATTTTGGATTTGTAAATAGTACTAATACTACTTTATTCTGTATCAGTGGTGAGGATTAGGCACATAGGCTTTTGGGAAGAGATTAGAAGATAATCTCATATCATTTATTATCTTGACAAGTGATTTGATATTATATCTAAGCACAAACAAATTTGAATACAATTTCTTTGTACGATTTTAATTGAATATATTTTTCAAACATAATTTTCTTTAAGAATTTATTTATCAAATTTCTCATCACTGAAAATGTCTTTTGATATGAGCTTTTGGGAAGAGATTAGAAGATAAACTCATATCATATGTTATCTTGACAAGTGATTTGATATGATATCTAAGCACAAACGAATTTGAATACAATTTCTTTGTACGGTTTTAATTGAATATAATTTTCAAACATAATTTTCTTTAAGAGTTTATTTATCATTATTACCATTTTATAATTTACTAATAAAAATTTTAAATTTCATTTTATTTTCCTTTATTGCATTTTGCAATCAGGCAAAAAGAGAAATAGACTTTATTTCATTGAAATACAGGTAGCATAGAGTTGTATTCTCTTGCGAGTCGCTGTAACTTATTCTATTTAAATCCTCATCACAAAAGAAAATCACCCAAGTAGAAAAATATCTTCATCATACGGCATTCATTTGTGTGGCCTTAGCTAGGCTCTATATCTCCCCTCTTCCGTCCCTCCCCCTCGGTGTGTCTCTTTCTCTCTCTAAATATATATATATATATATATATATATATATATATGTATACACACACATATCTCTGCTTTCTCTCTCTAGTTTATCTCTTCATTCAATCCCATCACTCCCCTACCCTCCACATACCCTAATTTGCCTATAATTCCAACTTTCAGGTACTAACGCAACGCTTCTCCCATTCACACCAAATGCGATTTTTCTGATTCTCCGCTGCAATTATAGTCTCTCCCTATCCGTGTCTATATATATACCTATATATTTATATCTTCATTCTGTTTGTGTTAATGCGCTTCGATTTCTTCTTTCTTTAATCCATTTTGAGCTTTATCTGGATTTGCTTCTTGTATTTCAATTCTTGTTGGATTCAATGAGATTGCTCTGTCCCGATGCTCCCAAATAGGAATGGCTTCTGCTCCTTCTGTATCTGGTAATCCTCAGTTCTCTTACACACACACACACACACACACATATATATATATATATATGTATGTCTTATGTGAACTTGAGTTGTGCCTCAGTTGCGTCTTTGATTCTGTTACTCTACCTATTGAAATATTTTTGAATAGATGTGTTTTTATTCGAAATTCGCAGTTCCTGTGGAATGTGTAAACATATGCAAGTTGTTTAAAGGGGATGGTAGTGGAAGATATGACTGTAGTGTTCTCTCTTGCGCCTGGAAGGCTCCGAGGGCACTCACTGGGTTTCTTGCAACCACTGCACATCCGTGTACGGCACCGCCCAATGGCCGGACTCAGAGAAGGAGTCGCATCAGATGTGTATGCCTCTTTACTTGGCCTTCACTTGCTATTGTTTTCATTCCTTTCTTTGAACAGTTTATGCTAACCCCAAGATTGAAATTCTTGCCAAGACAGTAGGGCTCCATATATTCTTGTAGATAGTACATGATTGTTTTTCTACTTCGTAAATTCAAATTTTATTTTAGAGCTTCTTGTTGAATTCTCATGTAAGTGAATTGGAAATATTTCACCCACTTTCTTGGAATTAAAGTTGTGGTGACCTAACATTGTCCTGGTAACCAATGGGCGATGACCCATTGGTATAACATCTCCTCCCTCATAGGGGAGGTGATGGGTTTGCAATCGAATCCCACAGTGCGCAATTTGTGAGATGTGTGAGTGAGTTGTTGCCTATCCAAAAGAAAAAAGAAGAGATAAAAAGCATTGTCCTAGTAGGTTGAGGTTTATTGTTTTACTTCTTCCTCTTGACTATTCTTGGGCAACATTTTCATATTACCCATTTCTCTGTTGGTCAAAGTTTTATATGGTTATTGTTTTGTCTATGTTTTTGTAATTCATTTTCATACGTAAAGTATATATCCCTATATTCAAATTTACATGAACTTTAATGAAAGAGAGAAACCTACTGATTATTGATGCTAAATTATCGAGAAGTTTTTATTTTTTGCTTGGTGGGCGGGAGATCTCCTAACACTTCATGCCATTGTATGGATATGAACATTTTCATTAATCTCAAATTTTGGTTTTGTGGGAAGAAAATATGGATTTTGATATTCCTCTGGAGGAATGGTTAATTTGGATGCAATAATTGGATAATAACCTTTTAAAAAAATAAAATAAAATTGGACCTCTCTACGGAAGAGAAGTTGGTTACCTCTTCCAATGTTTCATGGTACGATTCTCTTCCAAATTGAGTCTTCCGAATTTATAACGTCGGATCATAGAGTACTCGAGTACTCCTCCTTACCATTTTCACTTAATTAGTGTTGCTCTTTGGGACCCCAACTATTTTAGGAGATGTATTTAATTCGTTGTTCACTTTAAAAAGTATATGTATCAAATGTTTAGTTAATTGTTTAGGAAAAAAAATGCTTAGTTAATTGATTTGGCAATGTTTGTAAAACCCAAGGACAATCTGGTAGAGTTGAAATTTGGAATACCCAAAAAAGGTAGGTTGAGAATTACATTTTAGACATTCCAAAATTATAAGTAGGGAGCTTACTTCTGGGTTGAGGGCTTAACTCTCTCTGTATCCTTTAGGAACCCTTTTATATCATGTGTCTATATGATATTTTTCTTTTCAGAAATATGCTTACATGGTCTCTAATTGATGCTTGTATTAGAGAGGTGAAGCACTTGATGTTGGAAGATGGTACTGCACTGAAGCATCTGACATAGTTCCAGGAGGAATAGGAAAATCAAGCTTAATTCATGTCACTTGTAAAAAGTGGCAGGTGTACTGTTCTTCGTCCTTCGCTTCCAATTCCTGTGACGAGGTTTCTCCTGAAAACTTGTGGGAGGTATTACATCTAGATTGGTTTTTCTGTCATTATGATTGTTATCCATTTTGATACAAGAACATCTCTTGTGTGGCTTATGACTTTTTAGTTCTGCAAATCTCTTTTAGTGTTGTTTTGGCTTGTAAAGTTGCCAAACCAAACTCTTATGGATTTCTTTTTAATTCAGTTGTAAATCTTGCACTTATGGTACTGGGGGTGGCAGTAGATCACACTCGAGCTAATTCCCAATGGTAGTGTGTGATAGCATTATTCCTATTAAACATGTAGAAAATTTTCATTTATGGCTGTTGAATAGAAATACAAGAAATTATTTCTTTTATATGGCTTGTGAATATAGCCCGTCGGAAGTTGCTAAATACATACCAGAGCTTGTCATCTCCTTTCTTGCACTTGGGCTGGGTTGCTTAGCAGAAAGCTGTTCTTACATCTCTGGCAAGGTTGGTTCCATTGGGGCATCTGTTGGTATGAAAAGATGATCTAAATGCATGGATAAACTATTGAGTTGTGCTCCATAGAAGTTATCAGGATATGGATGTCTTATAAACTGTTGCCTTCACTAGGAATATTTAAAGATTGTAATTTCTGTAGTAGCACCATCATAGTGGAGATGTAATTTAGTCTCATATTTACTTGCTAGTTGTTCTATAGTGTTTGTTTGAAAGAAGCAACAGGCAATGGTGATTATTTTCTAGTGATGGAAGTAGAATGGATGATATAGTAATGTATGTTTTTGTTTGCTTCAGGATCTTAAGCCTACTATTTCATATCTTCCACCTAAAGAGTTGGAATTGGTTCGTAATGCTCTCAGTGTAAGCTTCCCTTTATTCTCCATCTGCACTATACTTCCTATTTCAACTCCATTATTGTTATTTTATTATTTGTTTTCTAATGTATATGTAGTGTTTCACCACCACTGGATGCTTTGTGTGTGTGTGTGTGTGTGTGTGTGTGTGTGTGTGTGTGTGTGTGTGTGTGTGTGTGTGAGAGAGAGAGAGAGAGAGTAATATTTTTGACTGTTGTTTATATCTTCGTGTCATTTTACAGCTAGCTTTTGAGGCGCATGATGGACAAAAAAGACGTAGTGGAGAGCCCTTTATAATTCATCCAGTAGAAGTTGCTCGAATTCTAGGAGAGCTTGTAAGTTCTGCTAATTTCTGAAACATTCATAGTTTGTTTTTGTTTGGTGAGGGAATTGATACCTTTGTTGTTGCAATAACCAATTTTCATTGACCACTGATTGTGTTCTTTCAGGAATTAGATTGGGAGTCTATTGCTGCTGGTTTATTACATGACACTGTTGAGGATACAAATGTTGTTACTTTTGAAAGTATAGAAAAGGAATTTGGTGCTACTGTGCGCCACATTGTAGAAGGAGAGACCAAGGTGTCTTTCCTTTCTTTCTTTTTCTTTTTCTTCTTTTTTTTTTTTTTTTAATCTTAGAAAAGAAGATTATTAGTGTTAAATGATAACTACTGGAGCATGATTTCCTTCGAGGCTTCGGAGATGAGGAGGAAAAATAATGAAATTCTTGGAAAAAGAAGTTTTTATGTTTGCATAGACTGCGTCCCCTTCTTTTCTTTTGCACCTCTAAAGTTTGACTGATTTGGGGTTTATCCTTCGATAATTTAGGTATCTAAATTAGGAAAAATAAAGTGTAAGAATGAAAGTCATTCAGTGCAAGATGTGAAGGCAGACGACCTTCGGCAGATGTTTCTAGCTATGACTGAGGAGGTGAGCTCTAATTCTGTATATCTTGACGGTCATGTTATCTTCGTTGAATTCCACATGGCAACTAAAAGCGGTTTCGTTTCAGGTCCGCGTCATTATCGTCAAGTTAGCTGACAGATTACATAACATGCGGACCCTGTCACATATGCCTCCACACAAGCAGGTAATATGATTTGATACATTGTTTAAAAGGTTTGTGGTTATTTGTTGCTCTCTATTCTGAACATTATTCATTTGGTTCAGGCTAGCATAGCAATGGAGACTTTGCAGGTCTTTGCTCCTTTAGCAAAGCTCCTGGGAATGTATCAAATTAAGGTATGCCCTTCTGCTTCATTTTCATCGTGACGCTCAGGTCATATTGCCATGAATAAGAACCTTTCGTTCTGTCTGAAAATCAAGTATGAAAATTGAACCAAGTTGGTCAATTTAAACCATCGGTGTTGAATTCTTTTCTCACGTGTCTGAAGTTTAACTTGACCTTGGGATGTATGCAGTAAATGTTGATTTTTAGGTTAGAATTCACAACTCCGTTGTTCCTATTTTATTAAGGTAACCTTAAATGAAAGTTGTAATTGCCTTTTGTTGTCTACTGTCAAAACTAAAAACCCCAACCTGTTCTGTCTCTTATTGCTCCACGCTATTGTGTGCTTATTTTATTGATATGTGATGTTGCATTTGTGCAATTGTATTTCACATCATTATTGTTGAATTCCTATAGATGAACAAGTTCTGCTTTTCCATTATTGGTTTTTGTCTGTTCTTCTAGCTTTGAAACTGTGATCAAATGAATTTTCTGGTATGCCCAGCTGCCAAATAGTCAGCTCTTTTTTTCACAGTGCATAATACTTATTTGAAACTAGTTTTTAATATTTTAGTCCTGTACTCCAGGGGTGCCAAGTAGTCACTAGTCAGCATAGTTCGCCTAGACTATTATAGGATTTTGTCCTGTCCTCCAGGAGCAAGCAAAGGCCTTCAGAATCCAAAACCTCTTTTGCTGAAATGCTCTTTTTTTTTTTACACTTGACTGCTACCATTGCAAATGATGTCCTTGCTATATCATTAATCATTATGTGGCTGTGCATCTAGAACTGTGTATGTGTTACTAAGCTATGAACACCTACTTGCAGTCTGAACTTGAAAATCTATCCTTCATGTATACGAATGCCCAAGACTTTGCAAAAGCAAAGAGAAGAGCTGAAGAACTCTATAAAGAACATGAGAAGGAACTCAAAGAGGTATGTTTTTCTTTATTTGGCCAAATGTATTGAGCTTGCTGAATTAGCTATTGCAACAATATTCAGCCCTCAGACATCAGATGCAGTTACCCTCCCCTCTCCGTTTTAGACTAAATGCCAGCCCCTTTTTTCCAATTTGCTACAACGGCTTTGGCACAATGATGCTTACAAGTTCATCTCCTTGTATTAGGCAAATAAAATTTTGATGAAGAAAATTGAGGATGATCAGTTTTTAGACCTCGTTACGGTGAAAACTGAAGTTAGATCTTCGTGCAAGGAGCCTTATAGGTAAAGCTCTCTCTCTCTCTCTTTCTCTCTTCCAAATTAGATTTCATTTATATTGTACATTGCTCCGAATTGGTGTTATGCTTTCTCCTTTTTCTTCATTCCTTTACGTAACAAATGAACATGTAGTAGACAATTACCACTTCGTAGAATCTTGCCATGTTAGTCATCTGTGAGTTTGGAACGTGTCATGCGAGGATGATTGCAAATCTGAGACTGGTGGTGAAATATGGTTTGCAGATGTTCACTGTGTGCCCATAATGGTTTTTAATTACACTAAATCTTGCGCATTGCTTGGGAAGTAAAAATTACTGGAACTATATAATTCTATGTGCTGTAATCAATCATCATTTAACTACATATAGGTGGTCCTTGAATGCACTAAATCATGTCATGGCTTCTGAAGTAAAATTGGGGGACACTGGGCACTAAACCATTTTGTCAGTTATCATTTAACTATGTTTAAGCCTTTGTACTAGTACTCATTCTACCTCAGAAGTTGGTCAATATTTCCCAATCACTGCTGTAGTTCCCACATGTTCAACCTTGTAACTATGTAATGTTATAAAATGCAGTTAGTGAAGAAGAAAAAAAAGTTTACAAGTTTGGATTGGAGCCTGAAATGGAGAATTTGTTTTGGAAGATGAAAAATTTATATTGGCATAAAACAATGAAAAGTAGTAGAGTATTCAATTAACACTTCTAAAAAAGATGCAAATAAAACCTTTGGAACTCGGTTATTAATCCTAATTTGTCTTCATCGTAGCATGCTAGTCATTTTCAGGCTAAAAGAAACATTCAGAGCAAAACTTGTAAGAACACCATCTTTCTAGTCATTTCTATGTTGATAACAGATAAGTAGTTAATTGACTTCATTTGGAAAAAAAAATTGCTTATCATTTTCATGTTTGAGGTTTACTCACTACGAGGTTCTTATGTGACCGTTCCAAATTATTTAAAGATGATCATGGAGATGACTTCGGAAAATATTGTCCTTGTAAACTGAGATAACGAGTTGGGCTCAACACTCAAATTACCTCTATGTTTGAGGCTTGTGCTTTCCTTGGTAACATATGACATAAAATAAGACATATCTATGGACATCCCTCACTTAGTTTTATGAGGGTCCCTAGAGTGCTACAGGTGAGTTTATATGATATTAGGTACTATTTCATTCAAAGATTGTTGTTTATAGTCTTGTTTCGAGGAGTGACATATTGTGACATGTCTTTCTTGGTTCTTTAGCTTAGTTAATATATCGCATGGCAGGTGCACTTACTTCTATACTTGACAAGATGCTTAAAGTTAATTTTTCGTGTTTATTGCAGTATATATAAAGCTGTACTCAAATCTAAATGTTCAATAAATAAAGTCAACCAAATTGCACAGGTGTGTTATGACCTTTGAAAGTTTTGACAATTTGCATGATTTTTCTTATTTGAGACTTGACATACTGTTATTTGAATCAATTATAGCTTCGAATCACTATAAAACCAAAGCCATGCATCGGAGTTGGGCCTCTATGTAGTGCACATCAGGTATTGCTTTTTCCTTCTGTCTCTAGCATGAACGTCCACAAAAGTAAATATGTAATTTTATACGATAATGTATTCTCTAATGGACGTGTCTTTTGCAGATCTGCTATCATGTTCTTGGGTTGGTACATGGAATTTGGACCCCTATTCCTAGAGCTGTGTGTATCTTGCTTTTCTTTTTTCAGTTGGAATTCTATATTTGGGGTATTTTTATTAATTAGTGATATCTGTAGGCTATTGGCTTTCGTTTTTTTACAGATGAAGGATTATATAGCTACCCCAAAACCTAATGGCTATCAGAGTCTTCACACAACTGTTATTCCATTTCTTTATGAGAGCATGTTTCGGCTGGAAGTTCAGGTCATCTTTTGGAGGCTCATTCTTTGCAATTTTTTTGGTTAAAAAAAGAAGAAAGACTTAATTTTTTATATATTCTTTTTAGGTGTCATTATACATTTCTATAAGTTATCATTTTGTTATTCTGAAACGCATGGTTTGAATTACGTGCATGAAACTTCTTTCTTCGTCTGGTTTTCTGTGGTTTGCAGATAAGAACTGAAGAAATGGATCTAATAGCTGAAAGAGGCATTGCTGCTCATTATAGTGGGAAAGGTCTTGTTGCTGGCTTAGTTGGATATGCAATGCCTAATGGCATAAATTCAAGAGCAAAAACAGTCTGTCTCAACAATGCAAACATCGCTCTCAGGGTAATTTTCAAGTATCTTTGCAAAATCTTGTTATTTAACAGTCTCCGTTGGAGAATGTCCTGATATCTTTCAATTCCCTGACTCCAGTGCTAATTATATGGTAGAAATCCTTTATTTCCTCCAGATTGGCTGGCTCAATGCAATCAGAGAGTGGCAAGAGGAGTTTGTTGGCAACATGAGCTCTAGGGAGTTCGTAGACACAATCACCAGGGATCTTTTAGGTAGCCGTGTTTTTGTGTTTACACCAAGGGGAGAGGTAAGGGAATAAAATTGGTTTACATATAAGAAAATTCTGCTGTCCTGTCTCAATTACTTGTTACATTGCAGATCAAAAATCTTCCTAAGGGAGCAACTGTAGTTGATTATGCTTATATGATACACACAGAAATAGGCAACAAAATGGTGGCTGCAAAGGTATTCTTTAAAGATTTAAATGTTTAACTGGTGTCTTCTTTTTCTCAATTTTGGTGTGACACAATGGGCTTGGTATGTTTTCCAGGTCAATGGTAATATTGTTTCTCCCTCGCATGTACTTGCAAATGCTGAAGTTGTGGAAATAGTAACCTATAATGTAAGTTCAAATCAGTCCTCTCATATTGCTACTCCGTTCAATTTGTATTTTGGAATTTTCTGTTCCCACTTGCTTTGTTCATATCATGGTGGCACTGCACAACTTTTATAGACCTCTTTAAATATGTAGTTCAATTCCACATGCAAGGTGGTTCAATATTCCATTACATCATAGGAACTCCATTAGCTGATTTTCAATTTCTTCTGGAAGAAAAATCAAGTACATTGCCCCCCCCCCCCCCCCCCCCCCCCCCCCCTCTTCTGAAATGAAATACTGGCCTGTCCATTGATCTCTTGCCAAATATGCACATACTTTATGTTGTTCATCTGAGAAACTTTTGTTACTGCTTTCCACTCTGAAATTTCCTAATTTCATTTGCATTGATGATTGGTTTAGCATGTAGAGTACATAATATTTTTCTTATTTTTTGGCTCACAATTTCGTTGTTATCAGGCACTCTCTAGTAAATCTGCTTTCCAGAGACATAAGCAGTGGCTGCAACATGCAAAAACACGCAGCGCCAGACACAAAATTATGAAAGTAGGTTTTTTTTGTGAACTTGGATACAGCTTAGATATCCTTTGCCTCTGCTCTATTAATAAAGGTTTCATGTTGTGTTCAGTTTTTGAGAGAGCAAGCTGCATTATCGGCAAGTGAAATAACATCTGATGCAGTAGACGGCTTTCTTGCTGATTCTGTAGAGGATACTGAACTGGAAGATCTCTCAGATTATTCTAAGGGGAACAAACACTCATGGGAGAAAATCCTCAAGAATGTTGTGGATATGTCATCTTCAATGACGAGTGGGAAAGACGTTTTTGGATGCCAAAATGGTAGTATTCAGGCCCCAAAGGTCAATGGGAAGCATAATAAGCATATCCGGCATGTGAGTTTGAATGTCAATGGAGAAATGTCATCACAGGAAAATGGTGTCACTAAGATGATTCTTTCTAATATTCCCATATACAAGGAAGTATTGCCTGGTCTAGAGAGTTGGCAAGCTGGAAAGATTGCATCTTGGCACAACCTCGAAGGGCACTCTATCCAATGGTTTTGTGTTGTCTGTGTGGATCGAAAAGGTTCTTTTTCCCTCCAAACTAGTAACAACACATTTAGTTGTCCATGTGTTCTGATGTTCAAAAGACTAATGTCTCATTGGTGACAATAGCATGCAAATTGTGGGTGGTTAGGCTATCATCTTTTGGGTGCCATTTGGTAAGCAGCTGTGAAGTAGCAGTTGTGGTCTTCGAGTAAATTAAGAAAATTTGTTTTCAAGAGCAACAAAAATACTTACAAGATGCTGGCCAAATGATGCCATGAAATGTTGGTTGGGAAACCCTTTTACTCGACCTTGTAATTAGGTCAACATTGGTAGTATTTTTTTCTTAATCTACTAGTATCTGTTAGGCATATTATCGTACTATAAACTTCAAATTTTAGTGGGGTGCTCTTACTATGCTGGATCCAACTCGTACAATTATCAGGAGAGCTCTATTGCCATGAAGATTGGATGTTTGTTCTACCAACTATAATTAATACCTTCACTTGCTCATATGTTTCAGGTATGATGGCTGATATAACAACGGCATTGGGAGCTGTCGGCATATCATTATGCTCATGTGTGGTGAGTGGTTGAAGCCAGTCTGATTGTCGAATATGTCCATGTGAGTGTGTTAATTGTTTGTCTTCCAAACTGTTTAAATCTCTCTTTTCAATTAACAGGCAGAAATCGATAGAGGGAGGGGAATGGGCGTCATGTTGTTTCATGTTGAAGGGAACCTCGACAGTTTGGTATGTGTGACAAACAGAAATCTCCTAGCCCCGTCGTAATTCTGTTCTGTCTTTTGATAGAAGATCTGTTTCTTTTATGCTTCAGGATAATGCTTGTTCGAGGGTAGATCTAATCCTTGGTGTTTTGGGATGGTCCACGGGGTGCAGCTGGCCTAGCTCAATGGAGGACCATGGGGTTTAAGAATGTTAATCAATTTTAGTGGTTCGGTGATCGATGTGGTGGACTGGACATGAAGTTTTGTCCTTAGAAGAACTGAGATCCAGTCTATAATTTTTTGGGTTTGTGCTCTGTAGTTCCTTAGTTTATCATCTATATTTTGGACACCCAGTGGCAAGATAAACCAGGAGCTGCCATGTTGGACAAGTCGGGGGATTGTATATAGAAAGAAGAGTAATAGTTACTGCAGTATACAATGTAAAAATACTTGGAAGAAATTGAGATTAAAGCTAACGAAAAGATGAAGAGAATGAATAATTTCTTGTTATTCGATTAGAATAAATTGTACACAGCAATATATAGTAATATATAGCCTATTCTAGGAGGAAAAATAGGAAATTAATTCATTAAAAATTAGCTAAATCAGGAAACAACCCAAAGGAGTAAATCCCATGTTTCAAGGGGTCAAGATAATTTTTCCTAATTAATTACATGTTGATTTGATTTTTAATAATTCGGCTAAAATAACTATACAATTCAACACTCCCCTTCAAGCTGGAGAATAAATGTCTTTCATTCCCAACTTGGAAATAATTTCATGAAAAATGGTGTTGTTGAGTCCTTTGGTTAAAACATTTGTCAGTTGACCTCCCGAAGGCCCATAAGGTGTGCAGATCAAACCTCCTTCCAACTTTTCCTTGATGAAGTGTCTGTCGATCTCGATATGCTTCGTCTTGTCGTGTTGCACTGGATTATAAGCAATGTTTATTGTTGATTTGTTGTCACAGTACAACTTCATAGGACCTTCCCACTTAATTCTCAAATCATCTAGGATGATCTTAAGCCACAATAATTCACACATTATTTGGGTCATTGCCTTGAATTCTGATTCAGCACTAGACATTGCCACCATGTTTTGTTTTTTACTCCTCCATGTTACCAAATTTCCACCGAGAAACGTGCAGTAACCGGATGTCAATCTCCTATCCACTGATGATCCTACATAGTCTACATCTGTGTAGGCTTCCAATGTGAGTTCATTATTTCTTTTGAATAAAACTCCTTTTCCCGGACTACCCTTCAAGTAGTGTAACACCCAGTAGGCAGCTTGTAGATGTCTCCCTTGGATCATGCATGAACTGACTAATCATGCTTACTAAATATGCTATGTTCGGTCGAGTATGAGCAAGATAGCTGAGTTTCCCTACCAATCTTTGATACATTTCCTTATCAACGACTGGTTCTTCCTTTGCTTCCCCTAGTTTCTGGTTTGCCTCATCGGTGTAGCTACTCGTTTACAACCAAGTTTTCATGTTTCCTTTAAGAGATCTGTCACATACTTTTACTGTGAAATAAAAATTCACTGTCTTGAGTATGAAACCTCAATTCCAAGGAAATACTTCAGTCTTCCAAGCTCCTTTATCTCAAATTCCCTGATCAAACATTGTTTCAGTTCTTGTTTCTCCTTCTCATCATTTCTTGTGATAATAATATCATCAACATATACTAGGAGAGCTATTACCTACCCACCAACACCCCCCCCCCCCCCCCCCCCCTGGTTGAATGTTTGATGAAAAGAGTATGATCTCCTTGACTCTGCCTATATCCTGTTGCTTTCATCACTTTAACAAATCGCCCAAACCAGTCTCTAGGTGATTGCTTAAGCCCGTACAATGCCTTTCGAAGTCTACACACCTTATTAGCTACCTCTACTCCTTCAAAGCCCAGTGGAATGCTCATGTAAATTTCTTTTTCTAGGTCGTCGTGCAGGAAGGCATTCTTCACATCATATTGTTGAAGTTGCCAATCAAAATGAGCTGCCAGAGATAACAAAATTCTTACCGTGTTCATCTTTGCCACATGAGCAAATGTCTCCTGATAATCAACTCCATATGTCTGAGTATAGCCCTTAGCAACCAATCTCACTTTATATCTTTCAAGAGAACCATCTGCCTTGTATTTTAAAGTAAAAACCCATTTGCAACCTGCCAGATTCTTCCCTTCTGGCTTATCAACAATCTCCCACGTGTTGTTCCTTTCCAAAGCATCCATTTCCTTCCTCATAGCATTTCTCCATTCTCTTTTTTATAATGCCTCAGATAAAGTGTTTGGGTCAGAAGTAGTGTTTAGACTCACAATAAAATTTCTATGGAGTGGTGACAGACGTTTTAGTGACACATAGTGGGATAATGGATATAAGGGTCGCTTTGTGCATTCTTTAGTACCTTTTCTAACAACAATAGAAAGATCAGAATCAATTTTTTGTGCTTCAGAAGGTTGTATATGCAAAGGGAAATCAGAACTTACCATGTGTTCATTAGCTGGGCTCGGGCTAGAATTTTGGACTTGTGTCAGGTCTGGAGCAGTTGGTTTCTGGATATCTTATAAAGTCATAAATTTGGACCGACGTTGGAGTAGTTGTAGTGGGCACAGGATCTAGGACTGACACGAATTTTGGAACTGGAGCTGAAATAGATTCTAGGATTGGAGCTAAGACAGACTCGGTGGATGGGGAATTCTGTTTCTGACTAGAAGAAGACGGAATGTCAAGAAACCCAAAAGAACCGGGATCACCACCAAAGTCTTTATCTTCCATAAGTGAAATCTTCCCCTGAAGATAAGGTTGCGTGAAGTATGGTTTGTTCTCAGCAAATGTGACATCTGCAGATATGTAGAATTTTCTAGAAGGAGGATGATAACATTTATACCTTTTTTGTGTAGATGAATAGCCAAGAAACACACTCTTAATTGCTCTGGGGTCTAATTTTCCTCTATTTGGGCTATGAATATGGACAAAGGAAGTACAACCAAAGACTCTAGGTGTGAGACCATTTAACGTTCTAAAATGTGGATAAAATTGGGCAAGGATTTTCATGGGAGTTTTGTAATCTAATACTCGTGAGGGTAGTCTATTGATCATGTATGTGGTAGTAAGAGCAGCCTCCCCCCAATAGGATTTAGGAACATTCCCTTGAAATAATAATGCCCGAGTAGTGTTAAGTAAATGGCTATTTTTTCTTTCAACGATCCCATTTTGTTGAGGTGTGTTAACACATGAGGATTCATGAATAATACTTTCCTTTTGAAAATAGGGTGACATAATTTGGTTGAAATAATCCCTTGTCAGACCTAAAGCTTTTAATTTTTACCCCAAATTGATTTTGAACCATGGAATGAAAATTAGGGACAACGCTATTCACATCAGATTTTTGTTTGATCAAGAAGATCCATGTAACCCTAGTGCAATCATCAATTAGAGAAATAAACCATCGAGACCCCGAAATATTTGGAATTGTGGACGGTCCCCAAATGTCACTGTGAATCAAATCAAAAGGATGTGAACTTCTTTTATTACTAATAGGAAATGATACATGAGTATGCTTTGCAAGCTCACAAACATCACAGTGAAAATCTGTAATATCCAATCCTTTAAACAACGAGGGAAACATAATATTTAAGACTCGAAAAGATGGATGACCAAGACGAAAATGGTGAAGCCAAATGGCATCTTTATTGGAAGAACTAAAAAGCGACAATGTTAAATTATTCATGACTTTCTTTGAAGTACTCGGTGTTTGAAGATAGTAAAGCCCGTTCCTTTCCTTAGCAAGTCCAATCTTCCTCCCCGAACCCTGGTCCTGAAAAACACAATAAGAATGATGAAAAATTGCATAACGTTTTAAGTCTTCTGTAAGTTTTTTTATCGAAACAAGATTTGCTGACAATTTTGGTACATGAAGGACATCTTTAAGAATGAGGGAAGGTGTCACATGGATATCTCCTAATCCTGCAACAGTAGCAAGAGAGCCATTTGCTACACCAATTTTTCTATTACTTGGACACGGAGTATAAGTGCTGAAATATTGTGAGGTATGGGTCATATGATCAGTGGCCCCCGAGTCAACTATCCAAGGGTTGGCAAAACATTTTTCTGAGACATGTAATCCAAAAGAAAATGGAGACTTACCTGAGAGTGCCAATGAACATGCACTAGAGGGCTTCTCAAGAGATCCTATTAACCCTCGAAATTAATCTCCTCACTATTGAAGCCTTCTTTTTCCTGTCCTTCAGGTTGATTGGTTTGTTCTGTTAAATGGGCCTGAGATCGTTGTTGTCCTCCTCGGCTGCCCCATTCTCGGCTTGAGGTCGGTGGTTTGCCATACAATTTCCAGCAACACTCTTTAGTATGCCTCGACTTCTTACAATAGGTACACCACAAGTTGACCTTGTTGTCTCTCCCCGAGAACCTTGACAGGTTTGTTTTTCCTCTTTCTTGTGTTTGGGGTTGTTCAATTTTAGTCACCAAGGTTGAACCTTCTAAAGCTTGAGGCTCTAGCATTACACCCCTTCGGCTTTCTTCTGCCCGAATTAGATAAATAATCTCCTCCAGTGAAGGTGTCTCCTCCTTATCGAGTATCTGAACCCTAACTTGATCAAACTCAGGATTGAGTCCAGCCAAGAAATCATAGACTCAGTCCTTCTCAATGAAGTTCTTCAGGATGGCAGCGTCTTTAGAGCATTTCATTTCAAATACCCGATAGTGATCGAGTTCTTGCCATAGATTCTTCAGTAAATTGGCATAATTTGTCACAGTTTGCCCCCCTGTTTGGTTGCACTTGTCTTCACCTTAATCTTATATACTTGGGTTGTATCACGAGCTTTTGAATATGTGCGTCGAATGGAGTCCCAAATCTCCTTTGCAGTTGTCAGAAACATACAGGTATCACTAATGGTTGGATCCATGGAGTCCCACAGCCATGACACGATCATTGAATCAGCTTCATCCCATGCTTCAAACATTGGGTCTCCCTTTTTTGGTCTTGTCCCGAGGAGGTGACTCGGTCTTCCTTTGCCCTTCAGGTATGTTCGAACAAATTGAGACCATTTGAGATCATTTTTCTCATTTAGTTTGTTAGTAGCCCAGACGCTCTGCAAATCTCCAGTCATGTGATTCGAGTTGACTTCT
The DNA here is from genome assembly GCA_963922005.1 of Cornus suecica. Lineage (NCBI taxonomy): Eukaryota > Viridiplantae > Streptophyta > Magnoliopsida > Cornales > Cornaceae > Cornus > Cornus suecica. The sequence continues at coordinate 77,621,588 of OY998243.1, forward strand.
TCCGATTGAACAAGGATATTTGAGGCTGTGGTCTCAGATGTGGACATGATGAACGAAAAAATGGCAACAAATGCCCTAAGAAATTTCAGCAATGAAGGTTGAACAGAAACAGTAGAAGATACTCTGTTTTGAAGTCAAAAAATAGAGCAAAACCGGGGCACAAAGAAGCAACAGTATATCCTTGGCAATGAAGGCCGAACCGGTTTAATTCCCAGAAGAAGAAAAAAAGAGCCTAGGGCTCTTATACCATAACAAAAAGATGAAGAGAATGAATAATTTCTTGTTATTCAATTAGAATAAATTATACACAACAATATATATCCTATTCTAGGAGGAAAAATAGGAAACTAATTAATTACAAATTAGCTAAATCAGGAAACAACCTAAACGAGTAAATCCCATGTTTCAATGGATCAAGATAATTTTTCCTAACTAATTACATGTTGATTTGATTCCTAATAATCCAGCTAAAATAACTATACAATTCAACAAAAGCATTTAAGCCAAAGGTTGTATAGAACTATTTCTACATAAATATCTTCTTTTTTTTTCTTTGTCCTACTTGCACTATTTGGTTGATAGTTGATAGAGTGGTGGTTATCTAATCTTTATCTGAGTAATTGTTTGACAGTTGATAGAATGGTGGTTCTCTCATCTTTCTCAACTATCCAACCTATATTTGTCAGTATAAAGGATATTGCTAAGTAGTCGAGTGTGTATCATTCAGGTGATTTCACTCTTTGACATCAATGTATTTTATCAGAACTCTTTCAATAATTTGTAAGGTTTTGATTTTGTAAAGCAAAAATGCCCATTTCTTTTTCTTAAGCAACTCTCCTATTATATATGTGATATCTATTTCTCCTTAACAAGGCACACGTAAACCATCATATATCCACTCTTGATGTCTACACATAAAAAAGAACTATTTGTATCAAAGTGGTGAATCATATTATATAGACTCAGCACAACTTAAACATAACATATTAGTTCTGGAAAAAAAGAAGAAAAAAAAAAAAAAGATCAGCAGATATGATGTATATGATATCTGCATATAAACTGCTGAAATTCTTATTGTCTAGAACTATCATAGGGTGAACAAAGAAAAAAAGAAGTCACCATAGTTTCTCAAACATATGGGAATTCTCATGCTCTATTTGTGTAAGCGAAAGCAGCAGCGGCGCCACCAGTAGGAGCATCAGCACCACCATTGACCATATCCAAATTCTCAGGTAGAATGAATCTTTTGGCTGATTAATGACCCTCAAAGCCTCAGATTGACCCCTCTTGATTGAAGCTGTGGTTGATTTCACAATCTCTTTACTCTCATTGTGACCATCATCATCATAAACTTCACTGATCTCATTCTTCTTTTCATATTCGAATGTCGTCTCTTCCTCAATCTTCTCCCCTAATTTCTTGATTTCTTGTGACAGTTCTTGCATTGATTCAGCTGGCCAAATTGCTTCGGCATTGGACTCCATGGACGAGTCCCCTGTTCCCTCAGAGCTCTCTTCACCTGTCTCCACTATATATTCCTCCTCATCATCATCATAAATGTTACTTTCATCACTAATTTCTTCTTCTTCTTCTTCTTCTTCACTCAATTGTGGCTGTGACTCGTCTTCGATTGCAATCAGATCAGGTTTAGCTGTTTCAACTGTCACACCTTTCTCCACTATGTCTTCCACATTCTCTTCCTCTTCTTTTTGACTAAATTTCGCTGGTGATTTTTCTTCGACAGCACTCTTATCCACCTCAACTGTTTCAACTGTCACGCATTTCTCCATTGCATCTTCTTCCTCCTTCCTCTCATGATCCTCATCACTATCATCTTCTTTCTCTTCTTGAATCAATTGCGCTTTCGGGACTTGTTCAACTTCTTTCTCTGCTACATTCTCTCCATCACCGTCTTCGACTGTTACACATTTCTCCATTGCATCTTCTCCGTCTTTCCTCTCATCCTCGTCATTATCATCTACTTTCTCATTCAATTGCGCTTTCGGGACTTGTTCAACTCCTTTCTCCACCACATTTTCTCCTTCTCCATCTTCCTCCTCTCCCACATATTGCAATGGTGGAGAGCCTTCTACTTCAATCTGATCAGCACCGGTTGCTTCCATCGCCTTATCGTCACTCATAACTTGTTCTGCAATCGGATCCATTTCAACTGCGACCCGTTTCTCCATTGTCTCTTCTTCTCCATTCAATTGTGATTGTGGATCTTTTTCACCTACAGCCTCCTCTGCCTGATCAGCTGTTTCGACATTCACACCTTTCTCTACCACATTTTCGCCACCACCATTTCCTTCTTCCTTCTCCTTTTTTTCTTCTTCAATCTGATGATCTGCATCAGTAGCTTCGATTGCCTTGTCATCACTCGCAACTTCAATTTTCTCCGAGACCAGCAAGTCTTGCTTCGCCTTTTCGGGTTTGAGACTATCATGATCCATGCTCAATTCTCTGCTTTCTGGTTTCTGATCATCAGATAAGATAGTATTGGGATCACCAAAGGTAGAATTCTCCTTTTGATTGTTATTCTGAATCATATTATCATTATATCAGCAATTAGTACTACTGCATAAATTTTCACTTTTAGCATAATTTGGGGTTAAAATGGAAGGAAAACATTACCAAATTTTGAGTTTCAGCGAAGATCGATGCAGAATCAATCTGGGTCGTTCCCAAATTCTTTGATCCATCGCTGCTGCAAAATTCAACCCACACATATAGTCACGTATAGTCATAATCAGAGACAATATAGTGAGATTGTTAATGTTCTCGAGACAAACCTTGCGCGGTGATGATGATGATGCATAGGTGAAGGTTGTTGAACAAGTGCACGAAGACCTTCACTTCCTCCATCCTTACTGTTATTGAATGCGAGCGGTGGCGGTGGCGGTGGAGGAGGAATAGTGGTGGTTGTTGGCGGTGGTGGAGAAATATTGGTGGATTCAATTGGCGGTGGTAGTGGTGGTGGAGGGGGAGAGATGGTCTTGGTGGTGGATCTCATTTTTTTGAATTTGATTGCAGATAAAGAGGCCAAAGTTGCAACAGCCAAAGCTCCACCCCAGACAATAACAACTCCAATACCACCATTACCACCCACTTTGATGGTCATGTTGTGCCTCTCTTGCTCATTATTGATACATTTCTTCTTGGGCCTCTCCATATTTTTTTTTTGTTGGCTTCTCCAATTTTGTGGGGGGTGTCAAGAATGTGATCTTAGGTGTGTTTCTCAATGCATTTTGGTTTTTTTCTTTGGGGTTTGAGTCTCATTGATGTGGGATAGAGAACCTAATGAGAGAGAGTGAGTGAGTGTGTGAGAGAGAGAGAGAAAAATGAGTTGGGGAAAGTGCGGATAGTTAGGAGGTTGAAGCGGACTTCTCATTTGACAAACCCATAATTTTTTTTGTTTTATTTTTTGGCATTTTTTTATGAATGGGGAAGCATCAAAGTCGCGTGATACGCGTGGAGAATAAGAATAAAACAAACACAAGTGGACTCTTGTAACTTTTCTAGCCTCCTCTATCTTTTTCATTTTTGGCTTTTCTGTTGTTGATACGATTTGGTTGGGATGGGGTATTCAATTATTTTTTTGGGATCTTTTTTTAAGTATTTTACAATACTAATGCAAAGACTCAGATTATATTTGTGTGATAATATTAACTTATTATTTGTACTTGATGAAAAAAAATTCGTAATATTTAGGTCAGTTTACCTCAACTAATTTTTATAACCTTGAAATTAAGAACGAATAAATAAAGTTATAACCAATGAAAATTGAAGTTGTTGTCCCAACTTTGTCACCCGTTTGGGTTTGTAACTATTGGTATTTTATTGTGCATTAGATACATTTCTTAGAGCGTGGTACTATGGGTAGGTGTGAGAGTCAATTCCCCCCATTTAATAAAATAAATTTCTACTATTGAACTCATATGCGACCATTGACTTCATTCACTAGTTGTTGGGCATGTATGTATCAACACATGTTTTAATTAAATACATACGGTGGAGAGAGATCTGTGCATAAATTAAATTATGGTAGGTAGATAGATGATAGAACATGCTGAACGTATTGGCTGTTGATTTTATTATCTCTTTTTCAACTCCCCAACTATAAGATCAGCTAATTTATCTCAAATACGGTTGGGATTTATAACAAAAAGAAGCCCTCCAACAAAAAAATGTTAAATCACGAAATCAACGCCTAAGGGGGTGGCTTAATCCAAATTGCAGTACAAAAGATAAGTATTTTAGTGCCGGTCGTAATCACAATCGCCATAAAAAGAGTAAAAACTGTTATTATAACCTTCGATATTGTAAATTGCTGATCAAAGTCTTGACATTAAAAGATTTTTACGCAAGATTTTCTGGATAGAAAAATCAAGAACATTTTTGTACTGTCGATTAATTGAAACAAAAGCAATAAATAACTCAAAAGTGCATTGCTTTTCAATGATATACATTCATGTATTTTATTACCATATTCAACAAATTGCATCACAAATTATCAAATACAAATAACAGAAACAAATCTCCTTCTCTCTTCTTCCCCTTACAAAAAGTAAAGAAATTTCAACAAAAAATACAAATTAAAGAATCCTTTATTTGATCATATATAGGACACTATATATGATCTAGTTGATTATATTAGTAACCATTAGAAATAGGCTTAGATGACTCTGATGTGTATGTAAAAGGACCAACAGAGAAGAGCTTGTCACCAAGGATGGTGTAAGAAGAAAGAAGAGCACCACTAATCCCTCTGTTGACATCAGTTGGAACTTTACAGTTCTCTAATGGAGAGTTTTCGAGGAAGGCCTTGCACTCGGTGAGCTTCCATTCATCTTCAAGCTCGGAAGGATACAATGTAGCAAAGAAGTAACCCTTTGCGTCGCATGGTTCACTCAAAATGGAAAATGGAGCCGATTCATACCCGTTTCGGTCCACTGCAAGACATGTTATTCTAGCCACAGCCCCTGCACTCAGTATAAAAAATCGTAGTCTAAGAACAATATTCAATTCCATAATTAAAATGAAATATTAACCCGAACAATTGACCCTGTAAACATTAGTTATATTTTCGATTCCTATATAATGCAAATGATTCGGTGGAGTCACGATCCCGGATATGGTCCGAATTTTACTAGATTAGTGTGAAAAAACACTTACACATGTTCTATAGATTAATTGGGACAAAAGACTTGGACACCTTAAATTTTAAATGATGCGTTAAGATTATATGGGTCTAAATTGGACGTCATGCTTGGATGACTCCAGCTACAATAGATTTTTTCCTTGTCTTTCTTTCTACAACTTGAATGCTACAGATAATACTAGGAGTCTAGGATAGTAGGATGTATGTCCATTTAAAATGAATTTTAATTATGGCCTTCTAATTTGATAAATATTTATAATTAGAAGGTCTTATATGAATCATCACTTGGACAAGCGTAATTAAGGACGTGATGACATTGAATAAAAATCAATGATACACATTGCGACACTTCAACAAGTATATCACATGGTAGTTAGTCTTCCATCCTAAAATAATTAAGTCTTGCTACCTTTGTAACACATCATATAATACGATTAGAGATTTAATAAGACTTCTTCACTTGCATTCTCTATGTGCATGCGTGGACCATTAGGATTAGCTAGAATGTGATCATAATGATTTTATTGCACATACTAAAGTCTTGTTTGACAGAGTTTTTAATTCTGCTTCCAAACGTTCTTTCAGGCTAAAAATTATTTAAAATTTTTTGTTAAACACTATTCAAAACAATTTTTTATTTTAAAAAATTAATCTAAATACAGCGTATGTATTAAATGATATTAAGCGAACTATGATGAATAGTATAGAAGTTATAGTTTATAGTTTACCTTCAACTGGGACGACTTTAGAGCCCGACTTACAATAGACAAGCCCTTGAATGCCCATGATTTTGGGCATTCAACAAAGTCTTCTTTCCATGCTAATTCATTCAACTGTTTAGTAAACTGGAATTCCAGTTTAAGATTTTAAAAAAAGGAAAATAGAAGATACATGTCCAATTATACATCACACAAAGATTTTATCAATGACAATGTATGTAACACATCATATTGAATGAATGTTCAGAAAAATAGATTTCTCCATTATAATTCACACGTTACATGTCATTTATTTTTAATTCAGCAAAATCACAAAGTCATATATATACCATTTCCTACATGTTTCGCCAAATCAGTACCAGAGGTGATGTGACGTGGCGCTTTCCATCTGTCCACGTTAACCTACCCACCCGAGTGCCAATGAATCCAGGTAGCACTTCCGGTTTTCTTGCTGAGATCCGAATCATAAACCTCTGCTTTTGACCCATCCTTGTGAACTCCATCTTTGGAGGATCAACGGTCACCATTGCATCTCTGGGGTTGAGAACTTGTACTGTGTAATTGGATGCAAAATTGTTAACATGGGTCACTGTTCTGATCACCATAACCTCCGACAAATTCGAGGGTGTAGATGCATTAAAAACAGCCGCAATCGAAGGGTAGTTCATATCCCACGCTTTATATTCCTTCCTTTTACATTCCACTCGTTTCTGTGTGATTTTCATTATTTGTTGAGAGCTATAATTGGAAGCGCAAAGAAAGTCCAAGTAATCGTCCACCGTCAGATCATACACCAACCCAGGATCAAACGCCTTTTCAGGATCCACGTGTCCCGCACCCATGCCCCACACTGTTGTTTTCTCGCTCGTATTTTGATCAAGTAATGACTTCCCATCGTTGCCATGTGTGTAAGCTGTGGTCACCATCGCTGACCGGATCATAGCCGGCGACCAGTTAGGGTGGGCCCCTTTAAGCAACGTGGCAATCCCAGACACGTGCGGGCAAGACATCGACGTACCCGAAATTATATTGAATTCCACGCGTCGCTTGTCAAAATCCAACTCCGTGGGGCTCTTGTGTCCGCTCCATGCAGCTAGGATGTTGACACCTGGCGCGATTATGTCGGGCTTGACCACGTAATCCGAAATCGAGTTCGGACCTCTTGACGAAAACGTGGCAACCATCGGTGCCGGTTTCACCCCAATCTCGGCCCCACGGAAAACAATCTTTCCCATTGGATTGGACGAAGAATGTATGTAATGTATAACTGTCTCACGTGATGACATGGAGATCCCCATACCTGGAAACACATATTGAGCAGCCAATACAGCTTGTTCTGGTGCCACGTTGGCAACAATCACTCCGGCCCCACCAGCTTCCTTCACCACCTCTCCCTTTTCCACAAGTGGAGTCAAACCTCTATCACAAACCACAATCTTGCCACGTACTAGATCCTTGTCCAGCGTTCCCGCGAAACAAGCTCCAAAGCGCGAGGGATCGCCTGTTTTGTTCTTGTTGGCATTTGCCGCGTAAATCAAAGGCAAATGATTCTTCTTAGGTACTGGCTTGCCACTATACATGGTAGCTCCGACTATAACCCGACCATTTCCTAAATAAAGATCCGCCTGAAACTTCCGGTCAATAGTACTCGCCCCAACCGTAGTGATCCACGGAGCTACATTCGACACTGTCCCCAACCCGGGACCCTCATTACCAGCTGAAGCAGCTACAAATATTCCTCTCTCGATTGCAGCGAACGCGCCAACGGCAATCGAGTCCTCGTAGTAATCAACTGGGGCACCGCCAAGCGAGAGTGAAATGATGTCGACACCGTCTTCTATAGCCTTGTCGTAGCCGGCGAGTATGTCAGAGGAGGGGCAGGTTTCGCCCCAGCACACTTTGTACACCGCTATTCTTGCTTTTGGCGCCATTCCGGAGGCGACGCCTTTCGCTAGGCCCAAGAAGGATGCGTTGAAGACTTGTCGTCCGGCGATGGTGGAGGCGGTGTGACTGCCGTGACCATCCGAATCTCGGGCGGACTTGTATCCCATGCTTGTGTTAAGTTTGCCATTTTTGGAAATATAGCCCGCGGTGAAATACCGGGCTCCGATGATTTTTCTGTTGCAGAGTCTTTTCGAGAACCTTTCTCCTTCTTGACACACTCCTTTCCAACGGGACGGGACGGGGCCGAGGCCGTGGTCGTGGAAACTACGTCGTTCGGGCCATATACCGCTGTCGAGAACTCCGACAATGATGTTTTCGCCGAAGTTTGACTCCGATAAGAGACCGTTTGGGTGGGTTGAGTCGAGTCCGAGGAATCGAGGTGTGTGAGTGGTGTGAGTTTTATAAACTTTTTCTGGCGATACCGCGAGAATACTAGGGTGTTTCTTGAGTTGTTCGGCTTGTTGTGCGGTGAGTCTCGCAGAGAAACCCTTGAAAACGGTGTTGTACACGTGGACTATGTTTTCACTGCTTGTTTTGGACTTTTCGGAGTCGGAATTAAGGTTTTGAAGGGTGGACTTGTACCAACGCTCAGCACTAGGAAATACAGATGGTTTCAAGTTGTGTTCAACCCTAACTATATAGGTTTGTGTGTTGAGGAGATTATAATCACCATTAATAAGTGAGGAACAGAGAAAAAGAGTGAAAGGGAGAGCCCAAAAATTAATCATTTGAGAGAGAGAGGAAGGTGAGAATTTCTGAAGTTTGTTTGTGCCTTTATAGCAAATAAATCATGGATATATTTTGAATTAATGAGCAAATACTACAAAAATAAAAACTCTTCCACATAAGGCATTAGTAAGTGATGATTATAGGATTTATTTGGGAAGTTGTAATAAAAGAAGGTATTAATAATGATTTTAATTGCTAAATTATGAGGTTTTTCAGTCAAAGCTAAACTCCGAGCTAAAATGGAAATCAACTCAACGAGTGACATATAAAATTGACATTCAAAGAGTGACAGATAAGATTGAAATTTAGGTAGGATGAGTGAAAAGTTCCATTTGGACGAAATAATATTTCTTTTTATGTACCTAATAATGTTCCTTAATCTCAATCTTATTATTAAGAGATATTTCCAAAATTAACTGCCCAATCTTGCATTTTTCTGTGCAAAAATGAGAGAATCCAAATCATTTGCTCTCTGCTATATAAAGTAGGGTATAAAAAATGTTACCTTCTCTGACGTCCAATTATTCTCTTTTCTTTAAATAATTGAACTTATTTATTACACCTCTTTCTATTTATGACGACCCATAAATGTCACAACAAATATAAGTTGAAAAAAAAGAAGACTAAATTGTTCTTATATTACACTTACAGATTAAATTAAAAAACAGGGACTCTTTGAAAGTGTGACTTTACCTTACCACTAACTCTTTATGGTGAGACTCATAAGTTAAAGTGCATTTTGGACTCTTTTCAACCAATTATTCTATCATTCATGATTGTATTATTTTCAAACGGAACAAGATCCTCTGCAGCGTGATTCTCTGGACATCAATTCAAAAGTGTTAAATATCCATGTTATTATTTAGATAGTTGGCAATTACAAAGATGTTTTCATAGTGTTAGAATTTTAATGTACTTAAATATTTTAGATAACGGGAATTTTATCCACTTTTGAATTGATGTCCATAACACATTCAAGTTGGAACGGAAATTAGAGTTTAAGAATACAAAACCAATTTCTATAGAAATTTATTTATCTATACAAATGTGAATTCTAACAATATGCCAGCGTTGAAATTCTAAAAATAGCATTATCTTCGGATCAAATCCAACTTTGTTAAGAGACTTCTAAGAAAAGAACTCTGGTACCGGTAAAATATAGAAAATAAAGAGAGAAAATAAAAATAAAAAAAAAGAAGAAAAGGACGTGTACGCATTAGAGGAAAGGGAAATTTGAATGGAATATTAGGGTTTCTGTTGATGAATTTTGTTATTCATTTTATGGGTTTTGTTTGGTAGTCGTCTTTTGTAAGGATGATCCGAGGACTCGGATTTCCATCCAAAAATTTTACAAGAGCGAGAAAAATGGAGTCGTGGGCATTTATGGTATCAGCAGGTCACGTGCATAACATACATTGACGTATTTTTTTTTTTTGCAACATCTTCAAAAAAAAAATTAACGCACTTATACTCAAAACCAACCTAAAAATATATTTTTTATCTAAATATTAAATTATAATATAAAAGTGTTTTATGCACTTTTTCCATTTTCAAATGATAAAGTTGGTGCAATGCATGTTTGAGAATCATACGGTGTTTGAAAAAAAAACAAGAAGAAGAAGAATAAGAATAATAGTTATGGGTCTATAATCACCGATGAAGAAGCCTGTTATTTTTGGGACATGAAGCCCAAATAAGAAGAGTGTATCGTAGGGCTTCGAAGCCAATCCAATGATTCCAAACATGGGTTGTGATATAAAACTGAAAAATTACAGTTTTACACTCTTGAATTATAATATAGCGTTAATAGTAAAACACCCCCCTGAACTATACCCTCTCTCTTACTAAACCCCCTGAACTATTTTTTGTGCTGAAAACCCCCAAAACTATAGTTTTTCCTGCACAGTTATAACACCGTTAAGTGAAATTGCACTGGGATCCCCTGAAGTTCTTGTTAATTTCGCTCACGCCTTGAAATTTTATTTTCCTTGCAATGACACCCCCTTGAAGGGGTGAAATGACCGGAATGCCCTTGTTTTGTCTCCCCTATTTCATGAAATAAATATGTAGGTGGTGAAACTACCTCCATGCCCCAAGATTAGAACCCTATAATATTTGGGGATATTTTCAAATATTTTTTTCAAAATAAAAGTTAAAGAAAAGAGGTTGGAAATATTTCAAAACTTTTAAATAATAATAGTAAATAATTAATATGTATTACTTGAAGTGTAACTCTAATGAATATTTCAAAAGATATAGAGTAAGGGGTTATAAATATTTTCATATATTTTTAAAAATATTAATTAATTAATATACATTAATTAAAATGTAACTCTAATGGATATTTCATAAAATATGGAGTAAAGATATAAGATAAATATATTTCAGCAAGCAACAAGTGTTAATCGTTAAGAACAAATTTTGTGACTTCCTATTCCAAATCTTCAACCTAATAATTACTTACTTTCTAAGAACTAATTTTTTACGACCGCATATATACATTGAAACTTTAAGGTAACAATTTTGCCACTCTCTTGAATTTCTATGTCACACACTACTTCTAGTAAGGCTCCAACTTCATTTAAGGAAAATATTTTGAACAAAATTTGGCCATATGAGATTCTCTATAATGATTGTGGTTTGTTGCTTGATGAAAGACAACTATATAACTAATAATAATAATACTTACAAGAAAAAACCCATTCAAAAATAAAATTTTGAATGAAAACTAAGAAATAAATGATCAACCTGCAATTTTCATCTTGATAAATATTCGAAAAACTAGACCTTTCAATTTTAAATGAATCCAAGGGTTACAAGTTATTGACAATCTTATTTTAAAGGGTTCACTTGTTGCTTGCCGAAATATATTTGCCTTATATCTTTACTCCATATTTTATGAAATATCCATTAGAGTTACATTTTAATTAATATATATTAATTAATTATTTTTTAAAAAAAAATATGAAAATATTTATAACTCCTTACTCTATATCTTTTGAAATATTCATTAGAGTTACACTTCAAGTAATGCATATTAATTAGTTATTATTATTATTTAAAAGTTTTGAAATATTTCCAACCTTTTTTCTTTAACTTTTATTTTGAAAAAAATATTTGAAAATATCCCCAAATATTATAAAGTTCTAATCTTGGGGCATATAGGTAATTTTACCACCTAGATATTTATTTCATGAAATAGGGGAGACAAAACAAGGGCATTCCGGTCATTTCACCCCTTCAAGGGGGTGTCATTGCAAGGAAAATGAAATCTCAGGAGGCGAGCAAAATTAACAAGAACTTCAGGGGATCCTAATGTAATTTCACTAGTCCAAATCCATTAACCAATTTCAATCATACGCTCATATTTTCTCATTAAACTTAGGTAAACACTACTATTTTACTAATAATACCAAAAATCATTTTTTATATCATACCAGTACGATTTCTTTTTCCCGAAAATTCATATCAGCAAAGTTTTATAAATGACTCAGGCCCTGTTTGACATAGTTTCTACTTCTAGCTTTACGCAGAAGAAAAAGATAAGTAAAAGCTATTTTGAGAAGCTGGTACCCCCAACTTCTTTAAAACGCTCTTCTATAGCCCAAAAGCTCTTCTAAAATTTTTGTCAAACACCGTTCAAACACTACAAGAATTCGGGGTTTTAGGGACAGTCCATTAGTGACAATCTAAAAAACTGTCACTAAAGAACTATTATTAGTGATGGTAAAAAAAAAAAAAACTGTCACTAAAGTGCTATTATTAGTGACGATCTACAAACCTGTCACTAAATGGCTATTATTAGTGACGGTCTAAAATAACCTGTCACTAAAGGCCACATTATTAGTGACGATCTAAAAAATTGTCACTAAAGGGCGTATTATTAGTGACGGTAAATAAAAACTGTCACTAAAAGGCATATTTACTGTGCCAAAAACTCTAAAAATTTAATATTTTACGCCCATATTGAAAAAATTTGCATGAAAAATTTGATAGGGACTTGTTTGGCGGGAACATATATAATAACAATATCGATTTATTAGTTTTGTAAGACCAATATTAGCTAGTCTTTCTCTAGCTACTATATATATCATTTCATGGACTTGTCTCAATTTCAGTCACTCACTCATCCGACGCTCAAAACACAAGTCAGTTTGATCTTATCGATTCACTTATTCATAATTGTCGATCACATCGAATCATGAACTATGGAAAAGTTAATTATACCTTCATAGAATGATTCACCCATGTACAAGATGTTCTTCGTTGGGGAAACCAATGGAGGAAACCGAACTCTAAGTGCGTGGTGTTTTATTTTTAGTTTATCTTTTCTTTATTCTCTCCTAAAATTAGGGATGTTATTTCCTTTTATATATAGAAGCATAAAAATACATGTACGTAGGTGATGTGGATTTTCCAGATTGCACGGGACATAAAACACTGTGTGGACGACACCAACTCCATATATATATATATACGAACAAGTGTAAATACTTTTTAAATACTTTTTTATACATTTTCACAATGTTAATTATATGATAATATGAACTTTGTATTCCTTATTTATAAATGATATATATAATAAATGACATTATATTTAGGATATTATTAATTTTTTTATTAATTTTATTTGATATAACACCAATGATCTTTTATAAAAATTATTTTTACAAAATGTAAGGATTTTGATTTATAATATATATATATATATATATATATATATATATATATTAATCCTCAAGTATTATTCCTCAAGTATTTTATTTAAATTTAGTTTAATATTTTTATTATTTTAATAATAAAATTAAAATTACCTAGACGATGGTGAAAATAGCCTAGAGGGGGGGTGAATAGGCTTTTTGTAGATTTATTGACAAATTAATATTTAATTGCGAAAAAGTCAATTTTAATCCAATCATAAAACCCTAATTCTCAAATCACATCATTCAAGCAATATCAAACAAACATTAATATAGTGCAGAAATTAAAGCAAAAGACAACACAGAGAATTATATGTGGAAAAACCAAGGAAACGTTCCAAGGAAAAAAACACGGGTACACTCAGGTACCGATGCACTATGAATCAACAAGTACAAACTTTATGGGAGTTTTAGACTTATAATCACTCCTGATATGTCTTACTCTACTCGCGGTCTGAAACCCTTGAATCACTCGTACTTCACGAAGCACACTTGCTCCGCCATGTAGGAACTAAACGAACAAAATAAATTGAATCGTTCAAAGAATGATGTTCCACTGATTTATGTCTTATGTCCAACGTTTAAGTATATATGTATGTAAAATATATTACAATAAGTATCAAATTTTTATATTATTATTTAAATTATGTCCATGACTTACCTTTTAGTTTGTATTGCAGCGCAACAAAAAGGAGAGTCAAGAAGACGATGGGGATGAGATTGATGAGACTAGTAGTCCAGTAATTAATATGTACAAGAACACACATTATAGGAAAGATTCTGGATGGGTGTTTGAAAAGGCAAAACAGATGTAAGTTTAATTTACTATTCTGGAACACCATTTCTAGTCCAACAATAGCTCATATATGTGTTTACTTTTACTCCTATTGTGACTGTATACATAAACCATCAATAATTTGTGTGGGCATATATATATATAGATACATATTTACATAGATATATATAGTAATACGAAAATAGTAGTATATTAACATAGTAATGTGATCAAATTGTGTCGGTACGATTTCATTTGCAACATTTGATGCCAATCTTGTGAACCTCTTTGAAAGGCCAATTATCTCTCCTAGTTGTGATTAATTTTCTAATTTCAAGTGCTAACAACATAGCTGGATGTTGACTTGCTGCTTCTTATATTGATCTATATTAAATTTGTATTTATTCTATATATCAAGAGATAATTTTATTAATGCATGTGATGAGAAAATTAAACTGTCATTCTCATTAGAGAATTTGTGTTCTTGAGAATTTAAAAGGTTTGAAACTGTTGTAGACCAAGAGAATCAACCAAAATATGAAGCTTTAAGAACTTCACTTCCATTTGAGGTTGATTGATTTCCTTTTGAAAATTGGTAATTGGTAATCTGAGTTTCGTAAAAGAGGATCTGTCCTTTTTCTATGTATTTGTGATTTCTTGATTTCGAAGAGGCGTTTTTTGGGGTGTGCTAGTGGGGGAATAGCTTCTGGTTGAGAGTTGTTAAAATTGCTATTAAAATTGTTAAAATTATTTTATGAGGATTGTACTTTTACTAGTATGTGTATTGTGAAATTAATTATGTCTGTCAAATATGTTTTATTGTAGGAGGAAATGAAGGAGAAATTTGCCCAAGTTTCAAACAACTCTGATGGTACCATTTCAAGCACAAATGATGTGAAGATATTGCTTGAACACATGGGTGTTAGGAAAGGATATCCAAGTGGGCTTGGATATGGCTACATTGTTCCTAATCGAAAGCGTGCATCATCATTTTACGACGAGGCGTCTCGAAAAAGGTTCGAGAGAGGTGAAGAAATAATTGAGAAATTGGAAGAGGAAGTGGCAAATTTGCGGCTGCAACAGGAGAAAACAAACAAAATGTTAGAGATGTTGGTTGCATAAAATCAACAGCCACCACCATGGTTCAACAACTATCAGCAGCCACCACCATGGCAGTATCAACAATCTTCAGCACCGTCATGGTTCCAATACTCTCAGCACCACCAGTCGACGACAACACCACCACCAGCAGCAACAACAATAGTTGCCACCGACACCATCGCCGCCACTACTACGTGATTGCCAAATGATTATAGTTAGAGAGGGAGTGATTACTTTTGTAGGAAGTTTGAACTAATTTCTAGACTATTTGTCTTCCATTTTTTGGTCATGAAACTCTTTTAGTGCTGGGAAATTGTTAGGATGGTTAATTTTATTTTTTTTAACATTTTGCTCTTTTATAAGTGTTGGATGGAGCTTTTTATTTCTTTTGTACATGTTGTTCCTTTATAGGTGTTGCTTTAATGTAAATATCTAAATGGATTTATGAAAGTTTATTATTTTATTGTATTGTGCTAAATTTATATTTGTTATTTATTTTACAAATCAGGTATTTACAATTTTATGATTCATATTGGAAATGGTAACATGGGAAAAATGAATTATTAGTGACAGTTAAAATAATTATTTGAGACACTCCAAAACCGTGGCAAATAAATCTTTGTGATAGAATAATATAACAAATAGTGACACTACCTACCGTCCCAAAAAGTCACTCATTAGAGACGGTGTCATTAGTGACGGTATAAAGCGTCCCTAATAGTAAATTAAATAGTGACACTACCTACCGTCCCAAAAAGTCACTCATTAGGGACAGTGTTATTAGTGACGGTATAAAACATCCCTAATAGTAAATTAAATAGTGACACTACCTACCGTCCCAAAAAGTTACTCATTAGGGACGGTGTCATTAGTGACGGTATAAAGCGTTCCTAATAGTAAATTTAATAGCGATGGTCTATACCGTCACTAAAACTTCTTTATTAGCGACGCTAAAAAAATACTGTTCCAAAAGAGTAGCTAAGATGTTTTTTTTAAGCACGGTCCATTATGACTTTTAGCAACAATTTTAGGATTTTTAGAGACAGTTTTGACCATCTCAAAAATCATGATTTCTTGTAGTGAAAACAGTTTTTTCTTCCAGAAAGCCAAAAACAGGGTTTGAAAAGTCAATACAAAAAGAGTCTTAGTTAAGTTATGCTCAAATAAGAAAGAAGTACTTTTCTCTCATAAACTCATTTAATACTCCCTCCGTCCTAAATTATAGGTCCATTTTGGGGAATCCAACTTTTTAAGAGGATGATTTTTGTTGCAATGTTAGTGAATAAAATAGCAACTTTATCCATGGTTCCACCATAGTAATGTGATGGTTTATTGTGTATATGTTTTATAACTTTCATAATTAAAGGTTAAATTGGTAAATTGACCAAATAAAGTGATTTGACTTTTCAAAAGTGGACACTTATTTTGGAACGAAGGGATTATATTTTTTCAATTTCAAAAACAATTTGATCTCAATTGTTCTCAAAACCACACATTGGTAAATGTGGGAACCAAATTATTATTAGGTCGGGAGGGTTTACTCCCTTGCAATATCGATATAGTGCATATAATACCCTCATTGTTCTCTGAGATCCCAATAGTTTTAATAAGGTGCATCTTGACCCCAATTGACATTTCCCAGTCACCGAAATTGCGAAATGTCAAAAATACCCTTATTATAGTTCTCTTAATAAATTAGGGTTTCACCGCCTTTTGTGTAATGTCAAAAATACCCTTGTAATGACTTGTGTTAGAAACCCTAATCTATCTCACTTCACTTCAACTCCTATCATTTCTCTCTCTACCCGTCATGAAACCCTAGTCACTCTCCACATGTTTATCCCTTAATATCTATTTTCTCTTGCGATCAAAACTTGTTTTCTATAAGATCGAAGGTTGTATGTGATATTGTGAGTAAACCCTTAGCGGAGAAAGCTTGGAAAATGGATGCAGCGATCGGGTGAGTGAAAAATACAAGTTTATCTTTAATTTTTGTTACATTTTCAGATATTATAGTTATATATGTTGTCGTTCTCAGACATATGTTTTGATTTCGACAGTTAATGGTCCACTTATGCATGTGGGCCTTTATTTATATGTTAATGGTAAGGTTTTTGGTATGAACTGTGAAGATTTTGTTGGATCTGATATGGATTCTTTGTGGGTTCTTGATGTTATACAAATTATGATTTTTTTGTCCATTTTGAATAAATAAACCATTATTGGGACCATTATTCTTCATTAAAAATTAGGGATTTTGTTTTAGTATGTGTTAATTAGTATATTGGGACCACCAATGTATATAAAAAATTAGGGCTTTTATAATTTTAATGTTAATTCCTCCATTTAGGGCTTTTGTATTTAAAGTGTTCAAATCATTATTGGGACCACATGTTGTATTTTTTAGGGTTTATTCTTCAATTGGGACCATAATTTGTATTTACTACACATGCATGCAATTGTCTGTTCTTTAACTCTTATGGTTGTTTATATATATGTTATGCTCTTACTTAGGTCCATACTGATGGACAAAGAATATACATTTAAAGTCCACCATTCTGGAATATTTGATAAAAAAAATGGAACTATCTTTATGGTATTGTTGTTCAATATCCTGGTATACAACATGATAAAATATTTTACTTGGAGATTGAGGATATTCTAGAAGGGTTAGGTATAGACACTAAGTCACCAATATACTATAGAAATCTTGACCTTGGCACTACAACTTATTTGAAGGGGGACAAGGGTGTCTTTGATTTATTTGAGTTGTATAATAGGTATTCTCTAATCAAGTTGTATGTAATTCATTATGTGGGTCATGTGCCTGAGGGTGTTGTTTCTATGAATGAGAAATTACTTATTGAGAATAGTTGCAGTGTGGTTGGGCAAGGTCAGTTAATTGTGATTGAGGATAATGTTGAAAGACATAATGAAAGTAATGATATGAATGTTGAAGAGGATAATATGAAGGTGTTATCTTTTGACAGTGATGGTGAGGAAAATATGAGTGTTGATGATAGTGGTGAGGTTCAATATGATATTGAAGTTGAGGATAGGATATTAGAAGCAAATTGGGGTGTACTAGAGGATATATAGAGAGATTCTGAATATTACCCTAGTGATGAACTCTGGAGTGTGAATAGTTCTTTTGAGTCTGATGATAATGATGATGTTGTTGAGAGCAAACCTGATGAATTCATTGTTGAGAGAGATTTTGGCATAAAGCCATTAACAGTTGGTATGAGGTTTGTCTGTGCAAATGACTTTAGAAAGGCATTGAGGGACCATGCTCTAAAGCATATAGATGATTTCAGGTTTAAAAAGAATGAATCACAAAGGGTTACAACAATCTGTGTTAAGAAGTGTGGTTGGTATATCCATGCCTCAAAGAGTACTATAACTGAGGCATTTGAGATTAAAAAATTTAATTCAACACATACTAACTGCCCTCTAGTTGAAAGAAATAGAAAAGCTAATTCAAGTATTCTTGCTGAGAAATATTTGAACAAATTTAGAATATGTCCTGAGTGGAAATATGGGTTGATAAAGGACTCTATAAATGAAGACTTTGAGGTAAAGGTTACTAGGTTCCAACTGTATAGGATGAAAGCAAAGACAAGGGAGATAATAGAAGGCAATCATGAGGATCAATTCAGTAAGGTACAGGAGTATGCTGAGCTGGTGAGGAAAACTAACCCTGGAAGTATTTGCTATATTGAAATTGATTATGATGATGAAGGGAAAGAGAGGTTCAAGAGAAAGTTCTTATGTCTTAAAGCCATGTGGAGGGGATTCAAAGAAGGATGCAAGCCTTTTGTAGGGTTGGATGGTTGTTTTTTAAAGACACCTTACAAAGGTCAGTTGTTGAGTGCAGTTGGTAGAGATGCAGATGATAGTTACTTTCCTATTGTTTTGATAGGAGCCGAATGTTATACATTTTAAGCGATTAATTCGGTATTGTTAGTATTTATATCTTATTATCTTGGTATTTTTATATTATTTGTATGTTTAAGCATGTTTCAGGTTCGATACGTGTAAAGAGAGCTAAGTCCGGTGAATTAACTGAAGTATTAGCTCATGACCATTCGAGAACCAAGGTCGGAGTAAAATGAGGTGGAAAATGACCAACTTCAGGTGACCATAACCTGGTCATATCAGCATCAAACTGAATCATTCAAGAGTCTAAAATCAAGTTCGTGAAGTCAGCTTTCCAACGAGCTAAAGAATGTCAAAAACAAACATCCGTAGCTCCAGTTATGACCGAAACAAGATAGCATGGTCAGACAGGAATTTATGCGCGAGAATGGACGAATTTAACAACTTTGTGGACCCCGTTTGGTGTGTTGACTAGTCAATGACGTTTTTGAAGAGTTAACTAGTGGACCTGATTTATGATGTATATACTCTAATTAAAGAGTTAACCTAAAGAGGGGGGAATAAGGTGACTCAAGGGAGGACTCTAGTGATATATATATAGTAGTATTGTAATCAGATTGAAGAAAAATTCTTCATCGCCTCTTTTCTTGACAACAAGATTAGTGCGTAGAAATAATACATCACGAAAGTGACGAAGGAAGGGGAGGAAGAAAAGAACACAAAGGGATCCATGGAGTCAAGTTCTTCATCAATAACGCAATCACCTACACCCATGGGCAACTAAATGGTAACTAGGGTTTTCTAGCAAAACCCTAGTCCAAGTAATGTAATCTAAGCTTTATTTATTTTTATTGTGGAAGGGGAAACTAAAGAGCAATCCTATGATTGTTATGCAGATAAGAGATCGAATATTATGTTTATATAAGATTTATATTTTTTCTATTCTAGATTGATCTAATGTGAATTCTTACACAACTACACTTAATTGCTACGAGCTAGAACTCCAAAAGTTAGGTTATTAGTTATCTACATAACGGTGCTTAAAACATGAAGCTCTAGTTTGGACAGTTCATGCTAAGGGAATATGAAATGGATTTGTTTTTAATTTAATGCAAGTAGAAGTAGTGTAGAGTAGTTGCATGTCTGAATCATATTTGTGTCAAAGATGAATTGTGACTGAACTCGGTTGCATGTAACTTTTGTTGGGGACTAAAGGCTTGCTTGTAGCGGCATTAGTCTCAATCATAAGAGATGTCTCTCCCTTTCATAAAAGAAATAAATAGCGTGTTTACATTACGAAGCTAGTGGTGGCGCTAGATACGCCCTAGTCTCTTTTGTTATTGAATTTATCCAATTATTTTATCAATCGTTTTACTTAGTTTAATTTATTGTTAAAAATAGCTACAATCACAAACCAAAACCATTTTCATTATTAATTCAAGAATACTAGCATATTAGGGTTCGAATAACGCCTAGTCTCTGTGGGATTGATAATCTCTGTCTCAAGCTATACTGTACTACAAACTGATTCGTACGCTTGCGATAGGCAAAACAAGGTCACATCTAAGGTATATTTTTAAGCATATTTTTAGCCGACCTATTGAGCCAATCATGTTTGTGCTGTTGTGGAGGCTGAGAATAAAGTCACATGGAAGTGGTTCCTTGACTAGTCGATGAAGATCATTGGTCCAGCTAGTGGGTTAACATTTATATCTTATAGACAAAAGGTATAAAATCATTTGAATTATACATTTTTTGTGTTATTAAAACTGTTTTGCAAATACATCAAGATATTAACACTGATTTCTCTATGCAAGTGTTAATTGATTGCTTGGAAAATTTGTGTGAAAGTACTGATTAGAGGTTCTGTGTTAGACACATGATGAGAATTTCATGAAGAATTGGAGTTCATTGGAGCTTAAGGCAGATGTGTGGGATGTTGTTAATGCCTACTCTGGTGAGGAGTATGAGCATCATATGAATATTATCAAAATGATTAATTATGATGCTCACAATTGGCTTGAGAAAGTACCATACCATTTATGGTCTAGGTATGGTTTCACTGGTAAATCAATATGTGATTTGAATTCTAACAACATGTGTGAGAATTGGAATGGGACACTTAAGTTTGCTAGGAGGAAGCCAATAATATACATGTTTGAGATGATAAGAAGGTATTGATGAAAAGGTATCAAACAATAAGGGACTAGATGGAGAAACGTGAAGGGAGAGTATGTCCAAAATTGCAAGAATAACTAGGGAAGGTAAAACTGCTATCAAGGAAGTGTGAGGTGCAGCCTGCTGGTCTTCTGATGTTTGAGGTGGATAGTAAAGGATTGAATAAAGCTGTTGATTTAGGGAAAAATACTTGTACATGCAAACAATAGGAACTGACATGTGTCCCTTTTGTACATGTAATTGCATGCATTTTGTTGAGGAGGGAGAGAGTTGAAGATTATGTGGATCGATACTACTATAAAGAGACTTTTTTAGGTCCTATGTTCCAATCATCAAGCCTTTGTCACTTATGAAAATGGTGAAAGAAAGTCATGGTCCACTTCTCCCACCAAAAGTCATGCCAAGGTCTGGTAGGCCAGCAATGAACAGGATCAAGGTACCAGGTGAAGGGAAATGTAAAAAGAATCAAATGCAAATTGAGATGTAAGAAATGCTTGCAAGTTGGGCACACTAGTAGAAGTTGTAAGAATGAAGTTGCACCACCAAAAGAAAGGGGTAAAGGTGGTAGACCTCCATTACCAAGGAAGGGCATTATGTTTGTAAGCAATATAAGATGATTTAATTCTAGTCATAGGACTGAAGCAAGAACAAGTGAAACTCATAGGAATGAAGCAAGTACAAGTTAGGGGAGTGAAACACCTATAAGGAGAGCACATAAAAGAAGAAGCAATAGGGGTGGAATGAGGGGTAGTGGTGAAGCTGGGAGAAATGAGGTATGCAAGTTAATTTAAACTCTAGAATTTTTCTTTAATTTAATGTTAATGCAAGTTATATTAACACATTTAATAATCTCTTGTGTTAGGTACCAATGGGTTCAGAAATTGGAGTTGAAATGGCAGACATTGTTCCCACACAACAATCTGTCAACAAATCTGACTTAATTCAATGAAGCAATGGAATTGCAGTGAGTTGATGTTTGAACTTGTAATGTTTTGGCAGACATTAAGCCATGTTTTGAATATGTAACTTGGCAGACTTTAAGCCATGTTTGAACTTGTAATGTTTTGAAGTATATGTAATATTTTCAAGCAGTTGATGTTTTGAATTGGCAGTGTATTGTGTTATGATACTTATGTTCAAGTAATATTTTCAAGCACTTGTAATATGTTGTCCATGTCAATGTACACAAGGATACAAAAAAATCATTTCATTTCATTTGATTATAAGAAAATAAGGAAACATTGGTGCATTCTTTTCTTTAACTAACAATGAGATTATAATGGTTGTCGATACAAAAAATACCAATAGACCATACTTGATACACAAATGTTGCCTCATTGCTTTTTCATGTACAAACATCTTTAGTGCCGAAATCTCAGCTTTGTTTTCTTCCACTTGCAATTCCATTGCTTCAACCTTATCCACCATTGCCCGAAAAATTAGACCTCTCATCTACTGTGGATCTTGGTGTGCCTCTCAACAGACCATTAATGAAATTCTTGTAGTAATATGAAAGCTCATCATCCTCCCAAACATAATAATTACATTTGGATTTCGACAGAAATTGTGCGCACCCATAAAACCTTCTTCTGGGGTTACTTTCAATGTTAGATGTTGTTAATTTTGTTCTCAATCCACAATGACAATACATGACTTTCTAAATTTGATTTATGGATGTAGATGAAAACCTGGGTGAGGAAGCTATTGCAAAGCTACTTAAAAAAAAAAATTGCCACAATACTATAAAATTACAGACAATAATTTATAGGGAAAATGGCAGAAAAAATAAAAATTTTAAACCCTAAAAAGCTACAAGAAAACGAATTTAGCAGAAAATTTACTTCAAACTATACATATATACACATAAATATGTATTTATACAGAAATATACATATATATATATATAAAAAAATATACATATATGAGAGATGCCGGTTGAAAGAGAGAGACCTGAGATGGAGCCGTTGAGAGAGAGGGAGGAAGAAGACGTGTTTTGGGGAATGGGAGTTGGAGATGGAACTGTTAAGAGAGAGATCTGAGGAATTTAAGGAAAATAAGATAAGGGCATTTTTGGTATATAAAAGGGTATTTTGGGGTTTAAAGGTCTCAAAAGAAGACATTTGCAACGCACGTAACCAATTAACGACGAGAAGTTGACGTCGGATGAGAGATAGGGGCTAAATGCAACATTTTTACAAACGGTTGGACTTATACACACAAAATAAAACATTTGGAATTTAAGTGCTCATATTTACAAAAAGCCCTTTTTTATTATTATTTTTATTGTAAGAAAAAAAATATGAAGATTTTGGACAAGTTACATGAAAAACTTGGACAACTTCCGGATTTGGGCTGGGCCCACCAAACTCTCTGCTATCAAGCCCATTGTTTTATGTGTGTAAGCCAACCCTTGGCCCATTTATGGAAAAACAATTGTATAAACCCTAGCGCATGATATAAAACCTAATCTTGTTCTCATTTGTGACCTCTCGTTCTCAGCGCGCACACACAGTGGGAGAGAGATGGTGTCTCTGAAGCTCCAGAAGCGGCTCTCCGCCAGCGTCCTCAAGTGCGGGAGAGGCAAGGTTTGGCTTGATCCCAATGAAGTCAACGAAATCTCCATGGCTAACTCTCGTACGTTCCATATCTCTCTATATTGATACATATATATATATATATATATATATTGTGTGTATATATAGTTGCGTTTTAGTGATTGTATCGATTCATTTCTTGAAGATCTGCTGGCTCTTTGATTGATTTTTTATATCACTTGTGTTAGAGAAATCAGTAACTTTAGCCCTAACTTTGCCTTAAGCTGTTGCTATTTGTGGACTTGCACATCAGTCTCAGATTAGTTACGGGCAGTTGAATCTAGTTTAAGAATATGAACTAAGTTCGCATAGTGATTTTAATCAAGTTTCGTACTATTTGGGGTTAGAAAATTCGTCATTTTAACTGTATATTTCATTCATATATGTAACAGTTGATTATATTTTTGCATTTCTTACTCGGGTACTTTGCGCGTTAGATGCTTTTAGTTCTATATATGTTTATGGACTTATGCTTGATTTTCGAAAATAAAGGAATCTTATTTATCTCTACATTTAGGTTTTGAAAGATTTTGTGGAATTTTATTAGGAAAATTCAGACCAGGTGTTTGCATCTCTTAAGTTGGGATGATTCACCTCTCTGCTACTTACTCAAGTTAAAAATGCTGTAAGCTATTTAAGTGTTGTAATTCTAGGTTATGTTTGATTAAATACATACTCAACCGAACAAATTTTTGTCCCAATTACTTGGGTTGGCTATTTGAGTTCCCTTTTACAATGGTTATTTTTTTTTTGTTATTTCATCTCTTTCTTTGGAGTCTAGCTTTAATTTCTTGTATTCTGTTTTATGTTAGTATATTTGTTTGGTTTACTGCTTGCAGGTCAAAACATCAGGAAACTTGTCAAGGATGGTTTTATTATCAGGAAACCAACCAAGATTCACTCACGGTCACGTGCTCGCCGAATGAATGAGGCTAAGAGAAAGGGCCGTCACTCTGGCTATGGTATTGTATTTTTTAATTATGTGAATTGCAACAATTTAGTTTAAAGTTCAGGGTATCCTTTATACTGTATAATGTTATTATATTGAATTTAGATGGGTAGATGTTCTGTTAAGAATGCATATCCATAGAATGAAGTCACGCAAAATAATGTTAGATTTATATAGAAACTGGTATTATGAATATATTCATTTGCAGAACTATCCAAGAGTACTTATCTTCAGAAATATCCAAGAAATAAGATTTTACTCAATGGCAAACATAGAGGGAAAAAAAGGTTGGAAAGAAAACAAAATTATTCATGATATGTTAGATATCCTCGTTACTGGTGGTGATATTGTTGTCTTTTGCCTTTGTTTCTGTAAGCCTGTAATAGGTAGCTGATGCCATGTTGACTGGCACTCTAAACTGTTCTTGCTACAGTTGTGGTGGGCTGAAAAGGAACCTTTTTTTAATGCTCCTTCCTTGAATGATTTCAGGCAAGCGCAAGGGTACAAGGGAGGCTAGGTTGCCCACAAAAATACTATGGATGAGGAGGATGAGGGTGCTGAGGCGTTTGCTCCGCAAGTATCGGGAATCAAAGAAGATCGACAAGCACATGTATCATGACATGTACATGAAGGTGAAAGGTAATGTGTTTAAGAACAAAAGAGTATTAATGGAGAGCATCCACAAATCCAAGGCTGAAAAGGCGAGAGAGAAGCACTTGGCTGATCAGTTTGAGGCCAAGCGTGCAAAGAATAAAGCAAGCAGGGAAAGGAAGTTTGCGAGGAGAGAGGAACGTCTAGCCCAGGTAATGCATTTCTCAAACATTTGCTTTATATAAAAAAATATGTGATGGTTTATGATTTAGTATTATTTGAAGGAGTCTCTCCCCGTCCCTAAAAATCACTCCACAAATTCAAGAAAACTATATAAAGTTTGAAATGCAAGCTTTGTGATATTTTACTGGTGTGGTAGAATATGATTCTGGCTTAAATATTGTGGTGGGGTGACAGATTCCATGTGATTAATGGACTCTCTAATACATACAGATACTATCATACTAAGCTAGGACAACAGTGAATAATTACTTCCATATGTATTTATGAATATTTTGGTGTTTTTCTTGATTTTTTTCTTGTACTTGAGCAGGTTGTAAGTCAAAAACTTTATTGGTTCAT
Source organism: Cornus suecica (assembly GCA_963922005.1). Classification (NCBI taxonomy): domain Eukaryota; kingdom Viridiplantae; phylum Streptophyta; class Magnoliopsida; order Cornales; family Cornaceae; genus Cornus; species Cornus suecica. Next base: position 77,647,490 of record OY998243.1, read on the forward strand.
GTTGTACCAGAGTTGTAGGTGTAATTTATGTTACTTGGAATTTATTTGTTTATTATTATGTTTTTAATCTGCTAGGGACCTGGAGAGAAAGCACCTCAACCCCAAGCAGCTGCAGCAGCTGCACCTCCAGCGCAACCAACTCAGTAAGTAATTCGGGGTTATTGTTGCTGCTACTAAAATAAGTTTTAGTGCCATTGTTTTGATAAGGTATTGTTTTCATACACAGGGGTTCCAAGAAGAAATCCAAGAAGTGAGGTCTGCACTGATGAGCACTAAGGATTGACCATTCAATTTCATTATATGTTTGTTTACCATAGTAGCTAGTTTTTCCATATGTTCTATTTTCTGTTTCTTTTCTTTTGAACCGTACTACTTAATATGTAGGATGAAAGGAAGCTTTAATATCTTGATGCTATGGTAATGGTACTTCGTTTTGTTCTTTTATTTGTTGTGTTTTTATTATAAGTTGGCTTTTGGTTTGGTTGTGACTGCATTTGTATGGTTATTCATTGAATTTGTTTATGGGTATAAGAAGATGCAGCAGGTGCAAAGAGGGTTTAAACACTCGTCTTTAGCATTTGTTATTTAGATTATATTGGTTCAAACTTCAAACTCATAAACTACAGCTACTTTGAATCTCTGATTAAGCCTTAAGACTGTATACTTTAAAGTCATACCCTTGCCTGGGAAGAATTTCTCTGCGGCTTAAAAAAATGCTATTAAAGTAAAAAGTTTATTTTCGGCAAGCCTTTTAGAGTGTGTTGTGGATCTCTTTTGGAATGACAAACAAAGATAATATGTTTATTCAGAATATCACTATATATTTATTATTCATTTTGAAGAAAAGCTAGTCTCCTGGTGACCGATTGTCACTTGGGAGGCCAATTGTCCAGAGACTACCTACAAGCCATTTTGTTGCACTAAAGAACTCAATTAACCAACCAGGCATACTGAAAATGATTACCCATGCATGGCTTTAGGGGTGTCAATTCGTGTCAACGGGTCGAAATCGTGTCGTTAGTATCGTGTCGTATTTGTGTCGTGTTCGGATCAACCCACGGGTCGACCCATGTAAATTATGTAATTTTTTTTTAATGGTAAGATGATATAAAAATAAACAAAGGTCTAAGCCATACAAATGCTAATTCATTTAGCCTATTTATTATAATATTTTAAATTAAATTTGACATAATCCATTTTAAAGGTAAATTATTTAACCTATTATCAACATAATTAAATTGATTTTGACACGATCCAATATTATTTTATTGATATATTTCAATTCATGACCAATTAGAGAAGAGAAAAATATAAAAATAAAGATAAATATGAACAGTAATCGTGTCAAACGTGTCGTGTTCGGGTTATCCGTGTCGTGTTCGGATTGACCGTTATATTTTCGTGTCGACCCATTTAAGGCCTTAAACCGTGTCGTGTTCGTGTCGAGTCGTGTCGTGTCCAATTTTGCCAGATTTACATGGCTCCCTAAGTTGTAAAGTTTAATAACACCTCTGTGTTGATATTCAGTAATCTATTGTTAATAGAAGGACAATATACCCTGCAACCTCGGCTTTTTGTGAAGCAAGTTCAGCAGTTTCTTGATATTGTTAACTATATGTCTGAATTTATTCCTCATATAGCTCAATACCGAAAACCTCTTTCAGCCCAGCTAAAGAAAAATCCCGTTTCCTGGTCATTATACTTGCAGTACTTGGCCTTGAGGCTTATGCTGGCCATTAGTTCATGTGGCCGCGGCCATCAAAAAGTCAATGGTCTTGAACTTGCAGTTTGGTTCGTTGTATAGCTTTGTAACAATTATGAATCTCTTAAACCTTAGCCAACTGAAGAACTTAACACTAATTGTGCTCATAGGAAAACTATCTGGAAATGTAATTAAGATTCACTGGTGTGTCAAACTAAGAATTGGCTCTAAATGAGCTGAATGACAACGACCAAAGTTGAAGATATAATAAATAGATTGTTAATGAGCAAACATATTTTATTTCCTTCCTATATATATTCCTCTTATCCACTGTTACAAAAAATTGGGAGTCTTTCCCCTTATTCCGGTTACCAGCTACTGTTTGGCATGATCGTTTGAAAAAACAGAAGCCGGACAATTGAGGAAATCCTCAAGAATATTGGTTTCTTACACAAAGAAAAGCGCCAGTGGATCTTTATTGCACATACCGACTGAGATGAAAATGTTGCAATTGGACTACACCACGGCATCCATGCTAAAGTAGGGAGACAATTCCTCCTGATTTTGAAATATTAGAGCTTCTCAGTCAGAAGGACCAATCATTTTCTCTGGCACTACAAGCTGATCGAATTCTTCACTGGTGAGCAATCCAAGTTTTAATGCAGATTCCTGCAAAATTTTACTTTGTCAGATTTTAACAGATGTTGCTCTTTGATCCTAGCAGACTGTAGTATCAAATTTAAGAACCGCTACTTGATTTAGTGCTAAAAGAACAGCTATTCAGTATGCCAATCTGTGTGATTCTGAGAACAGTCATTTTCTGCTTATAGTGCTAATAGGATATGCAGTTCAATTTAAACAAATGTTGAAACTCCTGAAGGTTATTATGAATGAAAAGTATCCAAGTTAAAAGAAGAAATTTTGTAACTGCAATATAATGAGACAAAACCATTACCTTCAAAGTACTTCCCTCCTTGTGGGCTTTCTTGGCAACCGCAGCAGCATTGTCGTAACCAATTTTCTAGATGAAGCAACAGCAACAGTTATTGTTTGGAACAGAGAACCCCAGCAAGAGGGAGAGGAGGGGAGGGGGGCAGGGGGATTGGAGTTGTAGAGAATGAATATGAGTAGAAACTTACAGGGTTCAAAGATGTCACAAGCATAAGCGACTGCAAGGCCGTGATGATCAATACATTGCAACAAAATAGATCAGTTGGATTCTGGTTTTGATAAATAAAATGATCACAATTTCACACATTTTAAGTAACCGAACACAAACTTACCTCATGAAGCAATTTTGAGATCCTTTCCCTATTGGCTTCAATTCCCCTAACACAGTTCTTTTCAAAAGAAGCTGATGCATCAGCAAGCAATCTCACAGACTGCCAGTGGTGAACCAAAAACTCGACATGAGTAAAACACAATATACTAGGTGAAGGGTGAACATCAAATTTTACATCATACAATAAGAAAACAAAGAATTTCTTTCTAACAAGAATATGATAAAATACTGTAATAATGAAATGACAACAGAACATACACGTAGGAGATCACTAGCAATCATAGGCTTGTAAACATTCAGCTCAAAATGGCCGTTTGAACCACCTATTGTGATGGCCACATGGTTTCCCATAATCTGCAAGCGAGAAAAATTTTGATTGATTAAACCAGCATACAAGCTTGGCGGAACTCTAACTAAAATATACTAATTTTAATATACCAATTCCATGAACATAAACACCTTGCCCGAGTAAACTAACTGTGTCATCTATATGAATTAGAATGACGAAGTCTTACCTGAGCACAGACCATTGTAAGAGCCTCGCACTGGGTAGGGTTCACTTTCCCCTGAAATAACATTAGTTCACACAGTATAAGATTAAACGGAGAAAATTTGCTAATTTTGGCCTCATAGTTGCAGAACATTGACTGACATACAACTTTTTTTTTTTTGATAGGTAATGAGAGACTTAAAACTAAGGCAGAGAATAAGTATCTTACAGGCATTATACTGCTGCCAGGTTCATTTTCAGGAAGAATGAGCTCGCCAAGGCCGCAACGTGGACCGCTGAATGAGAAAAAATGTGAAACCCCCAAAAAGTAAAGTAACAAAAGACCGTGATGGTTATCTAACTAGCATATGTACCTTCCTAGTAAACGTATGTCATTCGCAATCTTCATCAGAGAAGTAGCAATTGTGTTTAAAGCTCCACTAGATTCCACAAAAGCATCATGTGCAGCCTGGTATTATTAAGAAAAATATATATAAGAACAAAACATTACCAACAGCAACAAGCCTCTTCCTTACTACTTTGGGTTGGTTGCAATAAAAAATACAAACTTGAAGAAATATTTTTATGCAAGTGGTTTAAAAAAAAAGTGTCCAAACAATGACAATTTTTTCCGCCTAGCCATCCAACAACAGAAGATAAGCAAAATTTCCAGGAGTTAGAGATCAACCAGTGCTTCAAACTTGTTTTCTGCTGTGACAAATGGTAGGTTTGTTTCCTCAGCTACTGCTGCAGCAATCTTTACATCAAACCTAATGGACACAAATGTAGACCATTAAAATGTCAAAAAAATTTATATGAACCAAAACAGATGCAGTATCATTTAAGTACATAAAGAAATTATGAAGTGACTTCTTCCAAATTACTGGTAAAATTGCAATGCTGAGTAACCAGGTGAAGAAGCAAAGTTTCCTCCTAATGAGTGATCCAGATTCACAAATTATGCAAGTTAACAAACTTCCGTCTCCCTAACTTCCAAGTTATTGAGATAATCTTGGTTTCTTTTCCAGGAACTGTTCTAGGTTTCACAATTTTAGTGCAGCCATAACAAGTCCAAGGAGGCTTTGTTAACATCAAATCAACTTGTCAAATAATTACTGCATAACATTGGAGAAAAGAATATGCATAACTATATCTTCGGTTCACCCATGTACAAGGAAAATAGAGGTTGATCAAGGTGCTTCTGAGAGAACAGTGGTAATAGCACTTTCAAATTTCAGACAAAATGAAGCCAAAACCATGAACACATGAAACCAGAGAAAAGAAACTTCAGATAGGATAAATCATAGGCAGCAAAAAGGGGTCAGGTGATTGAAGACACAAGCAGAAGTGCTTCAACCTTGAAGCTTTAACACATACCCTTTCTTTGTGTTCAATCCAGTCCCTACAGCAGTACCGCCCTGAGCAAGCTGGTCAAATGACATGTCCAAGCTGTGAGAACCACAAAATAGAGGAGAATATGGATCATCTAGAACTTAACAAATCACAGCTTTCAACCTGATATATGCGTGGAAGGGTGCACATAACACGGTCAATTCCATACTTTACCTGCAAGGAAGAGGATATTTTCATGAGTCCATCCCCAAGTCCCACCATTAACAGTGCTTGAAACATCATGTGAACAAAATTTGATGTAACAAAAGAGAGTCCAAAACTGTTATAGCAAAGGAAACTTACTTGCGTTGTGTAGCCGCTAAACTCTTGCCCAAGAGTCAAAGGTGTTGCATCTTGAGTGTGGGTGCGTCCAATTTTAATAATATCTTTAAATTCAACTGACTGGCATAATAATAATAATTAAAGCAATATTAGTAGTCACTTTTTTGTTGTGATGGTTGTAACACAATAATAGTTGAAAATAATAGAGGCATGAATGATAAAAATGAGCATACATGTATACAATATGTGGTCAGGATCTCAATAAAACAACTGAAAATAATGACTACCGTGGGAAAAGAAATGACCCAACCATTACGTTTCTATGACTATTAAGTGAATAAGAAAAAGCTGCATTTGCCACTAAAGTGATTTCTCAATTTAAATATTTCAATACAATCCATTCCACATACTACTTGGTGGAAAGCCAACCTTGATAATCCAATCCATACTGCTCTTCACTTTCCGAAATAGAGCATCTATGGGTACACAGATAATACCTGAGTAAAAGGACACTCTCTTACTAGTGCTACACATAACTGATTAGAAACTTTCAGGCATTCATTTAACTCACAAAAATCAAACTCTGACAAATATGAGCAAATCCCGGCATTTTTTTTCACAGTTACCATTGAAGAATGGGTCCCAACTAAATAGAGCAGTTCTCAGTCAAAGCTCTCAAAGATTGTAGAGGGTGAAAGATGAGAAATAGAATTACCAATCATGCCATATAGATATATATGCATTTATAAGTTCATTCTACCCAAAGGAGCACACAGGGTCCCTTGGTACACATAAATACAGCAAAAGAAGACAAGGTGTTACAATATAAGAAAAATCATACGACATGGAAGCCTCAAAATTTATGTCATTTCTAATACAACATGGTGCAAAGCATGTTTTGGCATTAAATCTGATGCATCAAATACATAACCATTTACTATTCATAACGATAAAGTTAGCAGATGTTAGGTGATATATAGCCAAAAAAATGCTCTTTATGCTGACAGAAAGTCATCCGACCTTCGAATTAAGTGAAGTTTGTAACTGTTTCAACTTGGGTACTAATCTTGTCATTATTTCCGTTGCAGCTGCAATGTGCATTACCTGTACAAAGCACAAGCCACGAGTAATTACAACCCAGCAAGAAATAAATCATTCTGCAATGAGCATCTATTGTATTAGTTTACACAGTGCCTGAGGTGTGTGTGTGTCTAGCTTCAAGACTCTTACACTTGGAAAGGTGTCATTAGAAGATTGTGATCTGTTCACGTGGTCATTTGGGTGCACAAATTTTTCACCGCGATTATGGCCAAGAATTTCAGATGCTCTATTTGCAATAACCTGAAACAGTCCATTAAGGAAAAATTAATTACAATAGAAAGATGTTATATTGAAGACTAATCATGATGCAGCACGTTGTGTCCTTATGTCCCCATACCAATACCAATGCATTTACATGGAAACAAGGAACACTTTAAAGAAGCAACTTGGTGCACAGATCATCCCTGACACAGTACAGTACTCAACTTAATTCTTCATTCCCTAACACAGTATTCACATTTCTTCATACATCTAGACACAATTAACTCTACCACAAACCAAATCAATAAGCATTAATAAGATAAACCAGTGCAGTTCGGATGTGACAGGGCAGACGACTAACAGAATCACAGAAACAATAATAATCCGAGGGGGGTGACCTGGAAACAGAAAAGTTTCCAACATAGGCTGCACATAACGAGGGAGTACGGACCAAATGTCCCGTGGAATCCATATATTGTAAACACCAGCCAATACTGAAGCAAAGTGGATAACAATCATAATCCCCTCTATTGAATATTCCACTAATTACACCAATGATGAAGAGACAAGTAGCTTAAAATCAACCGTACCACAAAGGCCATTGAAGATTAAAATTGAGATAAGATGCAGTGTAAATGTCCACCCACAGAGGACCACCATCACCATTTCTCTAGACAGATAAAGCAAAGGCTATATTGCTACTCGGGTTTACTTCAAGAGTGTAACACAATTTTCAGCAGCTTGGTGTATTTCTGAATAGCCCATGCCCATGTCACTAACCATTCAGAAAATTTATCCCAGTTTGTGAAGGAAATGGAGCTACAGTAACAACATCCACCGATCTCATTCCAGGTACTAATTTGGACAAACTAAGGTAAATCATTCCAAACCTCATCACACATTTCTTGATCAAACCAAAACCAGACAACCATGACCATATCGTGACTGATGACACTAAATTCGGAATGAGTAACAAGGTCGGAGCTGCATACATGCCCAAACAACATCAAATCAGTAGACCAGAAGTTATAACTTATTGTTACCTCATTCGCATTCATGTTACTCTGGGTTCCACTGCCAGTTTGCCAGATCACTAGAGGAAAATGGTCATTTAATTTGCCCTCAGCCACTTCTTGGGCTGCTTGCATTATTGCTTTTCCTATGGCTGGATCAAGACCATATTCCATGTTCACCTGCAATAGAATACCATAACAACATGTCATATATGTGAAAAATCTGAATCAGTTAAATAGAATTGAATAACACATTACACTGTTAATATACTATCAAATACTAAATAAATAGAAATGGTCAAACCATACATTTAATATACTATATTTAAAATCACAATTGCAAACTCTTGCAATAAGCACAACCAACCATGGGCATATGCAAAACAAACAGAGATGCTGATGCACTCAAAACAAAAAAGTGATACTATGTAACACTTAAAAACAACCTTGGCAGCACATTTTTTAAGAATGCCAAATGAACGAATAATTGGTTCTGGCATTCGTTCTCGCTCGCCTCCAATATCAAAGTTCTGCAATGATCTTTGGGTTTGAGCCCCCCACAACCTGGAATACAACAGTTGCAACAAAAAGAGAAACAATCATTTACAACAAAATCCCGAAATCCAAGGTATCACTCCGAGACTAACTAGTATAGAGTACGATAATTTAAGCCACTTAAATTTGTCCTCGAAGGTTCAAATCCAACCAAACATGTTAAAGGTAAAAAAAATGCTTCAAGTCTTCACACAATAGATACAAATCGAATTGCAAGCAGAAATGTTAGATGGCCTATCAATTTTAATTAGTACTCTCGAGATGGCGAAGAAGTTAACATTGTATATAATCTATATCAACAGTATCGCTTTTGAAGCAAGAATCAATGGTAAGAAATTTCACATTTCACACAACATGCTTATCTACAGACAAGCAACTATAATTAAACCATAACTAAACCATCAATCTATTCGACTATGATTAATCAAGCCGCACAAAACCTTTTCAGGCAATTAGAATCTTTAATATCATTTCCCAAACAAACTTTTCTTTACATTAACATGAGAATAGGTATTTTGCTTGATAAATCTAATAAGCCACAATATATATATATATATATATATACTACATTTTAGCCGATTATGTAATTGAGTAAGAAACTTAAAAAGTTGATAAAACAACAAAAATCAAAGTACGAAGTAAGTGTGAAAAAGTATATGTAAAGAAACTGAGAAGAAAAAAAAAACGAAAAGCAAAAGAAAGAACGAACTTATCGGAGGGAACTTGAATGGGTCCGAAAGTGTCTCTTTCTTCTCTAAAAGAAGTCGAAAACGATCTCCAGAAAGAAACATGACGGAGCGATCCAGCCATTAACGACGTCGTCGACGATCCGCCTGAGAGGCGCCGAGAAGCTACGAACAGAGCCATATCTATGTTCCTCTTGATCTAATCTAAAGTAATCTAATCCTGTAGCATGTTAAAGAAGAAGTGAGAAGATTCAGATGAAAAGGGAGATCACTACATACACATATACATATACACATATACACACACAGCATATAGAGAGAGTGAAAGATAGAAAAAATTTATGCAGCGGTGGTTGGAAACGGAGTGATATCTAAAATGCACCGTTGAAGAAGGTTGAGTCGGCGGAGACTGTGCCGTCGACGAGCTCGAACAGAGAGAGAAATGAGGTCAGACTGAAACCTAATAGAGAGGACTTGTTAAATGAAAGAGAAAGAGGGGCTCTTTTGTCATTTCCTTTTAATAAGAAAAAGATATGGAATGCGGTAACAAAACTTTCTAACTAACCACTTTTAACTTTATAAAAATAAAAATATTATAAGTGAAAAATAAAATAAAAATAAAGCCCATCACTTCTTGTCACGTATAAAACAACTTTATACATAAATACAGGGTCCATAATGTTAGGCTGTAATTTTCAATCACATTTCCGTATCGAAAACCAATTTATTGACAATCTAATTAGTAAAATAAGTTATATTTAGGCTTGTGTTGTTTGATTTGACGGTTCTAAATGTAGTAAAATAGATCGAAGCTACGTTTGTGTTGATAGATTGGCTAGTTTAGTTAATTATTTAGCAGGCTTCATGTATGTGATTAAACTTCTATTTTCATGTATGTGATTAAACTTCTATTTAAAAAAAAGTTATAACCAAGTTCCTTAACAAATACATTCTTTACATTAACTTTGAAAATTCTGTTTGAGTTTATCTTACTTTATTAGATAATAAACACGAACTAATTTATAGTAAATGTTATTTAGGGTCTGTTTGGGGGAACTTTTCGAAGCCTCCCAACGGGCTTCCAAACCCAAAAAATTCGTTTCGAAATTTTTTGAATGTTTGGTGAAACAATTGAGAAAGATTTTCAATAAATGTAAAAGTTATAAAAAATCCGCTTCAGAGAAACTTGAAATACATGCTTTTCAAATCACGATCCAAAAAACTAAAATACAATTTTAAGTAAAATTTCAAATAGACAATTTTACCCTTACTTCTATCACGACCGGGAAGAGAATTCTAATCCATATTCTAACATAGGGAAAAAGAGTTTCAAGGAAATCCTACTCGATTATAAAAATCTTCTCATTCTATTTATCTTCTAACTTTGGCAATATAAGATTCCAAAATTTCTTCTATAAGTGTTAGGGTTTGAAATTTTCTATCACTTATCAACATTTAGAAGTGTTAGGGTTTTGAAGATAATTCAATGTATATATTGATATGTAAAATTAAATAATATTGTGCATTATCGATAATTCAATATATATATTGATATGTAAAATTAAAGAATATTGTACATTATCATTCGATTTTGTATATTAATGTGTCTGGAGTTCTGAAATCAAGTGTTAATACACTCCTATTCATGGTAGGATTCTTATTGAAGAATTTGTCTTAGATATTTCTTATCTGCTCATGGAATACAATTATTTATACGTTTATTCATGTGTGTATATATGTTATACATGTATAAATGATATATATTAAATTTTGGTTTATTAGGGTCTCTTGATTAGAGGTTAATTGGAGAGTAATGGTCAAAAAAATTCTAGTATTATAAAAAAAAAATGGAATTGAACCGGAGCTCATTGACCGAGAAGGCTAAAGTTATAGGTTGAAAATGAGGATAATACTGTAATGTGATTTTTTTTTTCTTGTTAAAGAACTTTTAAAATTGTGTCACCAAACACATGGTTCATTTTTTTTTTTAATTCAAAATGACTTATCAAGGGTTGTTTACCAAACATTTTTTTATTTTAAAGGACTTTTTATGACTTTATTTTTGTATCAGACTTTTTATTAGGACTTTCCGAATCAAAAAGCACTCCCAAACGCTAGTTGAATAATTCCAACTTTTTCTACAAAAGAGTAGATCTTTCTTTTCAACTTTTTGAATTTTCTTCAACAATTTTCATTCTTGAACAAGTCAGATTTTGCTACCAATATGGCTGGCCAAAGAAGAATGTCATAGGTTGAAGTCACCACCAAGACATTGACACGCCTGAGTGTTTCTTGCCGGAAAAAACAAAAACAAAAATAAAAATTGAGTTTTATTAGCTAAAGTTTGAAGCTATTTACGCCTTTTATCTGTGTGTCCATGCAAAATATGGAGTTGGATTTAAATTTTGGATGTTTTGACTAAACATATTAAAAGCTAGTTCCAAATGATAAACTCGAATTCAAAGGAAAGCTTGTGACAGAGTTATGAGTTGGGACATGGAATGGCAATTAAATCAGGGCTATTTCTTGATACTGCAATTACAGTCCCAACAAAATGAGAGCACCCTGAATACAACTACGTTGTGAAAAAATTCCGAATTTCACACCGTAGAAAATGCAGTAGAAATTACACGTACATAAGCAGCTCATCTCAACAATATTCATCAACAAACATAACGATGTAACGCCCCCTTGGCCTTTACCTTCTACTCCCCATTTCATTTAAATTTTCACTACCAAAATCAAATACCAGTGACCGTAAATAAATAAAACAAAACCTTCAATGTGGTGGACCAGTAGAACTACATTACCGTGCTTCAATCCCACATCTTCGAGCTATATTCTGGAAAAGTGCAAAGACAAAAACAAAACGATATTATTGAATAAGGAAAGCCGAAGTTAAATGTATTATAGTGTGAGCACGTTCGATTATGTGTTTCTGTCAACAAGTTCCCATATCAGGGTATACACCCCAAGAACAAGGTCCAATAGGGCGATAGTCTAATCACTCAACAACAACTACAGGGGAGGTTAGTGGAATTAATCTAATATCTTAAATAGGACCAACATGCAATGCAACAAAAGCAAAATCAGTGAAGGAAACTAGCCTCTCAATAATGTTTCAAATCTGCTTGAAATTTCTTAATTTGAACAAGCAGTTCAAGTCAGATCCACTTTTTTTGCAAAAAAAATCAGAAACTTACAAGAACAATTTCACAATTAAAATTTTGCGGTGTTGCTTTTTATAGCTACATTTTATTAAATGCAAACAAACAAAATTATACCCAACAATATCTTATGATTCGTATCCCAACTGTATGAGGTCAGTTGCATCAACTTGCTTCTCGATATGGATCAAGACCATCATCATAATGGTCAGAGATAAACTACTCATCTTTCTGGACATAAGACCTACTATCTAAGGCACTACAGTAGACAAACGGATTACTCAGAAATGGGGGAGAATGAAAAGGAGGGTAGAGAGAGAAGATGAAAGAAATGCCCCATAATTAGCAACTGTGGGTATTTCAAATCTTTTAAAACCAAGACATAAAAGAAAAAGAAATGCCTTCCCAACTCGCAAGCACCCAAACAACGAAAGAAGAAAAATACTGAAAAGGATAAGCACTTGACCAAAGCAAAGAAGCTGTAGCGGATATGATACTTGCCAGAATATGGTGTGAAAATCAAGGTATTGTAGCAGATTGGGAAGCTAGTTGAACCCAAGCAAATTCCTCTTTGTAAGCCAAACTTGAATCACAAGAAGATTCACATGTGTACACAACAATAGTTGCCCAATCAAGAGAGTCCATGTCATTTTTCACACCAAAGTAATAAAGCAGCTGTGGCAAAATCTGGAGTCACCAAGAAAATGAAATGTAAGCCAAATAATATAATAGCATATCGAATTCTCAGTAAAAAGCAAATAACAACAGGTTGGTAACTGATGCTGAAATGATGGGGCAAAGGAGTTGTGATTAAATAGAGATACTGCATACTGGAATATCAGAGGTTAATAATTCCATACCTGAAATTCAAATCCTCGAACGCCACCACAGCTGGTGCATTTAGGAATATCAGCCTTGGAAGGCCGGCCACTTGACATAGGCCAAAGGGGTTTAGCTCTTTCATATCTAGAATACCTGGTAGCATTTTACACGCACACAGAAAAAATAAAAAACCTAAAATATATATATATATAAGCCAACCAAACAAATATCATTGCTACAGCTACTCTTTCCTGATACTGATAAAATTTCAAGATGTGACTTGGCCAGTTACTAAGATTTAGAAATATTCCAACTCCAACTGCTTTTGAATTGTGTATGCATCCCGGACAGAAGACATAAATAATATAAAAGAGAGAAGAATGTAGATTGTATGGTGCAAAAATAACTAATGTTAAACCTCTGACATACAAGTTTGGCAAGCGATGGATACTACAATAGTCTTTACTAATGTAACAAAGACTAGTTGATGTAACTAATACATCTTCCAAGGAAGACAACCGACCGTAAAATATTTTCCTCTAGAGCATATAGGTAAAAATAGAAATATGCATCCACATATTAAGCGTGCAAACTTACCTCAGTACTTGTTCAGGTGCCCTAGCTATGCGCTCTTGGAAAGAGGCCCAACTCTTTTTATCAGCATCCCCCTGTTTACCAAACACAACAAAGCAGAGACTGTAGAGATTCAAGAAGATAAAAATAATTCCATAATCATCAATGACGAAACCCATACCTCAAAATTGTCCAGTAGTGACTGGACTGTGTCATCCATTTGGCTTACAGAAACCAACGCATTAGCATTTTTAGCATCTTCGGACGTCTCTGCATCGAATTCACATTCATCCTCATTTACGATCTCGTATTGGGGCCATACAGTATTGCTTGCAACTGTACCTAAATAGAATCCCAATCAGCTGTGAAGAGAGCACCCCCCAACCCCCCCAACAAGAAGTGCCCACAAATAAAAAGAAAGGAAAAAGAAACTTCAATCTAAAGAATCATATCACACTAGTTAGAATAAATCCTGATGATAATATATCAGATGGAGGAATCACAAATATTAGATGTAAATGACATCAAAGAAGTGAGCAGATATGACCGATCCTTGCAATGGTATATCAGATTTAAATATCATCCAAGGAGTGAGCAGACAACATGATGATACTCTAATGATGCAAGAGGATCAGCGCAAGGATGGTAGAAAATCGTGATCTGCTGTTTTCCTTTTCAAATCTTTATTTTTAGTTAATTTTTGCTATTTAGGGTAATTTTCTATCTGTCAATTAGGAATTGATTCTGAACCCGATTTGGGCCAGATTTTTGGTAATCTTTTGATTTCTTTCCTTGTTTCGTTTTGGTAAGACTTTTAAGGTTTTGCTATTTTTGGCAAAAATCTCATTAAGGGTCGATTTTCAGCTATTTAAACCCGGTTTGTGGGTTGTTTTTTATTTATTCTTGATTATAAACAATTTTATTGAATTTCAGAGTGTTCTCTGAAATTTTGGGTCGAATTCTCCTGTTCTTTTCCTTGCAAATTACCTATTGCACTAGCATGCAGAATAATCTCTATTCTGTCCGGCGTCAATTGGTATCAGAGCTCAGCATCTTCCTGGCGGTATTTTCATCAGTTTTCAATGGCTGGTGGTCGTGGTCGTGGTGGTCGTCGTGGGCAGGTTCCGATTGAGGAAGTCCCGCACCATGATCGTAACGTTCAGGATGTTATGATTGAGGACTTGCAGAGGCAAGTGGCAGAGTTAACCCAGCGCCTGGCGGCGCAGGAAATCGGTAATCATGATGTGGAAGATTCTGATACCGACAATTCCACCTTCAAAAATCCGTATCCACAGTTATGGCCAATATTTTCGGAAGATTCTGATTCCGAAGATGATTGGTTGAAAACCAATATTTTCGTTGGAGAGTCAGTGTATGACGAAGAAGGAGATGAGGATGTGTTCAATGCAAGCACGGCGACTGAAGTTCAGTGGACGCTTCCATACCAGTGGCCGGATTATGAAGTCAATAACCTCGTTGAAGTTGATCAGATGGAAGACATTTTCTTGAACTCCTTACTGGAGGACGATATAACTGGCATGGAAAATCTTGAGATCCCATTTAGCAATCCTCGTGAATCTCAGCAGAATGTGATCCCAGCAGCAGGTCCAAAGAAAGAAGCTGTTTTTATGTCTTGTGGAAATAGTGCAGCAGGTGAGGTTTCAGAATTACCCATGGAGGTCCATCAGCTGTTTTCGGAATTCTCTATTTTGATGCCAGAAGACCTTCCTCCTGGACTGCCGCCAGAATTACCCACGGGCCGTTTGCATCCTAGGGCAGATGAGTTGGCCCAACATCTTCGAGGCATCCATGAGCAGGTGAAACTGGCCATTCACGAGAGCAATGCCAAGTACAAAGCTCAAGCGGACAGTCATCGTCGTCAGGTACTTTTTGATGTTGGTGATTTTGTTTGGGCTGTATTAACTCGTGATCGTTTCCCTGTTGGCGAGTATAATAAGCTTAAGGAGCGGAAGATTGGACCCTGTGAGATATTGCAGAAGATTAATGACAACGCATACAGGTTGTGTATCCCTAGTCACTTGAAAACATCTGATGTCTTTAATGTGAAACACCCGAGTCCTTGTTTTGCGGATTCTGCTGATGCTGCTGTGAACTCGAAGACGAGTTCTTTCCAACCCAGGGTGACTGATGCAGGAGGATCAGCGCAAGGATGGTAGGAAATCGTGATCTGCTGTTTTCATTTTCAAATCTTTATTTTTAGTTAATTTTTGCTATTTAGGGTAATTTTCTATCTGTCAATTAGGAATTGATTCTGAACCCGATTTGGGCCAGATTTTTGGTAATCTTTTGATTTCTTTCCTTGTTTCGTTTTGGTAAGACTTTTAGGGTTTTGCTATTTTTGGCAAAAATCCCATTAGGGGTCGATTTTCAGCTATTTAAACCCGGTTTGTGGGTTGTTTTTTATTTATTCTTGATTATAAACAATTTTATTGAATTCCAGAGTGTTCTCTGAAATTTTGGGTCGAATTCTCCTGTTCTTTTCCTTGCAAATTACCTATTGCACTAGCCTGCAGAATAATCTCTATTCTGTCCGGCGTCACAAATATTAGATGTAAATGACATCTAAGAAGTGAGCAGATATGACCGATCCTTGCAATGGTATATCAGATTTAAATATCATCCAAGGAGTGAGCAGACAACATGATGATACTCTAAGCATGCGTCCCCAGCAGAAACATACAAGTAAATAAAAACCACAAATTCATGCTAAAGCAATGAACAATACTGGCCTTTCTGTATATGTGTTGGAGTATCAGTGACATTAATATCAGGTAATTGAGGAGACACATTCAACTGTCTACAATTACTTTTGTGATCTAATTTCCAGTGCACAGCCTGCAAACGAGAAATAAAGCATCAGCAAGGATATTCAAAATAAACAAGCAGAGAAACAACAAAATTAGCTTTAACAACCTGGTGTTTCTCAGAACAATACCGTGCTCTTCTGCAACTACTACAAACTTTATCTCCTTTCCAGGTACCACACCAACTACAGAGTGCAGCTAAAGCAAGCAAAAACGCATCACAGAGATCAGATAATGAAGATATTCACCACATGATTACTTAAAAGTGCATAGAGGTGTAATGAGTCAATACAAATTTCAGACCCTGTCCTTCATTTTCAGCTTCTACTATAAAATTATATGGCTATTCATAAGGAAAGACTAAGATCAAAAATCATAAAGGCAACTGAAACAAAAACAGAGCTACCTCCAACTCCAGAAGGCTTGTCAGTCCCATCATTTATTGGGGGATCAATTGCGTAAAAAGGATTGGAGCGGGCTAATTGGCAACGAAAAACCTTCACACTTTAAAAAACAATTCACAGTCAGAAAGACGAAGGTAAGATTTGAGTGATAATTTATGATACTTCCGACTGAAAGGGGGAAGGGGGGCAGCGAAATTTTTACAAAGCAGATTGAATCCTATGAAATACCTGCGAGCTGCTTTCTCTGGTTGGCGTTTCCATTGTTCATGTTGGTCTTGGAGAAGACAAGCCATGGACGTACACATGAATACATATAATGTGCGATGAAATGTTGAATCTTTCTCAAAGAGTGGTGCATAAACCTGAAAATCCAAGCAAATAAGGAACTATCCTCAAAGACAGCACCATAGTACACTGGCTCCCTTTAATGCATGAAAGAAAAAGTGAGGTTTAGAAGACAGCTAACGCTAAAGGAGGGGGGAATGATGAAACTTCTCGCTGCCTAATCTTCTGATACTGCATAGTAAATAAATTAGCATGATATAGTATGGAGAAAAAAAAACCTGAAGCAAGAATTGCAAAGGCTCGCCACAAATGTCACAAATGCAAGATCTTCCTGACGGCAAATCAATAGGATCTAACCAAGCCTACAATTCAAGAATATAATTATTCACACCAATAAGATTGTTTGTTTCCAGATTTGAAGGAAAAAAATTACTTAGGAGGCAGAAAACGTACAGGAGCACCCCCAGCCTTGCTTGGAAATAATTGACGAAGAAGTGACCAGCGATTTTTAGGCTTTTCAACAAAACCCAGTGCGACAGGTACTTCTTCATCGTCATCTTCGTCATTGTCTATGTCATTACCGTTATACATGTCAAATTCCCCATCATCATTAACTCCAGCTCGTTCTTCCTCATCAAGAGAGGAAATATGAAGAGATCTGAGTTTCTCCAAAGAATCCCCACTCATGATCCTCCACGCCTTCCTTCAAACTTTCAGCTTTAATTTTTAGATAAGGGGGAAAAATTAAGGACCAAAATATGAAATGAAAAAAAAAACAAAATGCCAACAAATTTCCAATTCAAGCAGAAATTTCAACTATAAAATGTTGCTTTCCCAAATTTTTACGTATATAATGTGCGCATATTCATGTATTTATACTACGAATATAAGAAATATTGTAATAGTTAATTCTCAATTGAAACGAAACATTGAGCTCCGACAAGTTGTTTTCACCCAATTATATGTACATATTTATATAACCATATAGAAGCTTGTGAACATCAAAATATATATACAATATGAAGACGAGAGATATAAAGAGTTTACCTGACAAAAAGTAAGGTAATTCTTGTTGTACAGAACAAGGAACAAAAATCGATTGAAGGGATTCTAGAGGAAAGATTAATTAACCATATAGACCAGTGCTATCAGTCGATTTCTTCGTCAGCTCACCGCCTTTAGTTATGCTTCTTTTTTAATGTTCTTTCTTTTGCTCCGCTGAAGATAGAAAAAAATAAACTGAAGTAAGGGTCAAAACTGAACCCTAACTAACAACAAACAGTATAATATTCACCACCAGGCACAGCCGACATGGTAGGTGGGTCTTCTGATTTGTACCCTCCTCCCCGTCACCGTCCAAAACCATTCCTCCCCACCCCTGTTAAAATTCCCTCGGTCCATTTAAACTCCCACTAAAATGAAAGTATTTCGAAACACTTTTTAATATCATCTCTAAGAAGATAATTTAATAACCATTCTCCAAGCCATATTAACTGGGAAAATAGGAGAAATTGATTTGAACGGGAAGTTTAGCTCGAAATGGAAATGCTCAATATCCATAAATAAATAAATATATATATATATATATGTATATATCACAGAAGCCTCTTAAGTTGTAGTTCACTTTGGATTCACAACACAGTAAGCAATAAGCAAATTACGCAGCAGCTTTATGAATGAATTTAAACACAACGAATTGATGTCATCACATATATCACATTCTGGTTAGCAATAGCCCACTGTCTATATTCATGTTTTGAATAATAAATTTTTAAGAATATGACTTTGACAAAAATACAATTATACAAATTTGGCAACCGTTATCAATCTTCCAAGCAGAAAATGATCTAAAAACAGTATTCATGTGCATGATGCAAATAAAAGATCAATACTATCAATTAGAAAGGTGATGCAATTATATAATTGGGGATGTTAAGGACTTTGAACAACTACGACAAGGTTTATAAAAAAGGGAAGAGGAGGAAAGACAGACAGAGCACTCACTTTTCCACTAGCGCGCCACGACGGTGGTGGGGGAGGTTGACGGTGGCAGGCGACGGTGGTCGGTGAGGAAGCGTTGAGGGTTTATACGGCTGAGGGTTGTGAAGATTTGCTATCATATAGGGTTTTTTATGTCTTTTAAAAACCCTATATATATATATATATATATATATATATATATATATATTATTTGTTAGTTTTAGAAAAATATAGTTGTTTCATGTGATTGTGAGGATTTTTTCTGTAGGAAAAAATGGTCGCGTCAATTCAGGTTGGGGGCGCCAGAAATTATTTTCTGATTTTAAAATTAATTAATTATATATGTGTAATCATCATGTATTTTTTATTCTAAAGTACACTTTAGAATAAAGAAAGACAAATCATACTCAAATGTCATAGAAATTAGGGTAATTTACAACAAAAAAAAAAAAAAACTCTCATGTCGTTCGCCAAATCTCCTAATATTTTAGATTTTAATCAAATACCCTCAACCAATTTTTATGTCAAAACGATTTAAATGCCCCTCATATAAATTACAGTTTCATGGACATATTATACTTTCCCCCTCTTGTTTGAATAATTATATTTTTCCCCTCTATAAATATATATATATATAATTCAAAAAAAATGTTTAAAAAGTGAAAATATATATATTTAATTCGAAACAAATATATAAATTTTTAAAAATATATATAAAATTCGTAAAGTACATATTAAATTTTGAAAAATATATAAAATTCGAAGAAAATATATAAATTTTGAAATATATATATAATTCAAATATATATATATTATAAAAACTATATAAAATTCAAATATATATATATATAATTCATAAAACAAATATATTAAAATTCTAAAAAATATATAAAATTCGGAGAAAATATATTAAATTTTGAATAAATATATAAATTTTGAAATATATATATAATTCAAAACAAATATATAAAATTTGAAAATATATATATAATTAGAAAAACTATATAAAATTCGTAAAATATATATAAATTCAAAAACAATTATATATAATTTGACACATATATACAAAATTTGAAAAAATATATACAAAGTTCATAAATAATATATTAAATTTCTAAAATATATATAAAATTCGGAAAAAATATATTAAATTTTGAATAAATATATAAATTTAGAAAAATATATATAAATTTTGAAATATATATAAATTTCGAAAAACATATATAAATTTACCCTCAAAAAAATAGAAAGGAAAAAAAAAGAAAATGATGATACTAGTATCCAATAAGAGACAAGCAATTAGCTCACTATCTTACCTTATCTCACTTTTTCTTATCCAACTTTCGCACATTTACCTATTTTTTTGTCCATTTAACAATACAATAAAGGGCTATTATCAAAAAACTCTCATATGGTTTCAAAAATGTTAAAAAAAAAATCATGTGATTTCAAAAACTCTCCTATGGTTTTCAAATTGTTCAAAAAAACCCATGTGGTTCCAAAAAACTATAGTTTCAAATTTAATCAAATATCCCCCTCTGCCCTCTATAAGATTACGAAAATACCCTTTCATTTATTCTAATTAAACTTTAATTCATTCCATTTATCATAAACTCACTTTCAATATAAATCTCAATTTTAACTAAATTCAACTCTAATTTCTTCCATTTATCACAAACCCACTTTCAATTTAAATCTCAATTTCAATCCAATTAAACTTTAATTCCTTTCATTTATCACAAACTCACTTTTTCTCACCCATTTACTCCAAAACTTTAATTCCTTCCACTTATCACGAACCTAATTTCAATTTATAGTTATATATATATATAAATTTACGTATATATCATTGTATATATATATTTATGTACGTATATATAATTATATACGCATTCATTTACGTGGGTTTGTGATATAATTTTATATATAATTATAAATTGAAATTGGGATTTAAATTGAAAGTGAGTTTGTGATAAATAGAGACAATTAGAGTTTTGGAGTAAATGAATGAGAGAAAGTGAGTTAGTGATAAATGAAATGAATTAGAGTTTAATTGGAATAAATGGAAGAGTATTTTCATAATCTTATAGATGACAGGGGGGGTATTTGATTAAATTTGAAACTATAGGGGTTTTTTGGGATCACATGGGTTTTTTTGAACAATTTGAAAACCATAGGAGGGTTTATGAAACCACAAGGGTTTTTTTGAATATTTTTGAAACTATAGGGGGTTTTCTAATAATAGTCCTACAATAAAAAATAAAAATTAAAGTACACAACATGACATGGTCCCATTCAACCTCACATGCATGGTCCAAAGACTCCAAACCATACACCATGTCACATGCCACTCACGTGATAACATAAAAAAAATAAAATTCATTTTTTGAAATATATATATTCTGAATTTTATATATTTTTTTCAAATTCTATATATTTGTTTTGAAATTTAATTTAATTTTTTTTGAAATTTATATATTTTTTCAAAATTTAATATATATTTTTAATTTTATATATATTTTTGAAATTTAATATATTATTTATGAATTTTATACTCTCTTTGTCCCGTTTTATAGGTCCATATTTGGGAAATGAACTTTTTAAGGGAGTTGGTTTTATATTATTTTAAACCAACTTTGCCCTTGTTGATGTGTAGGAATATATTGTAGGCCCGCATAGTTTTGAAAAATATAAGAAGGATAATATGGGTTTGTTTGAAGAGATGTTATATTGAGATTCTAACTTGGACATTTATTTTGGAACAACTAAAAAGAGCAAAGTGGACCTATAATTTGGGACGGAGGGAGTATATTTTTTTATATATTTTTTTCAAATTATATATACTATTTTTTTAATTTATATATTTTTTCCGAATTTTAGATAGTTTTTCTAATATTATATATTTTTTTCAAAATTTATATATCAGTTTCAAATTTTATATATATATTTCTAAATTTATATTTTTTTTTGAATTTCATATATTTTCAAAATTTAATATATTGTTTATGAATTTTATATATATTTTTCAAACTTTATGTATTTGTTTTAAATTATATATATATTTATAGATGGGGGAAAGTGTAATTATCCAAACTATAGGGGGGAAAGTGTAATATGTTCAAACAAGAGGGGTGCAAACTGTAATTTATGTGAGGGGCTTTTAAGTCATTTTCACATGAAAATTTGCTGGAGGGGGTATTTGATTAAAATCTGAAATGTCAGGGGGTTTGGCGAACGACAGATGGTTTGGTGATTAAATCTTGAAACCTCATAGGGGTTTTGTGTAAATTATCCTAGAAATTAAACATAAGAGTTTTTGTTCCTTCTATATTAGCATAAATATTATTTATCCGAAATCGAAATTGAACCGTTATTTTTTTATTTTCTTTTAAGGGTAAGGATTTTTTTTTCTACATACACCCATTTTGTCTCCAAGAAGACTCGAACCCCTCACATTTCCTATTGGAAGGAGAGGTTATACTATTGGGCCAAGCGATCCTTTGGTACCGAACCGTTATTCTTGGTTCCTTAAAATTATAACCTTATAAATATTTATTTATAACTTTTAAATTATATATAAGTAAAAATATAATACTAATAAAAATAAAAAATCGATTCGATTCCGATTCCGTTCAATTTTATATGGATAAAAACAAGAACTGAACCTAAAAATTTAATTATTTAATTTTCAGAACTGCAATTATTTAGGTTCGGTTCTATGTGCACTCCTAGGAAGTAGTACTATCTATTGATTTCGGTGAATAGGGCTTGAATAGAAGCCATTACAGGCCCAAAGAGCCCGGCCATCCATGGGCCAACTTTACAACCCAAAAGGCCCATCACTCAATAATAAGCCCATTGCTGACCACCAGTCAACCATCTACTCAACAAAGTGGCGACTTAAATGGAAATTAAACCGTCAAATGCCGATTTTTCGCCTTATCTGATTTGCGAGAATCAAAGATTTGATCTACTCAAACTCTATAAATACCATAGTAGTATAGTCATCAAACACTACCCAACACCTTCAACCTCAACAAACCATCCTTCTTTCTTTCTCCTTGATTAATTTCCACATTTTCCTATCATGGCAAAAGCTGCTGGAAGTGATGTCAAAACTCTCAAGTATGAATTCAATTCCAATGTTGCACCACCAAGAATGTTCAAGGCTAGCCTAGACGGCCACAACCTCCTCCCCAAGATTTGTCCTCAAAATATCAAAAGCATTGAACTTTCCGAAGGAAATGGCGGTGCTGGCACCGTTAAAAAGACCACCTTCGCCGATGGTCTCATCTCAATCACTATTCCTGTTTTTAAATAATTCTCTTTTATTGTTCTCGTAAAATAGTTATCCGTTGTTAAATTTAAATATCTAATAATGTATACTGCGTTATGTTGTGATAGGGAAATGCATGAAGCACAGGGTTTTTTTTTATTATAAAATTCTCTTTTATTATTCTCGGAAAACAGTTTTCTGTTAAATTTAAATATCTAACCGTGTATATATACTCTGTTATGTTGTGGTAGGGAGATGCATGAAGCACAGGGTCGATAGCATAGACGAAAAGAATCACGAA
Source organism: Cornus suecica (assembly GCA_963922005.1). NCBI lineage: Eukaryota > Viridiplantae > Streptophyta > Magnoliopsida > Cornales > Cornaceae > Cornus > Cornus suecica. The sequence continues at coordinate 77,670,827 of OY998243.1, forward strand.
CTCAAGTACACAGTATTCGAGGGTGATGTGTTGGGTAAGAATCTGGCGTCCATCTGTTATGAGGTTAAGTTTGAGCCGTCTGGTTCGGGATCTGTTTGCAAGACCATAAGCCACTGCAAGTTGACACAGGCCGGTGCTGACATTAAAGAAGACGAAATCAATGCTGGCAGAGAAAGGGCTATGGAGATGCACAAGGTTCTTGAGAATCATCTTGTGCAAAATCCTAGTCTCTACGCTTAGATTCGGATTTATTTTCTTTTATTTCAGTTGGTTATTGTCTCTTTCATGTGATTTGGGACAATTTTCCTTTCATAATCACCGTCTCGCAAATTATTATTTTTAGTTGTCTCTGTTTTGATCGGCGGTACTGCCATTATTTGCTAATAAAATCATTATAATTAACAAATAAAGGCAATTTTATAAGTTTTCAAATATGTATGAATGTTGTCCTTGTACTTGTTGATATAAATACTTGTTTAAGAGTTGATGAGTACGTACCATAAATAGCATCATCATCAACAACAATAAATTTAGGGGATTTTTGGCTTTGAAAGCCTTTTAACTCGTGAGGAATGCAATAGTGGAAGAAGAATATCCGAGAGATCTATGTTCCATGCAAAAACAGAAAAGTATCACAATATATAAATATTCTTGAAGAACTTCAATACAAAACTTCATCTACCCTCATTTTTACTCCGAGTATTATCAAAAGCAACCTTGTTACATGCCTCATTATTATGTGTATATATATATATATATATATATATATATATATATATATATATGTAGTTCACACCAAACACCTCAAATCTGTTTGCTTCTGTTACAAATTTAAGGCAGCACCAAAAAAGTAAAAATTTAAAACCACATCATAACTTATTGGGTAAAGTGCATTAAAACCCCCTGAACTATACTCTTTCTCTCAAGAAACCCCCCTAAACTATCACATTTTGTTAAAAAATAGCCCATTATCATCAAAAAATTTCATAAATGACCAAAATACCCTTTATTATTCAATTTTACTTAATGCATTTTTCTCTTTATTATAGATTATAAAATAATTGTTATTAGTTTGATGGCAAATCTCCGTTCAAATTTGCGTAATTTACACAAAAAATTTATTATGAATGAATTAATTAATGATTTTAAGTTGGTTAAATAAAAATTAAGTAAAATTTTAAAAATTAATTAAGTAATTACTCAATTCTATTTATGTATATAACATGATAAAAAAGTATTTATTATTTGAGTTCTTAGTAAATTCATTTTCAATACATCTTATGAAAATAAAAATTATTTTAGCATAAAAAAGTTAGAACTTATAATAACAAGTTTTATTGTTTATATCAAAGTAATTATAATAACATGTTACTATTTCAAGTATAAAAAAATTAGAAAAAATAATTCTATTTTATTTTCATTTGATAAAAAAGTATTTATTACTTGAAGCTAAAATTCCGGGTACTATACATCTCGGCTTCCTTCAACCTACTACTTGGATGCCATAGAACTAGAAGCGGTCCCCTCTACTTTACAACAAAAAGAAAAGTTTAATGATTTTAGATTGTTTAAATAAAATTAAGTAAGATTTTAAAAATGATTTAGTAATTACTCAACAATATTTATATATATAATACAAAAAAAATAATTTGTTATCTAAGTAATTTATAAATTTTGTATGAATGTATATCTTAGGAAAAGAAGTTTTTTATTTTTATTTTTATTTTTTATCTTAGCATCTAAAATTTTTAAGCTTAAGGTAATAATTTTTATACATTAAATTAAACTAAATTTAATAACAAGTTTATTGTTTCAAATATAAAATAATTACAACTTATATTTTTCTCTTTTATTTTTGAGAATATATTTCATGCGGATACAATAAAGGTGCATAGTCTAATTAACATTTTAAAAGAGGGAAAAATTAGTGGTAATATTAGAAGAATAGATAGATTTATTAAGAAGGGTAGGATAGTCTTTGCAAGGAAATTGGGGAAATTTGTAACAAAATGATAATTCAAGGGAGTGATTTGAAGTTCAATGGGTTAGTTGTAAAATTATAATAGTTTAGGGGGATTTATTGCAGTTTACCTAACTTATTATGCCAAGAGGAAGATCATTTGAAGATGGACACACTTTGCTTAAGCATATAGTTGTGGGTGTGCCAAAAGGTGTTCTTCAACCTTCCTAAACATTTCAGTGGATTTGTCTTTGCCAGGTTTGATTTCTTCTTCCTTGAGTTCAATGTCACCCTTTGTGTGGGAATAACTTGTCAACTTAAGTGATCGATTCGAGCTTATCACCCAACTCATCTCCTTCAATCAAAGCGTACTTGGTTGAATAATTCTATGTCCAAAGCATCAATCATATGCTTCTGTAAATAGTGAAATTCAACATGCCCAAAATATATTTTCAAAGCCCAATACTAATCAAACTCATATATGAATAAGTAAATAATTAGCCCACAATACAATGTCCAAGTGATGGAACGGGACCATCATCCCTTAGGAAGTAAGAAATAACGACCCACTACCTAGAGACAGTAGGAAGTTAACAAAGAAGTGGGTCATGATTCCCTATTTTGAGGAGCATGATCCAATAAAATAGGAAAGCTTGTATGAGAATTAGGGATATAAATATGGTCATTTGAGCATGAATAAATGATCTTTTTATGTGAGTAAAATTTAACACTTACATTTGGCGCCGTCTGTGGGAAGCGATATAAAAATAGTTTTCCACTTGCAACGGTTTCATTTCTTTTTGATAAAACATGGTGTCCACACGGTCAACGAACAATGAAGCCAGATTTGAAGAAGTCATGAGGCGGTTGGAAGCTGTGGAGCAGAGAAATGCAGCCCTCGAGCAACAGAATGTTGAGCTACTCCATCGAATGGCTCAGGGCCCTTTCCCTCACCAAAATTCCAACCCAGCAGATGGTACAAGGAATGATGATCCAAATCCTTCCAGCTCCCATCAAGAACGGAACGTGTCAACCACTCAAAGGAACAAAGTGTCGAGGGAGGAGGAAGAATCCTCTCATCCCATAACAAGGGAAGTACCAGCAATGCATGCCCCGACCCGGAACGACTTGCACGAAATGGCTGCCAAAATCCAAAGAGATGTGCTGAAGGATTTAAAGATGCAGACCCCTGACGATCTTGTCATTCATGCAACCACGGATATGACCCAATCTCCATTCACAGAAGAAATTGAAGCAACAAAATTCCTGAAGAAGTTTGTACTCCCAGTTTTTACACTCTATGATGGTACGAGGGATCCCCTCGATCATATCTAACAGGTGCAGACCAAAATGACCGTTATGGGAAGAACCAAGCCCTTCTATGCAAAGTCTTTTCGACAATTTTGACAGAGGCACCACTTCTGTGGTTCAGGAAGCAATCCCCCGGATCCATCAGTAACTAGAATGACCTCTGCAGACGCTTTATCGGTCAATACTTCAGCAACCGGAGGCAAAGAAAAATGATATCAAGCCTTTTTACCATGACCCAGGAAAAAGGAGAGAGCCTCAAGAGTTTCTTATCCAGATTCAACGTGGAAATGTCTTCTATTGATGACTGCGACCAATTGTCAGCAGTAGAAACATTCCGTATGGCGGTCATCCCTGGCACAAAATTCCACTTAAGTAAAACGACCCCTGTCAACATCGTTGAGCTCAACTCTAGAGCATAAGGGTATCTCATAATAAAGGAAAAGGAAGCAGTCAGACGGAGAAGAGCCTCACTGGTAAAGGTGGAGGCAAAATCCAAGGAAAGGATGAGGGACCAGAAGCCTCAACGACCCGATCCACCTCGGAAAATCTCATCATCTAGAAATTCAGACAAGCGTCAACGGACAGAAGAAAGAACCACTCCGCTCAAAACCAGCCTTGGAAAGCTTTTCCAAGAAAACAAAAACAAAGGGATTTTCAGACAACCTCCACCAATCAGACAACCGATGGAGTTGAGGGACATGACCAAGCACTGCACCTTTCACAGTGAGTATGGCCATCATACGAATGACTGCAGGAATCTTCGAAGACAGGTCGAGGCAATGATCGCCAAAGGTGAACTTGCAGACTAAGTAATGAAGGATCAGCCGAGACCGGACAAACCACACAGGACACAGCCGAATAACTCTGCCGCAGGACAACCAATGAGGGTCATCCACATGGTCCAAGGAGGTGAAGAGGTGTTGGAGGACGAAGGAAGCAGAAGGTCAAAGCTAAGAAAAACACACAAACTCAGGCGAATCGGCGAATTTTGCCAAACATCCCTCATCCAAGGAGAATCAAGAATTATGTTTTCAAAAGCCGATATGCAGAATATTCAAACGCCCCACGAAGATCCACTGGTAATCACTCTTCTGGTAGCTAATTGTCTGATCAAACGTGTGATCATTGATCCAGGAAGCAGCACCAACATCATGACGAAGTGAGCCTTCGACAAAATCAGAATTGATGTATCAAAGCTGTGTCCAGCTCGGACGCCTCTGACCAGTTTTGATGGACAACGCGTTGAGCCAATAGGAGTAGTCCATTTATCAGTATCAGCGGCACGCCGAACCCTGAAAGAAGCTTTTGTCGTGATGGACGTCAAGCCATCATACAATCTACTGATGGGACAAGGGCGGACCCATCGGATGCAAGGTGTTCCTTCGACACTCCATCAGGTCATGCGGTGCCTCGATCCAAATGGGGTGGACGTGACAGATATCCCTGGAGACCAGGTAGCAGTGAATGAGTGCTACTCAGTATCCGTGAAGGATCTGAATCCAAAAAACAAACAAGTATTGGAAACGCCAGAAGAGTTCCTGTACAACGAGAAATAACAATTACAGTCAGACCCTTCCTCAGAGGGTCAGGAGACTCAGGCAACCACAGAGCCCCTAGAAGAGGTGAATGTTAGTCGGACGGACCATACCAGAGTCACATTTGTCGGCTCATACCTCCGGAAAGAAGAAAATGATGAGCTGATTCACTTCCTCCAGCTAAACTCAGACGTATTCGCCTGGTCTCATCTTGATATGCCAGGCATAGATCCCTCGGTCGCTCAGCATAATCTAAATGTTGATCCAAATGTAAGATTGGTGAGGCAGAAGCAGAGGAGGTTCGGGATAGAAAGGAACCAGATCATATCCAAGGAGGTGGGAAAACTGCTAGAAGCTGGATTCATAAGGGAAGTAAAGTACCCGTCATGGTTGTCAAACGTGGTGGTAGTCAGAAAGAAGAACGGGAAATGGAGGGTCTGTGTGGACTTCACCAATTTAAACAAGGCTTGACCGAAGGATTGTTTTCCCCTGCCAAAAATTGATCAGATAGTAGATGCCACATCAGGATATGAAAAAACTCTATTTTCTCGATGCGTACTCCGGCTACAACCAAATCCCGATGAGTTAGGATGATGAGGAGAAAACAACCTTCATTATCGAGGAAGGTACGTACTGCTATAGAGTAATGCCTTTCGGAATTAAAAATGCAGGTGTCACCTATCAAAGGCTTGTCAGAAGGATATTCAAAAGTTAGATGGGAAAAACGGTTAAAGCCTACGTAGATGACACGGTGGTAAAAAGTAGAAGGAAATATGACCATCTCAAGCACCTGGAAGAAGTGTTCAATGCACTCCGAAAGTACGGGATGAAGCTTAATCCAGCTAAGTGTTCGTTCGGAGTCTCATCCGGGCAGTTCCTCGGGCATATCGTCAACCGAACAGGAATTGAAGCCATCCTATCACAAGTCAAGGCTCTGATAAGCTGTGAAGATCCAAAAATACAAAATGAGGTCCAGATTCTGACAGGAAGGGTAGCCGCACTGAGCAGGTTCGTATCTCGACTGATAGACCGATGCAGACCATTTTTTCAGGCAATTAGAGGCAGAAAAGGAAACATATGGGGATCGGAACAGGCAGAGGCCCTCCAGAAATTGAAGCAGTAACTCCAAAATCCACCAATCCTCGCCTCACCAAATCCAGGAGAACCACTTCATCTATACCTCGCCATATCAACAGCCTCAACCAGCGCAACACTTGTAAAGGATGACAAAAAGAGCCAGAAGCCAGTCTTTTTCAGCAGCAAGTCCCTATCTGATGCAGAAACCAGATACACAACGGCGGAGCGAGCTGTTCTTTCTCTAATCAATGCAAAAAGGCGACTGAGGCACTATTTTGAAACCCATCCAATCGTGGTGCCAGCCACCATGCCTATAAGAGCCATCATGTCCAAACCTGATATAACGGGAAGAATAACCAGATGGGCGCTGGAACTCGGGACATTCGACATCACGTACGTGCCACGAACAACTGTCAAAGGTTAGGCCTTAGCTAATTTTCTCCTAGAAGCAGAGTCAGAGTCAATCCTACAGGACCCAGATGAGCCCGAATGGACGCTCTATGTAGACGGATCAGTTGGTTCAGCAGGTTCGGGAATTGGGCTTGAAATTATAACACCAGACGGAACCCGAATCCAACAATCAATCTGTCTGGAGTTTCCTGCCACCAATAACAAAGCTGAATACGAGGCACTCCTGGCTGGGCTGCGACTAGCACAGAGCCTCTGTGTTAGAAGGCTCCGTATATTCAGTGACTCACAACTGGTGGTGAAACAAGTTCAAGGCGAGTACGACGTAGGGGAAAAGTTGCAGCCCTATAAGAAGCTGGCTCAGATAGAGCTGGACATATTGGAGTAGTATACCCTCAGTCAGATCCTCAGGAAGGAAAATGAAAATGCGGATCGATTGGCTAACATGGCGTTAGTCAGTGATCAGGATTTGACCAGAGTTGCTCCGATCGACTACCTTGATGTCCCTAACATCCATCAGTCAGATGTCGTGTGCGCAATACCTTGGGAACCGAGTTGGATGGATCCTATAACAGACTACCTCAGGAACGCCATCCTCCCTGACGATAAAGCAGAGGCTCGGAAAATACGCATGAAGTCAGCCAGATACGCCTTGCTACACGGCCATCTTTATAGAAGATCTTTTGGGGTTCCATACATTCGGTGCCTCACGCTTTCAGAGGCATCAACCATAATGAAGGAAATCCATGAAGGGTCATGCAGAAATCACTCAGGGGGACGAGCGTTGGCCCATAAAGTCCTAAGCCAAGGATATTTTTGGCCTTATATTTCCCAAGATACAGAAGCTTATGTTAGAAGATACATAAAATGTCAGTTCCATGGAGATTTCCTCCATCCGCCACCAGAACTGCTTAACCCCATCTTCAGCCCGCACCCATTTGTGCAATGGGGGATCGATGCAGTTGGACCACTTCCCATGGCTCTCAGATTAGTAAATCAAGCACTGATAACAACTGATTATTTCACAAAGTGGGTCGAGGTAGAATCTTATTCCACCATCACTCACAAACATGTAATCAAATTCATATGGACCAATATCATCTGCAGATTCGGAGTGCCGAGGGTGATAGTGATCGACAATAGAATAAATCTGGATAATTAGTGGACCAGACAGTTCTGTAATGAACATGGGATTCAGTAAAGAACTTCATCGATCGCATACCTTCAAGAAAATGGTCAGGCCGAAAGATCCAACAGAACCATATTGAATACCCTGAAGAAGAAGTTGGAAGACCATAAGGGAGTGTGGCCAAACAAGCTTCCAGAGGTACCATGGTCTTATAGAACAACATCAAGAATCCCTACAAGAGAAACACCATTCTTAATGGCATATGGGACAAAAACAGTCATTCCAATAGAGCAAATAGTGCCAACAGCCAGAACAAAGCTGTATCAGGAGGAACTGAACGACCAACAGCTGGTTGATGGACTAGATCTGCTTGAAGAAAAACGAGATCAAGCCGCCATCAGGATGACAACCTACCATCAGAGGGTCAGGAACGCCTTTAACAAAAAAGTCAGAAGACGAGAGTTCCAGGTGGGCGATATGGTATTAAGAAAGAAGATCGGACTAATCGGAAAGCTCAGAGAGAATTGGGAAGGACCATACACAGTCACAGAGGTCATAGGACATGAGGCTTATCGCCTCAGGAATAATGACGGCAATATGGAACCCAATTCACAGAATGCCTCACGACTGAAGAGGTACTATCCTTGACATTCATTTTGTTTTCAGAATAATGAAACAGAGGCATTTGAGGCTAGCTTTACTGATATGTTTTAAAATTTGCTAAGTTTGTTATTCAGACTCAGTCAGATGTTGTTATCTTTGTAATTTATTGATTATAATAAAAGATGGCCATCCTTCTTGCAATCAAGTAGTCTAATTCATATAATATTTCCTAAGCAGTGAGATGACAGAGGCTTATAAGTCTGACTCACTCTTCCAGAGGAATGAAATTGAAAATATTTCCTAAGCAGTGAGATGACAGAGGCTTATAAGCCTGACTCACTCTTTCAGAGGAATGAAATTGAAAATATTTTCTAAGTAGTGAGATGACAGAGGCTTATAAGCATGACTCACTCTTCCAGAGGAATGAAATTGAAAATATTTCCTAAGTAGTGAGATGACAGAGGCTTATAAGCCTGATCCACACTTTAAAAAAATTAAAGTAAAGGCAAGTTAGCCTGATTCACATCAACCGAAACAAATAAAAGTGCATATTCCGTTGATAAAGCAAAATAACTGTCTTGTATTACAAAATTATCCGAAGGACATAGTACAAGGTACAACATTACAAAATGAGAATAGAAAAGCCTAATTGTGGCTTGGACCGCTGAAGTCCTTCCCTAAGGAATCTACATGTGTGGTCGGGGGGAAGAACTCTATAGAAGGGTTGAGAGGGTCAGCGGGAAGATACCCTTTGAGGAATTCCGTAAAAAGATTCTGAGCATAACTAGGCTCGGGGCTGGCATATGGTTGCTGAACCCCTAGCTTCTTATCCATGGCATCAGGATCTTTGATCTTCCTCTTTGCTGGATCCTTCTCTCTAGCAATGAAGCCCTTCATCCAGAATTCACCAGCCACTATCGTGTTTATCCTTGAGTAGTGCTGGTGCATGTCAAGCCCTCATTTATTGCACATTTCCAGGGCGGACTGGGAGATGCGGAACTGGTGTTGAAGAGCCTCATGGTCAGATGCCAGCTTCTCCTTCTCACTGAACAACTTAACATTCAACTCTTTTTCACGAGCAAGTCTTCCTCCAGTTGAGCAATCCTGGAAGGGAGATCCCCCAACTCTTTCTCCTTGTCGTCTCTTTCAGCCACATCGGCCTTCAGATGCTCAAGCTCCTTCACATCTGCCTCGTGAGCGAGGCATAATGCGTTGACGCTAAAGAAAGCTTGAAAGGAAATTTTAAGGCAAAGTGGGTCAAAAAAAAGAAAAACAGACACATACCCCCAGTAACAAGCCTGGAGTTCGATCTACAATACGGTTGGGGTCGGCCTCTCTCTGCATCTCGAGCTCTTCCGGCGTCCAGAGCCTCTTTGCCCGAGTCATCATGGCGGACATTGATGTAAGGCTGGAGGTTGATTGGTCAGAGGAAGCAGAACTCTTATCCTTACCTTTATGCTTCATTTTTGTTACTGAGTTTTTCTTCCCCCACTGGTCTGGTTCGGGCAGATGAAGGATGAAGCAGTTCAGGGATAGTGGTCTGCACAAGTGCAAACCCAGAAGCATCGCCCGCCAAGGCAACGGTCACAACCTGAGGATCAGAAGCCAAAGGCACTTGTTCTTATCCAGTTGGTGGCGCGGCTATTTCTTCCACATCATTATCATCATCCTCAATCACTGGTCTGATCGAATCCATCACGATTTTGTACTTGGCTCCTAACCTGGATATACTCTGCAAATTGGCAGGAGTAAGTAGGTCAGCGCATGACTTACGGTCCGACCAGACCTTAGACTTCAATAAGGAAATACGGGCCTCTACATCCTGAGCCACAATATCTGTATCTTTATAACCTAAAGAATTATACACAAAATCCGCCCTGAGCTGATCACATCCAGAACAAAGGCAAGATTCCTTATGGGTAAAAGAAAAGGGAAGAAGGGCTAGATGCTTAAAAACACTCGGGATCGGCCATTTCTTAGAATATGGGTAAAACCAAACCCCCTTTACTAAAACCATCTTCTTCTTCCAATACTTCTCTGTTTTCTCAGTCCCATGGCAGATCGCCCGACCCTTGAAGGGGTAAAAGTTGTACCTCCCCTCACAACCCTTCAAGTCAGTAATTTTATAACTAAGCAGAAGATCTGACAGACCCAAGGATAACTTTTTCTCTCTGTTAATCAGGATCAACATTGAAATTATCCTGAGGAAGTTTGGGATGACTTGTAGAGGGGTTATTCCTAGGATGAAGAAAATGAAGTGAAAGAGAGGATGAAGAGGGAATCGAAACGCCTTTATCTGAAGAGCCGAAAATAACACCTCATCCGGACCTACTCCGTCCCCCATCCTGAAGTCATAAGAAGGATCATATTCCATCAGGATCACCTCTTTAGGGATCTTACAATCCCTCCTCGGACTTTTAATGTTCACAAACTTTCTTTTATGAGCTTCAAGAGGCTCAGCTACAAATGAGGCTGACTCAGTGGAAGGTCTGCCAAACCCAAGGATAGTTTTTTCTCTCTGTTAATCAGGATCAACATTGAAATTATCCTGAGGAAGTTTGGGATGACTTGTAGAGGGGTTATTCCTAGGATGAAGAAAATGAAGTGAAAGAGAGGATGAAGAGGGAATCGAAGCGCCTTTATCTGAAGAGCCGAAAATAACACCTCATCCGGACATACTCCGTCCCCCATCCTGAAGTCATAAGAAGGATCATATTCCATCAGGATCACCTCTTTAGGGATCTTACAATCCCTCCTCAGACTTTTAATGTTCACAAACTTTCTTTTATGAGCTTCAAGAGGCTCAGCTACAAATGAGGCTGACTTAGTGGAAGGTCCAACGGGAACGCCTTCAGGAGTATCGGTCCCTACATGATTAGATAGAACAGAAGTCCCAATAGGAATAGTATCAGGAACATCTGCCTGGTTATTCACCCCAGAAACAGTTACTCCCAAGCCGGATAGGTCCTGACGACTAGGTATGGGCAAAAAGGAAGAAGGAGAGGATGAAAAAGATGGATTTGCAGAAGGGGGGGCTGGGAACATCAGACCCCCCATATTCCTGAGGAATCGTTCCTTCGGTAGATCTTGAGGCACTACTATCAGACATGGTGAAAAGAAAATGGCAACTTACACAGAAAACACCAGCGGGATGAAAGATGAACTTCCGGCAACCAAGATATGAACAACGATGAAGATCAGAGCACTACTTGTAAATCACACACAAAAATTGAAACAAGAAGAATAAAAAATGAAGCCCAAAAAGGGGTTTATATACAGTCAGACATATCAGTAGCCGACATTAAATGACAGAGGAGGCGCGCCGATTCCCAAGGCCACAAACACGGTGAAAGCGGAACAGGCAACCGCCTTTCTGAAATTTGAAATCCACACGCCTTTTCGCAATGATGAGGATGACGTCATCAGACACAACTGTTAAGCAATTAATTTTGAAGAAATTCGGGTCAAGCCCACAGATCCGTATACCCGACCCGAATGGGGCTAGTGTAAATAGTGAAATTCAACATGTCCAAAATATATTTTCAAAGCCCAATACTAATCAGACCCATATATGAATAAGTAAATAATTAGCCTACAATACAATGTCCAAGTGATGGGACGGACCCATCATCCCTTAGGAAGTAAGAAATAACGACCCACCCACTACCTAAAGGTAGTGGGAAAAGTTAACAAAGAAGTGGGTCATGACTCCCTATTTTGAGGAGCATGATCCAATAAAATAAGAAAACTTGTATGAGAATTAGGGATATAAATATGGCCATTTGAGCCTAAATTAGGGATATATTTTTTGCAAAAAAAAATTCATATTTTGGAACATAATATATACTTTTTTGCAAAAAAATATTTTTCGAAAAAAAAATTCATATTTTGGAACAAAATATGATTTTTTTTCGATTTTTTTTTTTTTTGCAAAAAGTATATATTATTTTTTCCGAAATAATTCACTAAACCCCCTTATACTATTAATTTCACTAAACCCCCTTATACTATTGAGGATAGTTTAGGCATTTTGAGAAGTGAGGGGGCAATTTGATGAAATTGAATAATATATGGGGCAAAGTGGACACACAAGGGGTTAGTTGATTAATCTGGATAGTATGGGGGGTTTTACTGAAATTAACCCTTATTTTATAAAATTTTCATAAATATACTGCATAAGAAAAGGTTATTTTATTTAAGTACTTTATCAAATTTGTGTCAGTATACGGTATAAAAAATAAAGTGTGCTCTTCAGGTATAAATTTTAGACCAAGTATAATTAGTTTTAATTATAATTTTATTTTCATTGTCATGATAAATTAATGTTATTGAAAAAATATGATAGATGGTATGTCAACATTTTAGTATGAAGAAAAAATAGTACATTTGAAAATATTCCATTTTGGTCCCACTATGTGATGTGCCACGTGGTCCGTTAAAATGACAGCGAAGTGTTGTCTTCACTTATATGAGAGAGGTTGTTTGGGAAGCTCAAAAACCAAATCTTTTGAGTTGGTTCAAAATTGACAATATTAAAGAATATTGTTAGGGATGATATTGGAGTCGGAGTACAATCGATCTGGATTCCCATTAAACTACCTCATGATGGTGAGGTTCCACATCATATATTTCATATAAAAAGCATTCATATCCATATATGAAAAAAATGTGATTGCACTAAAAGTGATTCATCTAGCTTTGGTGTGAACTTCTTCGCAGGCGATTTTGAAACTCCAAAAATGTTTAAAGGCCTCAGGCGATATTAAATTTGGGACCTTTTATACATAATATTTCACGTGCATAAATTATAAATGTAAAAAAAAATATTATTAAAAAAATTAATATTGGTATTATCGTGAAAAATTATTGTAGTGTGAGTGTGACAGTCACGAAAACTCTAAGTATAGTCGTTTAAATAAATTTTTGTCTTTGGGAGATTGCAAAAATTCAAAGAATCTTGTGTTGTTTGTAAACGTTGTACGAGTGTGACAAGAATTTTCTGACCCTAATCAAATAATGGTTTGATTTGATGAAACTTTAATTTTATTTGGTTGAAATTTTTTTTAGTCTATAGTAATAGTATATAAATATAAAATTTTGGGGCATTTAATTGTGAAATTTGATTAGGAATTAGTATGAATTGGACTGTTAAATAAACTAGTTTTTTTTTCTTTTCTAGGGGACTTAGAGGAAAACAACTTTTTAAAAATAAAAATAAAACCGAGGCCCTAAATTGTGTAATTTACATCAGACTTTGTTTTGAATTGGATTGAGAAATTAAATTTTATTTTAGGACTTATACAAATATTTTAAAAAACAAATGCTTCTTCATTTAGTGAAGTTTATACCAAGTGACCAAGTCTACACTCTTAGTTTATACCAGGTGACCAAGTCTACAGTCTTACTTGCATATGAATCATTGAATATTAGATGAATAAAATAAAAGGTATTAAAATGGAGTGCGCATGATTTCCGATTAAAGTGGAAAGTCCTTAATTTTGACTGCAATATTCATGTCATGATAATATAATAAATAGTATAAACATAATCAACAACAATAAGTACTGCATAAGATTTTTTGTTTTGAAAGCAGCAAGAGTACTCTTGGTGGAATAAGAAGAACAGAGTAGTACTAAAGTTCAATATAATATCAAAACAGATCATAATTTACCATATATATTCTCACAAAACTTAAGTGAACACAACACACATCCTTCCTCGTTTTATTTTAAGAAAATCTCAAAAGTAGCCTTATTACATGCCTCATCATCATATATGGCTCACTCCAAACACCTCAAATTCCCTTGCTACTAATACATATACCACAAAGGGTTATTGTTCTTAGTATCAAGTTCAAAGGCTGTTTCAAAAACAAAAACAAAAACAAAAAACACTCCTCAACTTATTATGCCAAAGAGGAAGACCATTTGGGATGGAGTAGAACTTTGTTTAAGCATATACGTGTGGGTTGGCCAAGAGGTATTCTTCAACCTTCTTGAACATTTCGTTGGCTCTTTCTTTGCCAGGCTTGATCTCCTCCTCTGTGAGTACAATGTCACCCTTGGTGTGGTAATAACTTGTCAACTTGCACACACATCCTCCATCAATGGCCTCAATCTTTGCGTCGTAAGTGACAGATTCGAGTTTGTCACCCAACACATCTCCTTCAAACAAAGTGTACTTGCTTGAAAAGTTCTCTAAGTCCAAAGTATCAGTCCTGTGCTTCACATATTTGAATGGAGCCCCTGCATCCAAATCACAAACCATGTTAAACTTTTGCCTGATTCTAATATACAAATATATATTTATATATATGCAAGTGTGTACACATCATTATAAACTTAATTATTACGTGACAAAACTCCAACTCATATAGTATAATTCCTTTTGTAGTTAAATAATCAAATTTGTTTAGTTCAAAACTACTATATATCAGTTCACATCGCTCTTGCTATTTATCATTTACTAGGTGTGACTAAAAAAACTCAAATTATCAGGTAATATTGATGTCGAAAAAATGCACCCCTAAACCCGAACGAACGGTGGGTGGGATGAAAAATTTTCTAGGTCCTTCACCATAAGATTTTAAGTTCAAATCTTCTTAATTACGTTTTTGTTTGGGTCATTGAAGATTTATCCATCGTTAACTTCAGAGCTTAGAATTAATCGAAGTACGCGCAAAATGATCCGGATCACCCAGTTACCAAAAAAAAAAAAAAAATCATCCCTAAGACTAGGATGGTAAAAGAACAATCAGTGAAATAATTAAGAAAAAATACGAACCATCGGGGAAGTTGGTCTGCTTGATGGTTCCAACGCCACCATCGCCTTCAATGATCTCGACGCTCTTGATGGAGTGAGGGGTGAGCTTGGGGATGAGATTGTGGGAGTCGAGGATCAATCCCTTGAACATCCTACCCGGTGCAACCTTGGCAGTGCTTTCTTGAGTATAAACTGTGACACCCATTTTTTCTTTCTACTAAGAAGACTGGTTGAGAGTAGGAGGATAGTTGAGCAAGTGCTAAGTAGAAATTTTGAGTTGTGATATGAAGAGAAGCATTCATGGGTTTATATAGAAACTATGGAGTGAATTATTAAAGGGTTAATTTCATTTACATCCTTTGAACTATGATAAAATAATATTTTGACCTTTTATTTTTGTATAAATGCAGTTAGATCCCTTAATTAAGCAAATTTTTTTCATTTGCACCCCTTTATGTATTTTTGGCACATTTCTAAACATGGCACTGTGTGAAATGCCTAAATTATTATTGACATTATCCCTATTTTAATATATCAATTTGACCCCCCAATTTAGAAAAGAACTATAGTATTCAAAATTTACGGGGTGTAAATGAAATTAACAAAAAAAAAATATTCACATATTTAACTAACACAAGTATTTACATTTAAAATATTTATATTTATATTTATATTTATCAAATTTGTAAACTAACACAAATTTTCATTATTTATAATTACATTTATTTTTTTAAAAAAATATTTATATTTATCAAACTTGTAAAGTAACACAAATTTTCATTTTTTATTTTGATCTTGAAATATATTTGACTTTACTAATACATATTTTCAATAATTTTGGATACACTTCACAAAATAAAAATATATATATATTTTTTATTTTGTGAAGTGATATATATTTACTTTTAAAAAAAGATATATATATATATATATATATATATATTATTTTAAATTAAAATTAAAATACAAAATATTTGAATTTGTTAAAAAAAACACTAAATTACACACATAAATAGTAATTTTTGGTCATGAAACAAATTTAATTTATTTTTTAGGTAAATGAAAGATTTAACTTGTCAATTGTAACTTTAATTTTATTATTATTGTACGAGCATCGAAATTACACACATAAATTCTTAAAATATATATATATAAAAAAATATTTAATAGTGAAAATATAATAAATTAATATTCAAACATACAAATTTATATTCTAATATTAAAATAAAATATAAAAACACTTTACTCATATAAAATTAATAATTTTTAATATATTATTAAATTCAAATAATCCAATTTTCTTTCTCCTCCCCCCAACACCACCACCATCTCCTCTCCGCTTCTTCCCATCACCACCACAAATTCTCCCAAACCCCTTTGTGCCCTAATTTCATCACCAACCTCCCAATCTGTTTCATTACATTTTCTATTACACATACCCAAATCCATTTTCATCTGTATATATATATATGTTATTGTATATGTGGACGTGTGTGTATATGTGCGTGTATGTCTGTGTGTGTGTGTATATATATATATATATAGAGAGAGAGAGAGGCATTAACGGATGCCGGTGGTTGGAATTAGGGCTAGGGTTAGGGATGAGGTGGAGGAGAGGGATTGAGGGTGTTTGGGTATAGGTTCAATCTCCTACAAATTGGATTAAGGTTACCCAACTAACCTAGATAAAGATACCTTTAAAATTAAAAATAAATTTGTTTGGCAAAGGGCAATTGCGTCTTTTCCTACATAGTCAACGCCCAAAAATGATCAGGGGTGCAAATGAAATTTTTTCTCTTAATTAGGAGGTGTAAATGCATTTATACAAAAATAAGGATCAAAATAATATTTTAACATAATTTAGGAGTGTAAATGAAATTAATCCATTATTCAAATCCATATTTAACCGGCCGCCCACCCGTTTATAACTGTTTTGAGTGTATTATAATATATATATATAAAAGAAGTAAAAAATAATTGTAACCCTAATATTGAATAATCTTCTTTTTTGTTATTATTTTTGGTAAAATATATTGTAATGTGGATTGTTGAATAATTTGGTGATTTATTTAATTTTTATAATATTGAATTTTATGTTTTAAGTATCTGATTTTGTAAAATTATTAATTTTAAAATAATATATTTAAAAATTTTAATTGTTAATGGATATTTGCGGGTATCCAAACATTTTCAAAAATTTAATAAGGACGGGGATGAGGTAACATCCCATCTGGTTTAATCAATTTTGGGCGAGAATAAAATAAAAATTTCTTAAGAATTGTGGAGTTGACGGTACACCCTCCAAAAAACCGCCCTCGTTGCCATAATTATCTTCTGGTCTACAGACTACAGTTCAATGATATGCAGCCACCATTATAGAATGGTGGGTCCAACTTCTGTTTAGATTATTGACCTATCCACCCAAGAAGGCCCACCCCATTTTGTCCTTACGTAAGTATTCTAGAAAGTATAAGGCATGTTTGGTGGCAGTCTGTCTGGTCTGGTCTGGTCCGGTCTAATCTGATCTGGAAAAATTTGTTTGGCAAGCGATCTGGTCTTACTATTTATTTATTATAATATTTATTTATGTATTATTTCTTTCTTTATTTATTATTTCTTCACTTTATAATATATTTTATTATTTATATTATTAAATTATTATATATTAATTTATAAATATATTTTATTTATTTATTATTATTTCATTATTTAATTAATTTAATTTATAAATTATTTATTTATTTTTAATTATTTAAAAATATATTTTATTAATTTAATATTAATTTTTTATTATTATTATACTCATTTTTTATTATTATTATGAAGTATTTATTCATTATTATATTTACTTATTATGTATTATTATATCTATTTATTATTTTTTATTATATTTATTTATTATTATTATTTATTTCATTTTTTTATTATTTATTTATTTTTATTATATCTTTAAATATGTTTTATGTAATTTATTATTTATTTTATTAATTTATTATTATTATTTATTATTTAGTCCATTTTTATTATTATATTTATTTATTATTATTGTATTCATTTTTTATTATTATTATGTTTCATTTAATTTATTATTTACTCATTTTTAATTATTTATAAATATATTTATTATTATTATATTCATTTTTTATTATTATTAGGTATTATTTATTTCATTATTTATATTTTATTTTTAAAATATGTTTTATTTAATTTATTATTATTATTTATTCATTTTTAATTATTTATAAATATATTTTATTAATAAGACCATACCGGACCACCAGGAGCCACCTTTTTTTTTTGTCTGAAATGAGGCCATTTTGGTCTGATTTTGGTTTTACTTGGTCTAACAAAAAATTTGGGACCAATGCTACCAAACATGGTCTGGTCCCATAAAACACAAGATCAGACCAGACCACCTAAGACCAGACCACCTACCAAACAGGGCCTAAACTCAGTGGTAAACCACTTACTTTAATTGATTTGGATACCACGTCAGGAAAATCATTGTTCCTGAGGTAATCAATAATTTTGCCAGTAGTAGAGCATGGTTTGCGGGTACAGTAAAGATGTTTGTCCCAAATTATATGTATATTTTGGGAAATTTAATTTTTTGAGATGATGATTTTTATTGATGTAATAATGAATAAAAAATCAAATCAAGTGATATGATGTTTGTAGTTTAAATATTTTATAATTTGAATGATTGAAGGGTAAATTGGTAAATTGACTAAATAAAGTGACATTGACTTTTCTTATTTTGGAATTGATTCAATAGTGAATGTGGATACTTAAATTGAAACGGAGTGAGTAATATATTTAAATAATATTAATTTTAATTTTAAAAATTAATATGGAATAAGTATCAATATTATTTAATTATCTTTTAAAATTATTACGATGAGAGTGATATATGGAACAAACATATCACAAAGCATAATCCATACTCAGTGACAGGGACGGATTTAGTTAAGGCAGCCATGCCTCACTGAAATTTTTTTTTTTTATATATTTTTTACTTTAAAATTTTGAATATTTTGTATTTAGTCCTTATTAATTTTATTTTATCTTAGATGCTACAGAATTTAGATTTTTTTATAATTAAATCCCACTAAAAATTTGTTTTAAATTCTAAAAAAATAAATATATATCACTTATATCCCAAAAATCTAAAAAAAAATAATTTTAATCCTCACTAACACGGATCCCTAGATCCCTCACTGCTCATAGACTACTTCTTGAAAATGGCAATGGTGCATTGGTGATTGCATAATCTTCATTTTTTTTATGCTATGCGAGTTGAGTTATTTCCATCATTTTTATGCTTCATCTTGGCTTCAGAATATATATATATATATATATATATATATATATATATATATATATTGTTTTTGAAAGAGCTAGGTAACATAACAACTAGGGTAATTTGTACTAACACCCCCCTGAGGTTTAGGTCAATTTCACCTTTGTGCTGGTCAACGCAATTTTTGTCCCAACACCTCCTGAGGTTTGATTTTTCTTGCAATGATACCCCTTGGGCCAATAAAATAACCAGAATACCCTTGAAAGAAATATATGTAATATGAAATGACCTTTATGCCCCAATTCCAAATATATAAAATTTCGAAAAACATATATATAAATTCAAAAAAAAATATAAAATTCGAAAACAAATATTTAAATTTTGAAAAATATATATAAAATTAGAAAAATATATATAAATTTCGAAAAACATATATAAATTTCAAAAAATATATATAAAATTCAAAAAAATATAAAAAAAATTGAAATATATATATAATTCGAATATATATATATAATTTGAAAATTATTTAAATTTGAATATATATATATATATATTCAAAAACAAAATTCAAAAAATTATATAATTTCGAAAAACATATATAAAATTCAAAATATATATATAAAATTCAAAAAAAAAATATAAAATTTGAAATATATATAAATTCAAAAATATATATATATTTCAAAAATATATTTTTTCAAAAACAAAATTCAAAAAATTATATAATTTTAGAAAAATATATATATATTGTTAAAATGTCATATCTTTTCTAATGAAGTGAATCAATCTACTTATCGCCAACATCAATTAGTGGTCTTCTTTTATATATATATTTCCAAAATATATATATTTTTTCCGAAATTTATATAATTTATCCGAATTTTATAAAAACAATTCAAAATTTTATATATTGTTTTGGATTTTTTTAAAATTTTATATATATATTTCGAATTTATATATATAAAATGGGTAATCTCAAAAAATTCGTGGACAATTCATCTATGACAAGCCGAGTTGTTGGGTAAAAATTCAAAAAATATTTATAAAATTAAAAAAAAATAATTCAAAAACAATATATAAAATTCGAAATGTATATATAAAATTAAAAAATATATATAAATTTTTAAACAAATATATATAAATTTTGAATTGTTTTTATAAAATTCGAATATATTATATAAATTTCGAATACATCATATAAATTTCGAATACATCATATAAATTTCGGAAAAAATATATATAAAAGAAGGCCACTAATTGATGTTGGTAGTAAGTAGTTTGATTCACTTTATTAGAAAAGATATGACATTTTACCAATATATATATATATTTCTAAAATTATATAATTTTTTGAATTTTATTTTTGAAAATATATATATTTTCGAATTTTATATATATATTCAAATTTTATATATATATATTTTGAATTATATATATATTTCAAATTTTATATATTTTTTTGAATTTTATATATGTTTTTCGAAATTATATAATTTTTTGAAATTTGTTTTTGAAAATATATATATTTTGAATTTTATATATTTTTTTTGAAATAAAGATATATTCGAATTTAAATATTTTTCAAAATTTATATATATATTCGAATTATATATATATTTCAAATTTTATATATGTTTTTGAATTTTATATATATATTTTGAAATTTATATATGTTTTTCGAAATTTATATATATTTTTCTAATTTTATATTTTTTTTTCAAAATTTAAATATTTGTTTTTCGAAATTTTATATATTTGGGGTTGGGGCATAAAGGTCATTTCACATTACATATATTTCTATCAAGGGTATTCTAGTCATTTTATTGGTCCAGGGGGTGTCATTGCAAGAAAAATCAAACCTCAGGGGGCGTTGTGACAAAAATTTCGTTGACTGGCACAAAGGTGCAATTGACCTAAACCCCAGGGGTGTTAGTGCAAATTACCCTAACAACTAATATATTTAAGGGAAAAATGCAGAAAACCCCCCTGAACTTCAAGAAACCCCCTTGAACTATGTTTTTGTTGCAATAAACCCCACCAACTTTTTCTCTAGTTCCGGAGTACGAGAAAGACATTTCTACCCTTACCGGAAAGTTGTTTTTGAAGTTCAAAATCTAAAGTGATTTGGTGTCAATTGTAATTTCTTGGACTGAATCACCTACCCGTTTAAGTTAGGGCTTGGATGTTGTACTCCAGTTTCATCCCTCTACAACGACGACGGAGGAGTGAAAGCCGTAAGCCAAGGGGGCATATTCCGATGTCGGAGTTGGAGATACGATCGAGCAACCATATTGATCTCGGTGGAAAAGAAGGTGACTTATATATGTGTGTATGTGTATAAGACAATCGCTTGGTTGATTTGAGGAATCAGAAGGAATGTATGCGAAAAAACTTAGGTTTCAGGAATTACTGGATTAAATAGGAATTGATTTCATATACATATACATATATAAACATATATTTATTGATTCAAGGTTGAATCAATATAGAAATTGTACATATATACATATATATATATATATATGTTGGTGAACAGAGTTAGTATTAAGAATTGATTTTTTTATATATGGATTTATAGATACAAGGAATTACAGATTAATAGAAAAGATGTACTAGGAATTAGTTTTTGATATATTGATATATACATTGGAATGATCACGATGTAAGTAAGTGTTCGCTTTTATTTCTTTGTCTAAACTAAGTGTCTATTTTCATTTTTTTTTTTCTATTCCAAAATAAGTGTTTAATTTTGAAATGTCAAAATACTTTAGGTTATCAATTTATCAATTTAACCTTCATGTATTAAAATAATAAAAGTTTATTACCTCTGTCCCGTATTTGTTGTCCAGTCTAACTAAAATTTGTGAGTGTTTTTTTATCAAATATAAACAAGTAAATTGGGATATAATGAGTATATTACAAATTATCACATTATTACGAATGGGTAAAATTAATAATTTATATATTATTCATATAATAAAAAATATTAAAATGGTACAGAGGAAGTATATGTTTGTACATCTACATATATTTACGAGAAGGTGATTATAAATATAAGGAACACGATTTGATTTGGAGAATCAGATTCAAAACTCATTAGAAATTCGTTTAGAATTTTTTAAAAAAGTGGGTTTATCAAATTGGAGAATGATTAGATTCCGTTGGTTGTAATTCATCTCTAACCCAGAATCAAGTTATTGTTAATGGCCAAACCTCAGTTTGGCAGGAGTTCCTCCATGAGTTTTAGGCAACCCAAAGCTTTGGGAGGATGATACTACCGCAATAAGTTAAAAACAATAGGGCATCATTGTCCTTTACTCTTCATAAGGGTATTAGGGTCTTTTAAATTTAAATTATTAGTCACATGCAGTCACGTGTTCTCTTTTAAGGTTAAATGCTGCCGGCCGGTCAACAGAATGACTTATCTGCAACAAAAATGCATAATTCAGGGGGATAGTTGCAACTTTTGAAGTTCAAGGGGGTTTCTTGCATGTTTGCCAATTGTTCAGGGGGTTTTCTACATTTTATCCTATATTTAATTATTTCTTACAAAAGCAAGGATTATCTTATCCAGGGTATATTCCAAATCTTATCCTTGCCATTTTATAAATTAGACAGATATTTGACAGAATTACAATTATTTAATTCTGTTCCCTACAAAATCAATAATAAAATGAGAGTCTTGGGTCAAATTCAATGTCGGGTAACGCACTCCAATGGCCACATCCTTCTAGATGATCCTCTTTTGACCCCATAACCTGGAAAAACGATAAGGAGCTAAATTAATCTTTGTCCTTTTGTGTCGGACGTCAGTTTCTTTATAAATTAATCAAAATAATAATAATAATATAAGTATATATTGTTACCTTAATTCAACAATGGCCTGCCAATCCCAAATGCCCCGTCATAATGAAATCAGATTTTGTCGAAGGAAAGGGAATGAAAAGCTAATCTGGTTTCTGTACATTGGCTTATTTATTTTTATTTTTGGATTGTTTAATACAATAGTGATTTTGAAAAACCAGAAATTGCCCAATTATATCAGCTTATAAACCTCTACAATTCTTTATGAAAGCTTTAGATTTTCAGAGGTTCCAGTCCTCTAAGGATACTCATGTGTGTGTATTCAACTACCTTAAATAAATAATTTCATCAAAGTCATTATCTTCAGACTTGAATATTACAATGTTACACAGAAGTCATATTTTTGGGGGTAAATTTTCTTTTGAGTCCTTGGGATGGGTTTTATATATCATGACTGCTATCAGAAAATCAATATTATCTTGAGAATGGGTGGGTCTTTTGAGTGGAAAAGTCAATATCTACCAATCTTGGTGTTGAATGTTGAATATAGCAGACATGTTATAAATTTATATTCTCTCCTTTTAAAATAAATGTCTAGAATTTTAATACAATATAATTTTATATTTTTTTAATTTATTCCTTTTCATTAACTTAAAAAAATAATGAACTCCATTAAAACATCACATGCTTGTGATGATAATGGCATAGTTCTCCAAATTATGGATTTTAACACATGCTACATGAATTGTCATTGTCATGTAATGCCAACTTACCTTGTAACTGAGCTGCTTACATAATTTCATAGGTGGAAGCAAGGGCCCTTGTAATAGTTTGGGAGTCATTTGTGACCTTTATTCCTTTTTATGAATAGCAGAAGGTGTAATGTATTATTGGCCAATATTTAAGACTAGGGTTAGAGGTATTGTCTCACATTGGATTCGGGTGGAAAAGTGAATAAGTATATAATAGGTGGATGTTAGTCTCACTCATCAGTTTAAGTATTTGGATTAAACCGTGAATCATCCAACCCGTTACCGTTGGTATCAGAAACAAACATAATCCTTGAATAGATTATTCAATCTTTGAAGTAAAAATAGGTAACTATGAAAACAATTTTATGAAATTCAACATAATATAGGGTTATTTGCGAAATACCCCCAATGATTTAATAATATATGCACAAAACTCCCAATTGTTTTAAAATGTGTGTATAAATCCATTATGATTCTAAATATTGCAACTTACCCCCATAAAGGTCATGTCCGTTAAATAATATGAAATTCTTAAAATACCCCTTCTAAAATAATAAAATTAACAAATATTGAATTAATAATAAATAATGTATATAAATAAAATGATAATAATAAATAAAATGATTACATAAAAATAAAAATGAATAATATATAAAATATTATTTACATCAATAAAATAAATAATTGATAAATAAAATAAAATATAATATAATAATAAAATGAACAAATTAATAATTAATAATTAATTAAGAAATTAAATAAAAAAATAGAAAGAAATTGGCTTAATTTTTTTTTTTCAAAATAATTTTAATATTTTTGAAAAAAAATTGTAATTCTTTTGTTGATGATTTTCTTAAATATATTTTTTATAAACATATTTTCTATTTTATATTTTTTTTTGTTTTTGTAATTTTATTTTATTTTATTTTAAAAAAAAACTTATACCAAGGGTATTTCAGACAATTTACTTCACAATAGGGACAATACGCACATATTTTTTAATAATAAGATCTCAAAGAACCACATGGAATTATATACACTGTATGCATACTATATGGGTTAAAAGCTCGCCACCCTTTTATATAATTTCAAAAGATAGATTTCTCAAAACAAGAAAACTAAATCAAATACTCTTGGTACATATTAAAAAAATTCACTGAAGAATTACAAACCAAATGAATACGAAAGAGTATTGAACTTCAAAAACCCGCCGCAGCCCTCCATTTGCCAGAAATTACTATTAACATTTGGTCACACAAAAATGAAAAATAAGGGTTATTTGAAAGCCCATATGAAAGGCCTAGCCCATGGACCAATACTTATCCTACCCAAACTTCTCTATGGCCCACAATACTATTGTGACAACAGTACCACTGGTGGACTTGTTCCTCTCTCTTCTCCAGTCTCCACCTTCTACTAACTCATTGCCCCATATTCTCTTGTTCACAAGTCACTCAACTGGAACTTCTAAGAGATGCATGCGCATGCTATGAAACAAATTAATCGAGGATTAATTTCATTTACACTCCTTAAGTTTGTTCTTTCATTACTTTGATCCCTTCAGATTTGCATATCATTAGACATGAACCTAGAGATTTATTTGAGTGGAGGCTAAAATATTATTATCCTAATTTAGTGGGGGCTTTAGGGATTTTTAATCAAATTTTAATGGAGGGCATAAGGGTAGATAGTAAGACAAAAATAAATCTTGTATATCATCATTCACACCCTATGTTAGATGTTGTAGTTTGACTCTGGTAAAAAATTCATCGAAATGTCCAAAATACTCTTAAACCAAACACCAGTTAAACCCCTTAAAACCTAGGATAGTAATATCTATGGCCCGTTTAGAAACTCTTTGTTTTTGTATTTGTTTTTTGGATGAAAAACAAAAAATATTCTTGTATTTGTCTTTGTATTTTTTTCTAAAAAAACAAAAACAAATATGTGTTTGGGGCAAAACTTATATTTGGTTCTTTCACACACATATATATATCATTTCAAATATATATATAAAGTCACACTTTCTCTCTCTACCCAATCGTCTCCGATTTCTACTGCATTTAAATTTTCTCTCTCTACATCGTAGATCTATTCAATGGACGATTGCGAGAAGGTGAATCTTGAAATGGAAGGCCCCTCTATCGCCGATGACAAAGAATCTCTCGTCTCTGCTTCGTCTTCTTCAAGGGGCTTCATCGATAATGATCAATAGTTAGGGATTTGTAGTGGTGGTGGAGGCGGCGGCGGTGTGTAATGGAAAAAATATCAAATTGATGTTTTCTATTTTTAGCCCAAATTTATTTTTGTTCTTGCAACTATTAACAAAAACGTTTTGATAAAAATATATGCCAAACATGTTTTTATTTCATGAACGGTAGCAAAAAATAAAAACAAATATAAAAACATGTATTTTCAAACGGGGCCTAAGTTTCCAAATAACCTAACTCTTTATATCATATATAAACAAATACTTAGCAACCCTTTAATTACGTCTTTATCCATTTTTGGTTTTTCGGATCCTTTTTTGGGATGACAAAGATGCCCCTTTGTTTCAAAATTATTTCATTTTATGTGTTCTTTTCTTACTTTTTTATAATATGATTTTTGTTCTTTTTATGAAAAAATTTACCCACTATTATTAAAGTAATCTTAAATTGCAGTTATAATTTAGGGTTTTGTTTCTAATGCGTAATTTTTTTATTATTATTTGAAATTTCAGCAATTATATTATCTTAAAAGTGAAATTGATAATGTTTAGGCACTGCAGTTATATGTTTAGGCAGCAGAAATTTCAGTGTACTATAAGAATAATATAATTGCTGCAAAAGACATTATAAATAATTTAGAATACACTTGGAAAATTATAGGACACTGTAATTAGATTTATCTTATACTAAACCCTTTCCATCTTTGTAAACACTCTGGGCTCCCCTTTCTCTCTCTCTATAATACAGAGTTTTCTCTCTCTAAAAATTCAATGTGATTCTCTTTCTCTCTCCCCATTCATCTACTCTCGATCGCTCTCATCAGCTCCTCCTATTTCATCTCTCTAGAACTTCTTTCTTCTCAAACTCCTCCATATAAATAAATTTTAATTATCTGAAATTTCAGCAATTATATTATCTTAAAAATGTCCTAAGGTTACCAGCGTACATGTGTTGCAATGGTATAATCTCACCCTTCAATTGAGGAGGTGAGGGGTTTGAACCTCCTAGGAGGCATCGTGAGTGTGGTGTGTGAGTTTTTTACTATTAAAAAAAAAAAAAGTGTCATAAGGTTTATTTTCTCACCACTTTGGCACCAAAATAACAATCAACTCTAAAAGTACATAGAAGGGGTGGGGGTGTAATTGATAAAATAAAGTAAGCAAATACTAGTCTTTGTATCCAAACAACAACTTCAGGGGTAGTATATACATTAAATAAAATATTTTTGCCGATGTCATGTCTGAAAAAAAACTTCCTCTTGTTCTTTTTTTAGCACTAATGTGGTTCATTAATTCTTCTCATCCCTATCTCCTTCTTTAAAAGTGTTAAGGTTTTTGCAAGATTTTAATACATATTTTTGAATTTTTAGAATAAAATTGGATTAATAAAGATATTATTTTCATTAAACCAAAGAAAGATTAGAAAAAAAAATGTTTTCTTGAGTGTATTTTTTAAAGTATGGGACAAAAATCAACATTTTTTCAAATTAGTCTCTCACTCCCAATTTAAGTCTTCACATTCACTATTCAATTAATCCCAAAATAAATGTCCTAATTAAAAGTCAATGCACTTTACTTGATTAATTTATCAATTTATCCTTCAAATATTTTATTTATAAAATATCTAAATTGCAAAACATCACATTATTTGATGAGACCAATGATAAAATTAATTTTTCCCCACAAAAACCCTTAAAATTAACTTCTTCATTCGTCCAAACTTCTTCTTCTTCATTCGTAAAATTAATTTTTTATTAATTATCACACCAATAAAAATTATCATTTTAAAATGTTGGATTTTCAAAAAGAACTTATAATTGCTTAAAACTTATATAGTATTCAAAATCCTTCAGTTTTTGTTTTAGATAAACTTCTTAAAACTTGGACTACTTCTGATGGAAAAGTGATTTTCTCAGTTCATCCTCCTCCGGAGTCTTTGAAAATTGAGTCTTCTGATTCCAGTAAGTCTTCTCCTAATTCGATTGTTCCCAAACCGATTGAAGCTACTGCTTATGTCAGGCTTGGAAATAATCCTAGTAAGGATCCTGTTACAATAGATTTTCATAATATTTTCAAACAAAACAATTACACTAATTTGCGTTTTCAAACGTTTGGAAAACAATTATCTCGAATTGAATCTAATCTTGATTCCATGATTTTGTCTAAAACTACAATGGAAGAAAATGTTGTTTTAACTAATCCTTCTGTCAAACCTCCAATGGAAGTTAAAGGTTTTAAGTTAAAAGCTCATGTTTCTTCTCCTCCAATTAGTGAGGAATTTGTTTCAGTCCTTATGGAAAAATTGAAAGATCTTAAGTTAAATGTTTTATCTCAGAATGATTCTGAAATTGAAGATGAAACTTTAGATTTTTCTCTTAATCAAATAAATGATTTTGAACAATCTTTGATTTCTTCAAATAGCATGAATTTGAATAAAGTCAATTTTTCAAAGAATAAGCATCAAAATGCGGATATTGGTGGTAGTCGTAACTACTATCAAAGACCTACTCCTCAAGATATTCTTTTTGAAGAAGCATATCTTTATGGACATGTTTCTTTTAATTCAAAAACAATCTATGAATGGAATATTGATGGCAAATCTGAATATTCTATTTATGAGATGGTACATCAAATGATGATGTACAGCACTGTCTGTAAAACTGCTGATAATACTGAACAACAAATTGTTGCTTTTATTACCTGTGGTTTTACTGGCATTTTGAAAGGCTGGTGGGATAATATCCTCTCTCAAAATCAAAAGAATGAGATTCAAAATGCTGTTAAGATTGTAAAGAATGAAGTTAATCAGGACATATTTATTACTAATGCTGTTTATACATTAGTTTTAACTATCATTCATCATTTCATTGGTCGTGAAGGAATTAACTATGAACGTGGCCGTGAAATGTTACAGAATCTTAAATGTCCTTCCCTTACCCATTTTAAATGGTATAAGGATGTCTTCTTAGCTAGAGTTACCCAACGAACTGATATTAATAGTGAGCATTGGAAAACTAAGTTCATTGATGGTCTTCCAACTTTCTTTGCTGAAAAGGTTAGGAAGAAATTAAAGGATAAACATAATGGTATGTCTATCCCTTACAATGATTACAATTATGGTGATTTAATTAGTATTGTTATACAAGAAGGTCTTTCTTTGTGTAATGATCTTAAATTAAGACACCAATTGAAGTCTCAACGTCTTTCAGGAAGAAAGGAGTTGGGAGAATTCTGTGACCAATTTGGTTACAATGTCCCACATGAGTATCCTAATAAAAGGAAAGATAAAATTTCTAAAGATAGAAAACCTTATCGAATAAAACGTTATACTAAAGGTAAACGTCATAGCAATAATAAAGAGTCTAAACCCAAAACAAATTATAAGAACAAGGGTAAAAGTAACTCTAAAATTAATGCTAAGTGTTATAAATGTGGAAGAATTGGCCATTATGCCAATAAATGTAAAACTAAGGCTAAATTGGATAATCTGGAGATTGAACCTGGTCTTAAGCTTCAATTGAGTAAGTTGTTTCTTAATTCCAGTGATTCTGATCAGAATTCTTCTGATTCTGATTCTGACAATGAAATTATGCTATTGTCAACCTCCACATCTTCTTCTGAAGATGCTCCCCTTTGTACTACCAGTTCTTGTAACTGTGGTACTAATGAGGGCTCTTCCAGCTTTTGGAAGGCTATTGTTGAAATGAATGGTTTAAGTCTTAATGTCTTAACCAGTCAGCAACAATCCTTTGTTGATTTATTAGATCAAATTAGTGATCCCCAAATTAAACTTAAAATGATTGAGTTTTGTTACCAGAATCAAATTAAGGAGGAAAATGATACAATTAAGGTTCCTAATCAACCTTTTACCATGAAAGAAGTTTTCAATAGGTTAGAAGGATCAAATTCCCAAAGACCTGTTAATATTAATGACCTTCGTCAGGAAGTTAATGTTTTGAAAACTGAAGTTCAACAGTTGAAAGCTAATCATTCTAAAACTGAGTTAATTATAACCCAATTACAATTAGCTCAAGCCTCTCTTTGTTCTTCTTCTAGAATTGAGTCTGAGGAGAATGTTTCACCTAATAATGAAAAAGAACCTGTGAAAGATGATTATTTGTGTCTTCTTGATCAAGTTACTTTTCAAAAATGGTACATTAATGTTAAAATAGTTATTAATGAAGAGTATGTTTTACTTGAATTAATGGCTCTTGTTGACAGTGGTGCAGATTTAAATTGCATACAGGAAGGATTGATTCATACACAGTATTTTGAAAAAACTACCCAAGGACTTTTAAGTGCTAATGGTAGTAAAATGCAAATCAATTACAAGCTTAATAAAGTTTATATTTGTAATGAAGGTTTTTGTTTACCAACTACTTTCTTGCTTATTAAAAATATGAGTTTGCCAGTTATTCTGGGTACTCCATTTCTTACTTCGTTAATGCCTATTGACAAAATTGATTCTACAGGTATTTTTACCACTTTGCAGGGGACTTCAATTGTGTTTAAATTCCTAACACAACCCCTTAATAAGAATATTAACTCTCTCAGAGATAATATCTTTTTCAAAGAAAAGCAAATAAATTATTTGCAAAAGGAAATTATGTCCTTGAATATCAATCAAAGGTTGTCAAATTACGACATCCAAACTGGAATACAAACAATTCAGAATCAATTTCTTTCTGAAGTTTGTAGTGATATCCCTAATGCATTTTGGGATAGACAGAAACATATTGTTTCTCTTCCTTATGAAGAAAGTTTTGATGAACGATTTATTCCTACAAAAGCCCGTGCAGGTCAAATGAAAAAAGACTATATGGACTTATGTAAGAAAGAAATCCAAAACCTTCTTGATAAGAAGTTAATTGTTCCAAGTAATTCTCCTTGGAGTTGTACTGCATTTTATGTTAATAAACATTCTGAAAAGGAAAGAGGTGTTCCCAGACTGGTTATTAACTATAAACCTTTAAATGATGTTTTGAAATGGATTCGTTATCCAATTCCAAATAAAAAAGATTTGTTGGATAGACTCAATACTGCTGTTTTATTTTCAAAATTTGATTTGAAATCTGGCTTTTGGCAAATTCAGGTTAATCCTAAAGAAAGATATAAAACTGCTTTTGTTGTCCCTTTTGGCCATTATGAATGGAACGTTATGCCTTTTGGGTTAAAAAATGCTCCTTCTGAATTTCAACATGTCATGAATGATATATTCAATCCTTATTCAGATTTTGTGATTGTATATATTGATGATATTCTTGTCTTTTCTAAATCTATTGATCAGCATTTCAAACATTTGCGAATTCTTAAAGATGTTTTGAAATGCAGTGGTTTAGTTATTTCTGTTCCTAAAATGAAACTTTTTCAAGATAAAGTTAGATTTTTAGGTCATAATATTAATCAAGGAAAAATTATTCCTATTGATAGAAGTATTGAATTTGCTTCTAAATTCCCTGATGAAATCACAGATAAAACTCAACTCCAAAGATTTCTTGGTAGTTTGAATTATATCTCTGATTATTATCAGAATTTTGCTCAGGATAGTGCTATTTTGTACCAAAGATTAGGGAAAAATCCTCTTCCTTGGTCCAATTTACATACTGAGGCTGTAAAAAAGATTAAGATTAAAGCTAAACAATTACCTTGTTTATCTTTAGTTAATCCTTTATGGTCTAAAATTGTTGAAACTGATGCATCCCATAAAGGATATGGGGGTATTTTAAAGCAATTAAATCCCTCCACTGGTAAGGAAGAGCTTTATATTCTGGTTTTTGAAAATCATCATTAATAGCATTTCTATCGACGATAAAAACCATTAAAAATTTAATTCAGATGCTGTAGGAGTGGAAGATTCCCTACGAGTATAAATACCATGCGGAATTTGCTGGTCAGACATACGAACACCTTCTAAGGAAACATTTTCTTCAGAAGAGGCTTCAGTATGTAATTCAACATTAGACTTTCGTGAACTAGAGGGAATGGAGACTCTATATGGAGGAATAGAACTCCTAAGAGAAGACTCTCTAGTAGAAAGACTACGAGACAAAAATTCAGGTTGTTTAAAATTCAAAACAACTTCACCATCAACATGTTGAATTATAGAATTAATATCATGATGGATTAAAGGCCTTGGAGGAACAGCATTTTGTATCGTCCAAGTGTCAGGAAAAACAACTTCATCCCAGGGGATCATCCTAGGGGTAGCAACCTTAGAAGTCATTAAATTGGTGTCAATTAACATAGTTTTTCCTGAACTAGACATGGTTCGAACTTTAGGACATAAGGTATTAAGTACCTTATACTGGATCCTATAGTCGACACATATTAATTCAGTTCCAGGCATGTAATTATACCCATGGGTTTGAATACGAAGATTAATTACTTCGTATAAATTAGGATCAGTCAAAGACAAAGACAAATTGGGGAAAACATTGAAATAAACTGGTCCATGACTTAGACTAGTTTCAACAACACCCATTAAGGAAGGTCTAAAATCTAGACACCGTCCATCACGTAAAGTAGCCTGAAGAGCCGTATTCATACCAAGTAAGGTCAAAGGCCTAAATGCAACCTGTATTAACCCTATATGGATAAATTTATAATTTGAACCATAATTTTTCAAATCATTTGGACTCAACAGTTTAAGTGTAGTGTCCTGATCATCTAGACCTATGGTCTGTTCCATGGTTTTAATTGCCATGGTGCTTATCATTTCGAAAATACCATATTTATATATGGTTTTGGGTTTAACCCGAGGAATTGTCCAGTCATTCATTAACTGGTTTTGATTATTAAAAGAAATCAATTCTTTGTTCTTCGTGGAAGAACTGGAGCTACTCATGAAGAATAGGTTTGATGATATATGAAAAATAATAGAGTGATTTATAAAAATCAATTTTAAAAAGCTAAATGGTTACTTGAATTATCATGATTCATTTTAAACCTATGGTTACTCGACTGTCAACGATTTATGGGAAACACGGTACAAGGCGTAATCAAATGCAAAAATACCTAAATATTCCACACGCGACTTTATGACGACCCATAACCTCAGAATAAAATCATGATGATAATTCAAATATACATTTAACAAATTAACATTAATCTAGATAAAACATGCTATACAGATTCATACATCATCAAATAAAACTACTCTAACATGGCTCTGATACCAAATTGCGGATAATTAAAAGAGAGATCAAAAACTTACAAATTGCAGAACTGCAAACTGCAAATCCTTATTATATATAATTTGTGACAGAGGAATTATAACTTTTTTTCCCCACAAAAACCCTTAAAATTAACTTCTTCATTCGTCCAAACTGCTCTTATTCATGTAAGTATTTATGCATGTATACTTTTATGCACAATTGTACGAGTTTTTGTGCACAAATAAAATTTATTATTTTTAATACTCTTTTTATTCCCGCACTATTGCCTGTGGTTAATTACTTTGCTTATGAATTCTAAATGTATTTTTGAAACAAACAAAATATAAAATAACACTGAAATTCTAATAATTAAAAATTCAGGTTTGTGAAGTGGTCTTTGAAAAAGCCATATCTGAAAATTTCAGTTTTACTGATAAGGAAGGAAAATTTGGAAAAAAAAAAAAAAGACAAGGAAGGAAAATCTATTACAGAATTGCCTTTTAAAATTATCATAATAATTTACCAAATAACATATTTCATTAAGAATAAAGTAATAAGTAATAAATAACACGCTTCTTTAGTCGCATTCACTGAACTGTGAAGGACCAATATCACACTTCAAATCAAATAAAAAACAGCGCAATTATGAAAAATGTATATAAATGTAATTTATATTAAGTGTTTTACATATATAATAGTGCAAAATTCAAATACAGAGACTGTCAAAGACCAATCCATCATGAAAATGTGAGATAGAAATTAGGGAAAATTATTGATAAGTCTTACTTTTGCACACCAATTTCAAATAAGTTCTAAGAATAGTTTGGTAGCATAATTAAATCATACTTTTGAGGTGTATTTACAAACAAGTTATATATTTCTTTTAATATCAATATTACCCTTTTCTTTTATTATCTATCATTTTTATTTCAAATTGTATTAGTTTTCTTTATGACTATCATTTTGTTGGAAAGTAATAGTTAGTTATGTGGATTTTTTTTTTTTGACTATCACGGTGTTATAGATTATGAATTACATTGTGTAACTGTTTATTTTTAAATTTATTCTTTATGGATTAATGGTGTTACTTTAAAATGAAAAATAAAATAAAAATTACTTGCTTGTAATTTTTTTTGAAGTAATTTAAAATTTAATTTTACATATTCAACCATATTTTTTTCTTAAATTTTTTTTATTCAAAGAGTAAAATTTTAAATAAGATATTAAGCCTCTGAATTAAGAATAAAATCTCAAAGAGTAATGTGTAAATAGATTATGAATTTACTTATTGATAAGTTATTATTAAAGGGTAATATGGGAAAAAGAGTTTACAAAATTTCAAATTTAAACTTGTTTGTAAATATACCTCAAAAGTATGACTTTAATTGTACTATCAAATTATTTTTAGAACTTATTTAAAATTGATGTGCAAAAATAGGACTTATCAGTAATTTTCCCTAGAAATTATAGATAAATTTTGAAGTATTTTAAAGTGTTGGCAAGGCCAACCACAAAGGGGCTGTTTGGTACGTCGTGTTTGTGTTTGTGTTTTTTGTTGAAAAAAATAGAAAACATGTTTCTTGTTTTTCTATTTTTTCATCCGAGAACATAAACACGTTTGGTACGGATGTTTTTTGTGTGGAAATTGAAAAATCAAAAACAAAAAAAAACATGTTCGGTGGAGCCCTATTTTTTCAGAAATTTACAAAGCAGAAACAGAGAAACACGTTTGGCAGAATGTTTATTCTGAATTTCAGTTACAGAAACAAAAAAACATGTTTGGTGGCTTCAAATATATATATTTTTAAATACAAAAATTAATGATGACAAATCTTTGGCAATTGTAAGACACTTATGTACCAAATGTCTTATGTGTCAAGTTGGTATTGTTGATCATGAGCACATTGGAAATGAAAAAATTTCGGCAGCACCTCCCCATAAAAATGACAAGTCCAATTTTTTTTTTCACCTGATAGCAAGAATTATCGCAAGACATAACTAAAAAATAACTCAATTTCAAAGACATCCAATATCACAAGACAAGTCTAAGATATTACATGATGAAAATTTAATAATATTTTACAATCATCCAATGTAAAAACATATATCAAAGGACCTCTGCCACATTAACACTGTAACAATAGTAAGTTAGAAAACAGTAGAATTGTGAAAAAATTAGCTATTACATTTATCCAGAACTTAATCTGATCTCACAACATTGCCCTAAACAGTTAATCTAACATCACGTCATTGCCCATATATTTTCCTTTTTGGCCTGGACTGGTTCAGGAGTATCAAGCACATCCTCATCATCATCAATATCTAAGTCAATAGAAGCACGGGGCGAGGACCCTGGAAAGGATGAGGGTAGCCTAGTGGAAGGTTGGACGTGTTCCCCCGAGACTTCACTACCTCCCCCTACGAGACTCATTTGCTTATAGTAAATATAAGGTTTACCTTGGAATTTTTCCTTGCAACCATTATACACCTACAACATAATATAGTAAATTATTTGTAAATGATATTACTAAATTGTAATCTTAATTTATTGCACTAGATTGAAGTATACTAACCTTTTCCAACCTATCCCATCGTTCAAGCTCAATTGTCACCATATTAGTAGTATCATCAAAATCAACTTCTATTTCACTAATTATCATGTGAAACAAACGGTGGTCTTTTTTTAAATTATTGAATTTGTTCCTTATACTAACCTTAGTATACCCAGGCCCAATAGTAACTTTAACGCCTTCAAAAATATGGGTCCACCCAATTTTGGTAAAAGTTCCATCTGACTTATAACCGAGCTTCATTTGTTCCTCTATTAGATTCATGAAGACATCAAGCTAGATTTTTCCCCAAACTTTGGTGACGTCTAGCTCCTCATTGATGTTAGTGGTATCCATCTAGATAATTTCAAATCACGTCAATTCATTTGATATATGAACAACTGACATTGTAAAACTATGACAAAATTACAGATTTTCAATAAGAAAGCATGAAAGAAAGCAAACTTGATCTGTTGACCCAAGGTTTTTCACCATGGGTAAACATGACATTTTGATGATAACAAACCATTGAATGTGGTGAATTTAATGTCTATTTGAGTTGTGCTTAATAGATTGTTGATTCAAGATAAACTCAAGAGAGCTAGTGGATCCATGAGAAGATCAAACAAATGTGCTTAGAGCTCAAAAGAGATTGAAGACAAGGATGAAGACATCAACCCAAAAGCTTAAAAAAATTGAAGATAAAATAAATGGGTAAAGTAGGCTTGGGTGAGTGCTAGATTTAATGTAAATTTATTTTTGAAATAACTTATTTGAAAGCTTAACTCTTGACCATATAGCATATAAAACAATACATATCATTCATGAGTCCTTGCATCATTAGCATTAGACTATGAACATCATTTAGTCTTTGTTAAAGTTGAGTTAGTTCAAGCTTTCATAAGTTATGGAATAACTCAATAAATATGTTGTCCTAGAACCATTAACTTAACTCATATCACTTCAAATGGATTCTAGATGCATATTAAAGATTTGAACAAAATTGTTAAACCATGAAAAACTTTTGTCTAATATTGAGAATTTGTTTAAATTGGGAAATTATTTTATGATCTCAATATTGACTTTAGGCATGTCAAGGATTTTATTAAGTCTCTAAGACATCCTAGGATTGTGTCTAAGTCATTTCGGAAAAATCCCAAATTATTTCACGAAAAACCGTCAAGTGGGTTAGAAGTTCGAAATGAAGTGTTACATTCAAACAAACATATCTCACTCAAAAATGGGTTAATTGGAGTTATTCAAAAGCCTAAAATCAATATCTTGAAGTCATATTTCCAAAAATCTAAAGAACACCTCAATCCGACTTATGGAACTCAAGTTATGACCTAAATAGTGAACTACGTCAAAACTGGGTCGAAGCTGAAAAACATTATCCTGCAGCCGACTGATGGTATTTGAGCAGCCGACTGATGGGTTCTGGGCAGCCAACTGAATTAATTCGAAGGTTGAGTTTCAAAGCCAAATTTGAGCAGTCGACTTATCAAAGTGGGCAGCCGACTGATGGTTGCAGTTTTTGAGTCCTAACGGCTATTTCTGAACTCCAAAAATTATCTAAACAACCCCAAATGGCTATAATTCATTCCTACTCTATATATATGCCACATATGAGCCAAAAGAGGGTTAGAGAAGAGGGAGATAGAAGTATGAGTAAAACTTACCATTTGGGCTTCAATCTTGAATTTATTTTTGGGTAGAAAATCTCCAAATATGAAATCATTGAGCACCATTCATAACATTCATTATGATTCATATTTCCATACTTGAGTTGAGCTTTTCAATTGAGGTTTTCATCTATAACTCTAAATATGTGAGGAAGTGAGCTTTGAATTTCTATATCTATCTATTGAGAGATATTGTGTACCACTCAATGTAAAATTCATATTCTTTGTGAGTGAAAGTCCAAAAGGTTATCTTAACATGAGATGGGCTTGTTGAAGCTTTGTAAATGTTTCTCTCAACCTTAAAGAGAGAGGATTTTGTTGGCTTTCTACCCGCAAGAGTGAGCAATGTTGGCTCTTCACCCGAAATAAGGAGTATGTAAATGTTTGTTATTCACCCGGAAAGAAGGAAACATGTAAGGGTTTGATTTTCCCCAGAAAGAGAAGCACGATAGTGGAATCCTTGGGAGGTTTTCTCAAGGCATGGACGTAAACCAAAGCTTTGGTTGAACTCTATAAAATCTTGGTATCTTGGTTTGCATTTTCTCTATCCCTTAAACTCTTTACTTTATAAGCAATTTTCATTTACAATCTTGAACTTCATATTGATGTCATGCTATGAAATTGCTTGTGGATATAAATGATAAGGGAGTATGAGAAAATGTTAGTTGAAGTAGTTGATTGGATTATGAGTATGTTTGAATTATAGCTTAGACTTTTATCTCAATTATCTTGCTATAAATCTTGTTGCATAACATGTGTTTAATAAAATGTTTCTTCAACAAACCAAAACCTTGAATGTTTATATGAATTCCATGTGCTTGACAAAATCCATATTCCTCTTTATTTTACAAGCAATTTTATTTACATTATTAAGCTTTACATATGAATGCTAAATTGTTTGTGATTTCATGAAGAGGATAGTGAAATGCTTAATTGTGGTTGATTAGATTATGAACTTAATAGGACATGGCTTAGATTATATTTTCTCTACTTCATTTACTTAGCCATGATCAATGTACACACCAAGTGTGTGATAAAATGAATCTTCCATAAACTATAAGCATTGAAAGTTCATATGCATCCCAAGTGTTTGACAAAAATGCATATTCAACATATCATTATATTTAAGAGTTTATATGCACTAAATGTTTAATTACTTTTCATAAACTCTTTAAAGTATTCTTTATGATAAATAATACTTTGCATTATGTCTAAATATATGTGAGAAAAGTGCTTACACATATTTAGTTGAAATGCATACTTGGATGCTTGAATTAATTCTCGTTCTACTTGAATCCATTATGCATGTATTTGGTAATGTAATTCATTATTCATGATTACAAGTATAAAATATGAAAGTCACTTAAGAGATTATATAAATCACTAAGTGTTT
Source organism: Cornus suecica (assembly GCA_963922005.1). Lineage (NCBI taxonomy): Eukaryota > Viridiplantae > Streptophyta > Magnoliopsida > Cornales > Cornaceae > Cornus > Cornus suecica. The sequence continues at coordinate 77,709,458 of OY998243.1, forward strand.
GACAAGAACCTAATGAATTGTAATTTTGATAAAATAAAGTCAAACCGAAAAAGTCTCAAAGTTTGTCATTGACCTTATTCACTCACCTCTAGGTGTCAATATGTGGCCAACATGATCCATTTTCACATAACTCAAATCCATTTTCAATACAAAATTTAGTTCATCTGGGCAATATAAGAAACAATTAAACTGATGCAATTCTACGAAAATTAATTCAGTTCTACGAAAATTCATGCAGCAATTCAAGACAATGAAACTGACATCAAATGAAACAATTCAAAACTATGAAACTGAAGTAATTCACTGTAATTCAAGACAAACTGAACCAAACTTTTGTGAAGCAATAAACCAAACTGAAGCAAAAATTCACCAGACTTATATGTAGAAAAATTCACCAGACTTAAACTGAAGCCCTAAAATCCATCAGATTCATCAAGACATCAACCTGGGGTTTCCCCCAAACTTTTCCATCGTCTACCTCTTCATTGATGCTAGTGTTATCCATCTAGACAATGACAGACTTACAGCCCCAAACATAGTATTAATATATCATGTAGTAATATTTGAAAATTTTGAAGTATAAAATATAATTTCATTAATGTCAAAGACCAAGCTAATAAAATGACCCCACATGCTTTATAGTAAAATCAATCACCAAATAAAAATAAATTAACTTCTCTCAACTTTGCAAATAGCAAAGAAAGAAATCAACCACCATCACAACACATTTCACACTGTAACCTTAGTTGTATTCACTCATTCTTAGTCCACTCTCAATCACTACGAGACTGTTTGGTAGCCCATGTGAAAAAAAGTCCAATTACAAATCCATTTTCACTTAACTCAAATCAATTTCAATACCACAAATTATGCCCAATGTAAATCAAGACAAACACTATCCTTACAATTTTATAATTCAGTTCTACAATTGTACAATTCATACGAAAATTTATACAATTCAGTTCAATATATATGTTCAATTCAATATACAATTCTATAATTCAGTTATAGAATTGTAGCAAGGAATCAATACAATTTTACAATTCAGTTCACAGACAGTTATACAAGGGAATTAATAGACAAGATTCATACTAATAACAACAATTTTTTCTTGCAAGAAACAAAGAAAAATATAAACAAAGTAACACATGATGTTATGAGCTTCCAAATGAATGACAAACAACGGATCACATTTTAGAAACAAAACCTCAAAAATCAACCCAATTTAATTTAATAAAATAACTTCAGAAATTAATTTCATATTTGGGATGAACACACACATGCACACATGAACACTCATAATCAAACACTCAGAAACCTTAAACCCACAAACACGAACACACACAGACATATACAATCAAACACTCAGAAACCCTAAACCCACATATACGAACACACACACACATACACGAACACACACGCACATATATACACGCACGTTGTTTAACAGATGAAGACACACAACTTCGATTTGGGGGTTTTTCACACACACACATACATATAAACACAAACACACACCCAACCCTAGAAAATTACAGAAAAACACACAAATTGAGCTGGACCAACACAGATATAGGGGAAGAGTGGACGAGCTAAACACAAAAAACATGAAACAAAGCAAACCTGAGTTTAAATCGATGATGATTTCGCCTCTCTTCGTCAAACCCTAGATTGAGCGAACGTGAGCATGAAAATCACGATTCCATTGCCGGATCTAAAGTCGTGAGAAGAATCGCCTCTCAATAGCCCTTAACCCTAGTTCTTGTTGGCACAAATGGAGAAACAGTTTTGGGAACGATTTTCAATCGTGTTTTTCTTTTTTTTTTCTTTTCTTTTGTGTTTTAAGAGTTAAGTTGCACAGTAGCCTAAACTCTAAAAAAGACCAAATTCATGTTTTTTCAAATGAACTAAAGATGGACATGTGTTTTTTTATTGTACAAAAATACTTCGGACTACCAAACAAGTTTTTTTTCACTCTTGGCCCAAAAAAACAGAAATACAAATAGAAACATGGGCTACCAAACAGCCTCAAATTGGAGTGATAAAATGTACTTTACATTCTAGTGGATCAGTATTTAGATATTTGGCCTGTCGTCGCGTATATACATATATATATATATATATATGTATATATCTATATATAGATTGTATTTTGTCTGCTTCTCACCTTACGAATATTACCAGAAATGCCCATTGTATCCCTAAGCTAGACCAGCCGTTACAAACTTACACCGACTCTCATCGGCAATGCACCAGCGCAAAAGTTAGTCTGTCCTTTTATGCATGAAGGGTATTGTGGTCAATATACTATAAGGATGAGGCAGTTTGGTCACTTCACTTGAATAATATTGCGGAGTTTCGGAGCCAAGCTCACTTTAGTTTTCCTTTTGTTAAAGTTACTGAAGTATCCCCGTCCTAACTTCAAAATAAAAAAAATTGCATTTAGGTGTGCAATTAAAGTTTCCCTCATTTCATAATGACAATTTTATTCCTCTAATTTATGCTTTTCTCTCTCTATTAATTTGGTGTGCAATTAATGTATCCCTTATTTCGCAATGACAATTATATCCCTCTAAGTTGCATTTATTATTATTATGTTTTAAAAAGTTAAGCAAAAGTTGTACTTTTTTCCTCTAGGAAGAAAATGAACTAATTGCATGTTTGACAACATGGAGTGGAGCCAAAATTTTGAGTTTGGTTTGAAAATTTTGCTCCACTCCATGTTTGGCAAGCATGGTGCAACACAAATGACGTGTGAATAGTGTCACTCCATTGGACTCAAATCCATCAAATTTCACACCATCTCAAATGATGGTTTGGTTGGAGTTGGGTCCAAATGGTTTGACACTATTCACATATAATATTATATATATATATAAATTCGAAATTAAATATTATGAAAAAATAAATATTTCGAAAAAATTAAATATTTATGAAAAATTAAATATTTCGAAAAATTAAATATTTATATATTTTATTTTTTAAAAGATATATATTGAAAAAATGTTATTTTAAATAAATAAAATGTCAAACTATTCCAAATTACCAAATATTTTAATATTATAATATCAATATATTAAAATATATTATAATATCAATATATTAAAATATTATAATATCAATATATTAAAATATATTAATATTAATATTATAATATTAATATATTAATATTAATATTTATTAATAAATAAAATGTGAAACCCATATATTAATATATTTTAATATATTAATATTAATATGTGAAACCCATATATTAATATATTTTAATATATTAATATTAATATATATTAATATTTATATTAATATATGAATATTAAAATATATTAATATTAATATATTTTAATATATTAATATTTATTAATATATTTTAATATTTTAATATTAATATATTAAACGGAAGCAGATTATTTGATATATTAATATATTAATATTCAAAATTTCAACCCATACCAACTTTACCAAATATGGTTTGGTTTTTCAGCATCACTTTTTCTCACACCAAAACTATCTACACCAAACATGGTTTGGAACCAAAATAAAACCACACCAACTCCAACCAAACCAAAACAAAAAACCAACTCCACACCGTCTACCAAACAAGCACTAAATGCGATGATAAAAAAGAAATGAAATATGCATTCATTTAGCCATTATTTGACAACTCTCTTACAATTAATTTGTCAATGCAATCTTAAAAAGATAATTAATTACATAAAATATTGTCAATGCAATTAATATGAGATAAGTTATGGTGAGTGTAGGATATATTACATGAAATTCCGAAAAGATTATTGTAATCTTAAATTAAAAGTATATTAATGATACCAGTCTTCACCTATTTTGAAAGGCTTAATTTGTTCTGCCATATTTTCAAAGGCTTAATTGTTATGTGTGCGAGAATTTAACCATAAATAGAGTAAGTAGGTTATATAATTGAGATTATCTAACAAGTCAAACGATTCAAAATTAGATAAGTCTGGCAATTATAATTAGGCATATGTTTCAAATATAATTACTTTATAAAGGAAGAGAAAAGGAGAAAAAAATTATTCATTATATTAAGCAAAAAGAAAGAAATGAATGATTCTTTATTTTAAAAAATTACTCCATTAGTAAATTAACAATTGATTGGAGCAAAATAAGAATTATTAAAATACATGTCTATCATTTATTTCTTACTTTCATTTCCCCTTCGATCCACTATACTATTAATCATAAATTTATATTAAAATACTTTCAATATATATTTCCTGAATGTATTAATTCTTGTGGTCCTTCGTGTACATAGATGAACTATTTAAATACTTGAATTATTAGGTAGCGTGGTCTACATCAATAATCACATTGATTAGAGAATTAAATCTCAAAATTTGAGTTATACATAAAAAAAAAAAAGAAGTAGAAGAAGAGATATTTGAATTAAACATCATTTACCTATCACTTATTAAAACATAAAGATATATATATATATATATATTTTCTCTATACAAATTTAGAATAAAACATTATATAATATTGTCACTTATATTAATTATGACCATATTAATGCCCAAATAAGAGAGAAATATTAATTGCACTTACCTAGAAAAACACAATAGATAAGTACAAGAAGCTTATACTAAGGCCAGTCATACTGGACCCCACACACCACCCAACATAATCTAATCAAGATTACGTAGCGACAGAAATTAGTTCAGAAAAATACATAATAAGGGTACATTAGTCAATCCACATAAAGAGAGGGCAACATAGTCATTCCACACTCAAATTGGTTTTTGAAGTCTAGTGCGAAACATGACGCTTAAAAGAGAGACCCTTTCGTCGTCTGCCTTTTCTCGTTGGCCTCTTTGTCTTCAATATATATATATTTTGCCCCGATCTGTAACTTCCGATACTCTGAAGGTCATCACCTCTCTAAAGCTATATATATATATATATACACACATGTATCTCACAAAACCCTAATCACTCTAACTAAATTTGTCTCTATAAACATTTCAATTCAGAGCTGTTTCACTCATCTTGTTCAACATTTCAATCTCTGAAATTCGTGTACCATATATATATATAGATATATTTATATATACGAATTCACTGTAATGTCTGGTTCGGGAGGCTTCGCCGTGTCGAGAAACCACGGCGGAGACCGGTTCTACAACCCGCCGGCGGTGCGGCGGCACCAGCAGCTGCTGCTACAGCAGCAACAGTTGCGGAGGCAGCAGCTGCAGCAGCAGCAACAGCAACAACAACAGCTTCGGAGGCAGGTGAAGTCGCCGGCGGCGGAGGAGAATCGGACTGACTCGGCCGAGTCGACGGCGGCATTGTCCAAACCGCCCTCAGTCAGCTCATCTCCGCCGCCCAGGCCTCCGGTTACTGTAACGAACTTGGATCGTCTAATGGAATCGGTCACTCCCTCCGTTCTGAGTCAATGTTTGTCTGAGGTAGCGAAAGAATCACTCTTTCTTGCTTTGGAAAAAACCCTAAACCCTTTGTTTGGTTGGGGAGAAAATGTAGGAAAAGGAAATTAATTGAAATTCTGAATCATTTTCTATTTCATTATTTGGTATCGGTATGACCATGGTCCTCTCCTCTCCTGAGACGAATTCAATTGTTTTGCCTAGCATTGGTAAATCTACCATTTCTTTTAAAAAACCAAATTAATGTTATGCAAAATTTTTAAATTTCATTTCTTGATAAGTTTCTTAGCAACCAAACAATGAATGAATAAAATTGAAATGCTCACTGTTTTTCTTGTGGTCATCTTGTGTTTTAGTTGTTAATCGTTGGAATTTTTGGTTTGCAGACAAGTGGAAGGGGTAGGAGAACCCGGGAAGTTGAGCTGCAACCATTCTATTGCCTTGAGGATTTGTGGGAATCTTTCAGAGAGTGGAGCGTTTATGGAGTGGGAGTACCTCTGCTGTTGAATGGAAGCGACTCAGTTAAGCAGTATTATGTTCCTTTTTTATCTGGTATACAGTTGTATATAGACCCATCGAAGCCTCCTACCAGGCTTAGGTGAGCCAACTTACAACATTCTTTGCTTATGTTCTTTTTTTTTCTCAGTTTGTTACTTGTTTCAATTACTTTTTGCCAATTGGGTTTCAGAGAAACTTGCTTGGGTATTGAATGTGAAAGGTAAAGTTTTTGCTGATCTGCATTCATTCATGTGCTTCTTCCCTATTTGGATTGGCTTTTCGAAAGCTTTTTTTGGCTTTCTAGAGGGAAAATCTGTTTTGAATAATGTTTGACATACTTTTTAGATGAGCTTCTGGTCCTCGAAGAGCATTTTAAAGAAGGGTACCAATTTCTCAAAATGGCTTCTGCTTCTCTTTTTCTATCTGCGCGGTCTGTGTAAAAGCAGAAACAAAAGCTGTGCCAAATTGCATAGGTTTTTTGCCAAAAATCTTCAATGTTATCTCTCAAACTTCAATTATTTATTTATTTTGTGTGTTTGATTTGATTTCTTTGAAAATAAATTTGAATCATAAAAAATCGGATAATAGAGCAAGTTTCACCTATTCACCCCCTCTCTATGTATTTTGAAATCAAACTAACACATCCATTTCACCTACCACAACTCATAGGGTCATCCTCATAACGTTTGTCATCAATACTCGTTGATGGTTTATGGTTGGTTGTTCGTAACACTGAACCCAGCTATATAACGAAACAATTATGAGTTTATGGAGTTCTAAGATACTTGATTGGGTCCCATCAAAGGGACAAAGATTCCTTTTCAAGCTTGATTTTGACCTAACCTGTCTTGGCCAATTATGGTATTCATTTAAGAATAATAGATTGAAAATTTAAGAAATTGACTTTTCATTACAAGGAAATTTTTGATCGGACAATCTTGGTTATCGATATTTAAGTCCTTTAGGGTTTTGTTTGAATGGATAAGCCTTGGAGTAATCCATCGTTGTGTGGGTAACACGAATAACTTGAAGTTCCTTGAGGACCTCTTTTTTTATTATCCACGAGGAAGAACGGAAGCCTCTCTCATGGAGCCAAGGTGGTCCGACCGCAACGAAAGCATTGCGAATTTAGATGAGAGAAGAATGTTAGATGCTCTTATTTTACAATGGGTCCGTATGCAATAGTTAATGAGTATATATGGACGGGTATGCAGCAATAGCCTACAACTTCAAGATTTTGGTTCAGAAGGCAAGCGTTCAACCTGGTAGAATGAGTCATAAGCCTATATAACTTAGTGGGAATTCAATGAGCATGATTCATCAAGGAAGTGGGAGCAAGATAAGATTTTGTGTCTTCATATATACACCTATTCTACATGGAAGATTTAAGACACGGTTAACGTAGATCAACCTTTCCTTTTAAGGCTATTTAAGCAATTACTCGCTTTGAAGTCATTTTGATGCTTTTGTTGATGCATGCCGATTGGAATTCCAAAAAGCCCATGGGAGAAACCATTCAAAGTCAAAGTATATCCTTCAAGCCATCCATGTGAAGATCAAACTCTAGAGACACGAGGAGTAACATGAAAATGAAAAAGTCCTTGAGAAGACGGATGCGACATTCAGGCACATTGTGAGGCTAACTACAACAACGATTGATATTCCTTACAAGGGGAGAGAAGGGAGGATCGGTGTTCCTCTGGACACAATCCTTGTAGGCAGGTAAACAATGGTCGGTGCAAGTGATGTTCATCAGCCTTGTGATGGGCAAGGATATTTTGTAATATTGATAGCTTATGTGTTACTTACTACACCTTTGATCCAAGGATGGACCCAATTGCTCTATTTCATCATAAATGGAGAGAGAAATGAATGTCTCTTGAATGTTAGTGCGCTTAGGATGTGGATTTTGTATGAACTAATAGATTACGAGTCTATGGTAAGTTGTTGAATTTCTCTTTCCCATGTATTCTTCGTACTAGAGATATATGGATTCTTGACACCTGGAATTTAGAATGTTTATTTTGTTGGAGTCTCATAAAAGTTGCAAGTAAGGGTGACAAAATTTGTGGGTCACAATTTAATGGTCGTATGCATGGGTATTTATTGTGATAGAATTTACGTTGAACTCTATATGCTCCTTGTGCATGGACAATTTAACAAAAAAATAGCTGAAACCATTCACAATTATGTGATTATGAGAATCTAAATATATTAATTTAGTAGCCCTTGATGACGTTGCTAAGCTTATTCCTTGCATTTATTGTAAAAATATTGCATGATCGATTATGGCGTCTATTCCTCTTGATATTTAGGGAGGAAAGGTTTCATGCTAAATAAATCTTTAGAGATGCATTGGAAATCTACATTAGTGAAGATATCAAAGGAAGTGTGACTTATATAAAAATCCAAGTAGGAAGGCTAAACGATACGATGGCGTAATTTGTTTAGAGGGCCTTACTATATCTCTTTTGCCAAAAATGAGACTTAATCTAGAGCGTAAATGGTTCATAGCATGCCCGAAGGAAGTTTGTGGCCGTAATTCCAACCTAAACTTGTCAAGCCGATCAAACCTAATTGTGAACAAATGAGTTGTAATTGGGCTACTTAAGATAATCCCATTAATAGGAGTTTCAAGATGTTGGAAGTGGGAATGAGAGGACCCCATGTTTTTTAATTAGGAAATTATGGTCAAAATGGGTTGATGCATATTGCTTGCTTAGTCCACCATCGTGGCTCACAAAAAATTAAAGTAGTGCTCGTCCAAAGACTTCTCAGGGGTCACGCATCCTGGTACTACTTTAGGTTAAACACGCTTACCTCCGGAGTTCTAGTAGGTTTACGACCTTCACAGACAATATTGTGTCTGGATAGGGAGAGGGCTGCTACAAATGGTAAGGTATTGGTTGTAATTCGGCTACCAAATATTAACATGCTAATAGACGGAGTGAAACTGTTTTAGACAAGAAAGATGATTTTGTACTTTGGATAACAATTGGCTTTTATGCACTTGGATTACTTAATCCAACATCATGGCCGAATTAGCTAAAACAATTGCTCAATTCTTCTCAAACGACCTCCTTATGACTTAAACAATAAATGACATCCATGAATGCATTACGGATTAGGATAGAACTTGAGAAACAAATTATTACTTATTGTACGAGTATCTAAAGTTTCCATTTAACTAAACTAAACAACATAGATTAAGAGACGATTGTTTGGTGATTGTAAGTGAGAGACTAAATCAAACCAAGCCCTCAATTCTTTACCTTTTTGTCCTTTCTACTAGACTTGGTTAATTCCAACTTGAACAAATATGAAAATTGCAAGCAAGCTAACTATGGTCGAGAAAAGTTTAGCTTCTAAGCTCAACTAAGGGCTAAACGCTAAGCACGATGTTGCCGCTTATTGGGGTTTGAAAGGGTTAGATGTACGCAATGTCACTATTGCGCGGAGAAGTTGTTGAATACACCCTCTCTAACAACTTAAGAATTTAGAGTAGATGTGTAGTTAACATAGTATCAAATGAGGAAATCATGTGTTCAAACCTTGGCGTCACTCACTCTTTGACTAAGACTTGATAAACATAAAAAAAAGTTTTTTTACTTGTTGGACAAAAAATAAGGCCACACGTGAGGGGGCGTATTGAAGGATTAAATATTAAAGTTACACCTTCTCTGACAGCTTAAGTTTTTAGAGTAGATGGGTAGTTAACAGAGTTTGATTAATATTTTGAACTTGTGATCTCCACATCACAATGGAGCACCCTTACAGCTACACCAAGGCCCACCCTGCGTTTAATTATGGTTAAATAAAGTCACACCACTCATGCAAGCTACTTGAGAATCAAACTATTACAACAAAGCGTCTTGAGCGATACAAACCTAAGTAGCAAAGGCCTTAAGATCGAATTGTCAATGTGGTGTTGATAATAAGATTAAGAAACGAGGCCCACTGTAAGTTTAATTGTGGTTAACTAAAGTCACACCACCCGTGCAACCACTCGAGAAGCAAACTATTACAACAAGCTTCTAAACAATATTGTTGAAGAATATAAATACTTAAGTTACACCCTCTCTATCAACTTAAACTTTTAGAATAGTCGGGTGGTTAACATGATATCAGAGTAGGAAATCCTGTTTTCGAATTTCATCGTAGGTGTTTTGAGTGTTGGACCAAAAAATAGGTCACACGATGGGAGGGCGTGTTGAAGAATATAAATACTTAAGGTACACCCTCTTTATCAACTTAAGCTTTTAGACTAGTTGGGTGGTTAACAAATACAAACCCAAGTAGCAAAGGCCTTAAGATCTAATCGTCAATGTGGTGTTGACAATAAGATTAAAAAACGAGTATCAACAAGGGTTTTTCATATATTTCTATATTTTTACATCAAACACATACAATAAGAATTCGCATATTATGTACTTGATGTGGTTAAATCCGTCGGTCTAGAAACTAGTTTTGAAAATTAGACATTCTTGAATTTTTCTAGGAAAAATAATATATCTTTTCATTCAACAGCTAAGGAAATATTGCATTTAGAAGTCCATTTACTTTGCAGTTTAGGCAAATATAGAATTGTGATGCCTGCAATCAATAGAGGAGGGGATATTTTTATAAGTTTATTAACACCTCTTTTGCAGAAGAAGCATTGTATTCCCCGTAAGTTAAGATTATTTCAGTCCATACTAGGCATTGGGGCTCCACTCCAAAGGAAACTTCTCCCTGTATATGGAAATGTAGATACATCCAGTGGTGGACCCCCCTCTCTAAAAAACTCTACTTAGTAGGGGTCCTATAAATAGTTGAAATCGAAATATTAGAGAAAGAACTAGGCCCCATGTTTATTTATAAACACTAACTGATAGGGGTTGTTTTGAATGCCATTAGATCTTACTTTTTGAAATCCTGATATAATGAATAATCAACAATAAAAACCGGAATACAGCCTATCCTTCTTCTCCGCATCCACCCATTTTTACTTGAATTCACTGTTTATGTAGTATATATGTATTTCCATAAATTGATATTTTGTATGCATGGGTTTTGGAATAATGTTATCTTAGTCTTTTTGTGTACATGAGTTACGAAATAATTTTTTTTTAGTTTATATATTAACATACATATATATAAATCTTCAGTTGTAAAGGAAAATGCATTATAGTTCATTTAACTTTTGTTTTCATAGCACTGGTTGCCCTCCCCTTGATATTGGAGATGGGTTGTTTTTGTTGATCGAACCTTTCTATTCGTATTCATTTTACCTGGTTGAATCAGGATTGAAGTGTTCTCCTTGACCCCTTGTTGTTTTTTGAGCTACCTGACCCAGTTTACTTGGCCAAGTTTTTGGCCCGTTTGTAGCTTTACATATGACTTATATTAGGGTATGCACCTGTTTGTCCCATCCCTTTTGGACCAAATAAACTCTCCATAATCTGGTTTTTTGTCCGGTGTAGGTGCGTTACATTTTTAAGGTTGAGTGACTTGAGTCTCAACATTGTGTCTGTTGGACTTTCCAATAAGCTATGCGTCTCCATTCCATTAATCTACTGTCTTGATGCCTTGCATTCTGAGGTATGAGCCTCAACATTGCAATTAGGGCTGACAATTCGTGTCTGTGGGTCGTATTCGTATCGGGTTGAAATGGATCGTGTCGAAAAAGACCTGGTTAATATACGTGTCAAATATATTCAACCCTAACCAACCCATTTATTAAACAGGTTACCCGTGTCGACCCATGTAATCCGTTTAACCTATTTATTATAATATACTAAATTAATTTTGACACAATCCAACATGAAACGAACTATTTAATCGATTTATTAGCAAAATTAATTTGAATTTGACACGATCCAATAATAGCTTATTGATATATTTTAACCCATGACCAATTAGAGAAGAGAAAAAAATAAAAATAAAAATAAATATAAATAGAATCGTGTTAAACGGGTTATTCGGGTTACTCGGGTTTGATCCTAACCCGACACTAATATTCTCGTGTCGTGTTCGGGTCGACCCTTATACAGCTGTAACCATTTTATGGTCAATCCTAACTCTTTTAATTCATGCTGTGTTCGTTTCGTGTTACCGTGTCGTGTCTCATTTTTGTCAGCTATAACTGCAATTGTTATAGTTATTTCTACCTATTGAGATGATTTCTTTTTCCACTTGGAAGGTTCATCATCATCATCATCAAGATCTATAAGGCATGAGGCACAATCACAGGCATCAAAATACCTCCTCTTTGAGGATGGGGAGGTTCACTAGGCTGCAAGCCCTTTGGTTTCCACATTAATTACCGTTGTTTACTGGATAAATTAGTACCTATTTCAGTGTTCAACTAGCGATATCTTTCATCTTAAATATATGAATATCTACATCCACTCTATGGCTATGTATAGCAAAAAAGTTGTGGTGAACACTGTTTATGAGAATTAGAAAAAATTATTATTTGTTTTTTAGGTAATTTTCAAGAGAATCATAAGTTACAGTTTTGAAGGTTGTCGGAAAATATGTTGTTTGTTTATGTTAGACATGATGGCATGTTCCTTGTTAAGCAAGCTACTTGTCTTCTTGTGCCTTGGCTTTAGAAGTATTTGCAACCACTTAATGTTGGTCATTGTCGATGATCTTTTACTGCTTGCTTTTAAGGCAAATTTAAAATTCTTGAAAAGAGTACTTTTTGTGACTTTCTGGTAATTTCTTGTTTATGCTGATTTAGCAAAATCTTTTATTTATTTATTTAAAAATAATTTGTGCAAAATTGTGAAAAAGTGAAATGAAGGCGTTGAATTATTATAGTTCTATGTCTCTTAAAAATGTTCTGTGTTGTAGCATACTGTACTGGGACCTTGAGCCACCTATAGTGGATGGAACAAATTTACATTTTTCTTCCTTGTCCTAAGTTTAATAATATTGCTGTATTTGTTCCTTTTAACACCATGTTGAACATGGAAACCTATTTATACATTTATCTGAGGGAATAATTATAGGAACTATGTTATTGATGCGGCATTAAAAGCTATGTAAACATTTTGTGCTGTCATAAAATTAAATAATAACTTTTTGTTCTTCATCTTTCCACCTATTGAAGCTTCATAAACTTTAGTTTACTTAAGTGGTAAGAACACTTTGGAACTAAAACCCTATACCAGCTGGAGGTCATTTAGTAACATATATATATTTCTACATATATTTTCCAGTGCCGCTTTATCAAATTAATAGGTCATTAGAAATAATATATTCTCTTCGAGTTTTCCTAAGCCGAGGGACTTCATCAAATTGACAGGGATAGTGATGTCCTTGCCTCTTTGGAGATCTGTAAACACTGTGCCACGTATGCAATTTTGCAAGCGCCATAAATATATCTCAATTCCTTTGTTTTCTCGTGTGGTCATGCTGGTGTATACGGAAAAAAGTTTTAATTGTTAGATATTGATTCTCTAGTTTCATTTTCATGCTGGTGAAAATCTCCATATTCTGGAGATAAATTAAGAAACAATTGTAGTTGCTGAGGATTTTTCTTGTGTGGTCTGAGTAGAGCCTTTGAGATGTAAGTTTATGGGTTACATTCTTCTCAGGAAAATAATGCTATTACTACTTACTGGTATACATGCTAATAGGGACTGACTGAACACTTGCTCAGAACTGTTTCCTGAATTACCCTAGTGTGTTCTAAGATGTCCTTAGACTAGCATCTAGAACCTACCAATATGAAAGCCAGCATAAAGATCTAGATTTGTTAGTTTTATGAAGAGGCTAAACCTGGTTAATTCATAGTTCTTACCGAGAATGTAGTAATCTAAGAATACTATGGAATGGATCCTTTAGAATATTCAATTAATTATAAAAGACAGACTGAAGTGTCTGAGTTTGATAGTTGCTCCTGCGTCTTTCCTACCTTTATTAGAAAGCAACATATCGGTCATAGGCCATATTGACCCCACATAGTCTCTGGATAGACGGGTCATTTTTACATCGGGTTTGTGGGTAGGTAGATAAGAGCGGGGGAAAAAGTATCAGACATTGATTTCCCCTCCTCCCCCTCTATTTAGAGTTTCCTATGAACTCGCCAGCTATTGAAGCAATTCTTTACATATTTTACTGTAATGCTCCAAAACACTACTATCTGACATAGATGTATATCTATACCCTTCACAACTGTTTGATGTGTTGTTTTCTTCTTGGCTGTATATTTGAAGGAGACCTGGCGAGGAGATTGAGGCAGAGTCTTCAAGAGAGACTAGTAGTAGTGCCACTGACTGTGAAGCAGAGAGGAGACGCAGATGTGTTGCTGATGGGTCGTTGAGTCAGCACAATCATGTGAGCATGAACTCTCAACGAATGAGCAGACTTTCCTTGAGAGATAAATCTCTCACGAGTTCATCCAGTGATGAAGCTGAGATATGCAATTCACCTGGGTTGCTGCTGTTTGAGTATTTGGAACATGAGCAACCACATAATCGCAAACCTCTAACTGATAAGGCAAGTTTACTTTTTGGAAATTAATATGTTGAGATTGATGTTCATCCATTTCTTGTCCTGACACGGGAACTTGCGGCGCCTTCCCTCCACACTGCCGTAGGTTTCTGTTCTTGCTTCTCAAAATCCAGAGCTCAAGGCATACAAGAGCTGTGATCTATTGCCAGATAGTTGGATTTCAGTGGCCTGGTATGCTTTTCCCATGCAAAACTACAATATACTTGTATGGTGATTGAAATTTCAATAATTTTTATTCTCATTGTGATGTGCTTTTTGATAATAAAATTTTGCACTCAGGTATCCAATATATAGAATACCTACGGGTCCGACATTGCGGGATTTGGATGCATCATTTTTAACGTTCCATTCCTTAACAACGCACTCTGGAAGTAATCTCTCTCTCTCTCTCTCATCTGTCAAAGTTGCGCCTTCTATTGGGTTAATAAACTTTTGTCATGATTATAGTGTGGTCTCTTCTATGTATAGGTTCAGGTAATGCTCAGCCATGGTTCCATGGCAGAAGTGATGGGAAGATCCATGATGTTGTTGATGCATCTTCTAAGATTCCTCTACCAGCGTTCGGCCTTGCTTCCTACAAGTTGAAAGGTTCAATTTTGACTCCCAGTGGACTTCATGAGTGCGAGCAAGAGAAGTCTTTATTGCAAGCTGCTGACAATTGGCTCCAGCGTTTGAAGGTTGTTCTTCCTGATTACCAGTTTTTCTGTAATCACTACCCACAGGGGAGATGATGGGTCAGTGAGGTTCCTTCCTATGCTTATATTTCTCTTCCAACTGGGCAGAAGCGGAATGTGTCAGTTTGGGAACAAATAGTGTTGAAACCTGCCTTAAGAAACCCTCCTTTTCAATCAAACAGTTTGGTTGAACCTTGTGCAGTGGTGTTTAGGCCTTCTCATCCTTCTAAATATGTAAGCTTCTCACAAGTACATTTTCATTTACAAAACTAGGGAAAATGCTCGTGGCTTCAGCAGGCCCAGTGAGTTTTGAGTGTCGATGATGCAGGCAGACTTGATAAACATGTTTTGACAGTTCATAGTTGGTAATTGTGGCTGCTACAGTTGTTTTGTTGTTTTTTACCATTAAGGGATGGTCCAAGAACTGTAAGCAAGCCGCATGGGAATCCAGATGGCCTCTGGCTTCTTCTGTTATTTAGCGGAAACTGAAACTGCTGCTGTAGTTGTAGAGTATCCGGTTCTGTTTAGTCCGTGCTCAGAGAATCTGAACAACTTTATGTGATAATGATGAAAGTTTGAAAACTGTGTACTCTTTAGTCTAGACATAAACATTTATAACAGTAGTTGGCAAAAGCAAACTCTTCTCTTCTAAAAATTTAATTTCTCTAATTTGCTGGTTTTACTTTACATGGTGGTGTATATTATATATGCTTTTAGTGCCAAGTGCATGTTTTTTGTGTCTATAAAGAGACTGGAATAATTTATCCGGAATTTCTGGCACTGTAATGGTGTCTTGATTCATCAGCGCCACTACTAAACAACCACCTGGTTAATTGAGGTGGATGGTAGTTGTCCTGATTGTGACAACAGTTTGATGGCAACTGTATACTGTGATCTCAGTTCGTTTGTATATCTGTAATGTATACAGAACGGTGGAACTGGAAAGTACTTGTCCTTGTGTGCAGGTAAGTGGAAACTGCGGGCTTGTGAAAAGCTTGGGATTGTGACTGAGCTTGCTGCTTGCTAATGTTTGTTTGGGTCTTTGATATGCTGAACATTGAAAACAGGAGGATCCATCTCATAAAAATGACAACTAGAAAGTTTGTCTTCGAGGAAAAGTCGATGGGACTGCCAGCGACTTTGACACAACAGTTTCTTCGTAGGAACAGCAGAAGTCAAGATTATCTCGAAGAGACTGCAAGTAAAGCAATGCTCGTCTTACTTGTTATGGGTGAAGACGTTGTTAGAGGATGAGAAGGAAGGATACGAGGAAGGCTAAAGCTTTCCTGGGGTTGATATACTCTCTTCTGCGTGCTGTTGATTGTTCCTCATCCCTTGCTTCTTCTTTATTGCTTTGTGCATTTCTGAACTAATTTGTTATCGTCTACAGGGCACAATTGTTGATTGCACAGAACATTCAAAACGTTGCTTCGACATTAGAGGAAGGCTTTAAACAGCTACAAAAGGTCCCCTCTCCCTCTCTCTCTCTCTCTCTCTCTCTCTCTCACACACACACACACACACACACACACTGTTACTGTGTGCTGTAATTTCTAGGGTTTCAGTACATGTAATAATGTGTAGTGGCTGCGGTAGTGTTTTAACGTTTGGTTTACACTACTACATTCATGGATGTGATTTGTATAATACCCACTGACACAATCACGCTGGCTATTTTTGGAAATGCATATAGTTTGTAGGCTTGGACTGAGAAGTTAAAATCAGGGACAGAGGCTCGTCTCTCGTTTTTGCTGGAACGATTCTTGCTCTTCTGAGAAGAAGGAGAGAGACCAACTCTAACTAGTAACTACTAACTTTCTTGCCCCCCAAAAAAATAAAAATCTGTAAGAGGGGGAAATAGTTTAATGCTCTCTCTCAGAAGAAAACAATATCTCTATTGCCAAATAGTTTAATGCCAATAAATTTCTTGTAACCTAGAAAAATAACTCAGGTTTATCAAATTGACGAATTTGGAAAAATACATTGTAATAGCCAAAATAATACATGGCCCAACTAGGATGGGCCACAAGACTGATGGGCTGAAGACTGATGGGCCGAAGACGGATGGATCGAAGAAATAAAGGGGCCATAAAATTCTCTAGAAGATGAGTGATCCATAAGTCAGGGAGTTGTCCTACTTATGGAAAAGAGAGTCCAAAAAAGAATTAAGTTTATCAAATCCTCTAATTTAAGAGATTGATAAACTTGGGTAAATGAGCTTGACCCATTTACCGAAATTGTGTATAAATACATGGCCAAAGATTGAATAAAGGATCCAATTTTTAATCAATCATAATTGTGTATTTTTCTGTATCTACACAATTGACGCCGTCTGTGGGAAACACCATTATTGAAATCTTTTTCAATAAGCTTCCCATTTTCTACGAAAAAGCTGAGATTCATATCATCAATGACGGTGATCACCCATTCACAACAAACTGACTTACCTTCGAACGGAGGCCAATAGGCTGAGGATCCGATTAGGCGAGCCTTGGAGGAGAGGATCGCCGAATTGGAGAGGTAGAACGCTGAACTAATTGCAAACTGGCCCAACTTCAGAACCCTCAAGAGATCCAGAACGATGAACAGTCCAGCCAACATGAGCGGTCTATAGGCCACCGATCGGAAAAGGACAAAGTAAAATCCACCAACGATCGGGAAGAGCACGCAGAGTCGTCCCTACAGGTGCTCAGGGGACGCAATCCCGATGAGATTTTGACCATGAAGAAATTGGAGGAAATTATGACCAGATTCCAGAGGGAGGTGCTTAAGGATCTGAAGACGCAGACCCCTATCGATCTGGCCTCCGAGGCATCCATCAACGCCGTGTAGACTCCATTCACCGTGACGATCACCAGTGTGCCCTACTTGGAGAGGTTCAGACTACCGAAGTTCACCCTGTTCGACGGCACGAAGGACCCAACGGAGCACATCTACCACGTTCATACCAAGATGAATGTCTACAACGATAACGAGGCCTTGCTCTGCAAAGTCTTCCCCACCAGCCTAACCGAAGCAGCCCTGCTCTAGTTCAGAAAACAACCACCCCGATCCATTGGAAGCTGGCTCAAATTCTGTAAATTATTCATTGTCTAGTACTTCGGCAATAAAAGACAGAGGAAGACTATCTCCAGCCTGTTCATGATGATCCAGGAGAAAGGCGAATCCCTGAAGAGCTTTGTCTCGCGATTCAATATCGAGATATCCTCAATTGATAATTGTGACCAACATTCGGCTGTCGAGGCCTTCAGAATGGCCCTGATCCCTGGAACCAAGTTCCATCAGTCCTTGGTCAAAAGGCCACCAGGAGACATCGGAGAGCTCAATTCCAGGGCACAAGGGCATCTCCGAATAGAAGAGGAGTTGGCCATACGCCAGAGAAGGACAACCTTTGCAAGCGTAGAGGCAAAGACAACCGAACCTTCCAGGGTAAAAGATCGGGCACCAGATCGGAAGCGACTAAGCGCTCCTCTTGCACCCTCCCCAGTCCCAGAAAAACGCCAGAGGTTGGAAGATAAGGTCACCCCGTTGAAAGTTACCTTGGCCAAGCTGTATCAAGAGACCAAGGGTAAATGGATCTTCCGATCACCACCACCCATTAGACAACCAATGGACCAGAGGGATATGTCGAGGCACTGTGCCTTCCATGGCGAGTACGGGCACCACGCCAACGAGTGCAGAAGCCTCAAGAGACAGGTGGAAGCCATGATAGCAAAATGAGAGCTGACCGAGTACGTTGCTAAGGAAGGCACCTGATCAGATCAACCATCTCATACACCCGCCAAGGGGGCAATGGGACAGCCCGTAAGAGTCATTCACATGGTTCACGGAGGACCAAGTCGATCGGAAGTAGATGAAGCCTGTAGATCTCAAATGCGTTAAGCCTAGAAACTGCGAAGGGTTGGAGAAGTCAGTGAGTTTCGAAGCCTGAAGGAGGACGCCCGGATAACTTTCTCTTCTTCGGATATGCGGAGCATTCAAACACCACATGACGACCCCTTGGTTATCTCCCTCATGGTCTCGAACTGCTTAATCAAGAGGGTGATGGTTGACCCAGGGAGCAGCGCCAACATTATCACCAAGTGGGCCTTTGAGAAGTTAGAGATCAACCCCCAGGAGATAGTACCTTCCAGAAGCCCGATAGTCGGATTTGATGGCAGAAGAGTAGAACCAGTGGGCGAGATTCAACTGCCAGTAACAGTAGCAAGGCGCACGCTCAGAGAAACCTTTGTGGTGGTGGATGTCAAACCCTCATACAATCTCCTTATGGGGAGAGGTTGGATCCATCGGATGCACGGAGTTCTGTCAACAATGCATCAGGTCATGCGATGCCTCGATCCGAACGGAATTGATGTGATTGACATCAGGGGAGATCAGGTAACAGCCAAGGAGTGTTATGCTGTCACCATGAAAAGTTTAAAGAAAAGGGCTGAATCGGAACGAGGGTCACGATCCAAGGCGGTACCCGATGACCAATAACAATTACAAGAAGAGGGTGCGGGGTCATCAATAGCAGTTGAACCTTTGCTTGAAGTACAGATCTACCCCGATCACCCCGAAAGGTTGACTTATATTGGTTATGGCCTCAATGCATAGGAAAATGAGGAAATGGAGGCCCTACTACACTCTAACACTGACGTATTTGCCTGGGGCCATATGGATATGACTGGCATCGATCCGTCAGTAGCCCAACATTCCCTCAACGTGGATCTCAGTGCAAAACCTGTCAGACAGAAGCAAAAACGAATGGGGGCACAACGGAACCAGATCATAGCTGAGGAGGTCGATCGACTTCTCCGAGTAGGATTCATTAAGGAGGTACAATATCCTTCCTGGTTGGCAAATGTTGTTGTGGTTCAGAAGAAGAACGGGAAATGGAAGGTGTGCGTAGACTTCACCGACTTGAACAGAGCATACCCGAAGACTGTTTCCCCTTACCAAAGATCGATCAGATGGTAAATGCCACCGCAGGATTCGAGCGCTTGAGTTTTCTGGATGCGTACTCTGGATATAACTAGATACGTATGAACCCCGATGATGAGGAAAAGACCGCGTTCATCACTAAATCAGGTACATATTGTTACACAGTTATGCCTTTCGGACTAAAAAATGCAGGTGCAACCTTTCAGAGGTTGGTAAATAAGGTTTTCCAGGGCATGATGGGGTATACTATAGAAGCCTACATTGATGACACGGTGGTCAAAAGCAAGGCAAAAAGTGACCACCTGGCTGACCTACAACAGGTGTTCAACACCCTCAGAAAGTACAAGATGAAGCTCAACCCATCCAAATGTTCCTTCGGAGTGTCCTCAGGCCAGTTCTTGGGGCACATAGTTGATCGGACGAGAATACAAGCTAGCCCAGCACAAGTTAAAGCCCTCATGGAGTCAGCAGAACCAAGGTCCCGAAAGAAAATCCAGGTGCTAACTGGAAGAGTAACAGCCCTCAGCCGTTTCATCTCTCGCTTAACCGATCAGTGCAAGCCGTTCTTTCAAGCTATAAAGGTGGCAAAAGGAGAGGTCTGGGGGCCGGAGCAGTCAGAAGCCCTGAAAGAACTCAAAAGGTACATTGCAAAGCCTCTTATACTGGCAACCCAGAAGCCGATGAGCCGTTACACCTGTATCTGGCCATATCTGCCACATTTACCAGCGCCGCTCTGGTCAAGGAGGGCAAGGGGTACCAGATACCAGTTTTCTACACCAATAAAGCCCTTGCTGATGCAGAAACCCGTCACTCAAAGCAGGAGAATCTGGTACTATCACTTATTAATGCTAAGCGACGTTTTCGGCATTATTTTGAAGCACATCCGATCGTAGTGCCAACAACCACCCCGATCAGATCCATAATGGCGAAACCTAAGTTATCGGGGAGAGTGTCCAAATGGGCAATAGAATTCGGGATTTTTGACATAACCTATGTCCCCCGAACTGCCATCAAAGGACAAACAGTAGCTGACTTGCTGTTGGAGACAGAAACTACAGATTCCTTAGAAGAAAGTGAGCCTGGTTTATGGTTTGTGTTCGTGGACGAATCATCAAACATCAACGGAGCAAGGATCGGTGTAGAGCTCATAACACCAGATGGTACTAAAATCCAACAGTCCGTTCGATTGGAGTTTCCTGCCTCCAACAATGAAGCCGAATATGAGGCCCTCTTTGCAGGAATTCGGTTGGCCCGAAGCCTTCAAGTACAGAAAGCAGAGGTACGAAGTGATTTCAAGTTGGTCGTATGGCAGTTAAATGGGGAATATGAAACCCGAGAGCCGAAAATAGAAGCGTACAGGAATTTGGTTCTAAAGGAGGCCGAAGGGTTCCAGCAGTTAACCTTTGAACAAATTCCCAAAGGGGATAATTTCATAGCAGATCATCTGGCTAACCAGGCCTCCGCAGCAGGAGGAAGTATGATTCGCACTGTACCAATAGACTTCATCGTCCGATCAAGCTTGGAGCCCCCCGAAGAAGTAATGGTCATTCCATGGGAGCCAAGTTGGATGGACCCGATAACAGATTATTTGAGGACTGGTGCATTGCCTGAGTCAAAACCAGAAGCCCGGAAGATAAGAATGAAGGAAGCCAGATATGCTCTATACAACGACCAACTATACCGCAAGTCTTTCTCCGGGCCATATTTAAGATGTCTCACACCTTCCGAAGCTTCGGCGGTCATGGAAGAGATTCATGCAGGAGCATGTGGCAATCATTCCGGAGGGAGGTCTTTGGCCCATAAAGTTCTCACTTAGGGATACTTCTGGCCCTACCTGTCAAGGGATGCTAAGGTTTACACCCGACGCTGTAAAAAGTGCCAGTTTCATGAATATGTCATTCGTCCACCTCCGGAGTTACTGAACCTAACAATTATCCCTCACCCATTTGCCCGTGGGGTATGGATATTGTGGGTCCTCTCCCGCAAGCTATGCGGTCTACCACTCATGTTCTTTTGGCTACAGACTACTTTACCAAATGGGTGGAAGCCGATGCATACTCCACCATCAAAAGTAACCATGTTATAAAGTTCATCTAGAGCCACATCATATGTAGATTCGGTCTACCCCGAACTATAATGATGGATAATGGCACCAATTTGGATAACAGGAAAGTTCAAGCATTCCTGGCAAAGCATGGGATCAATCAGAACACTTCTTCCGTTGGCTATCCACAGGGAAATTGGCAGGCTGAAAGGACGAACAAAACCATTTTTGATACACTTAGGAAAAATCTTGAAGAGGCGAAAGGGGCATGGTTGGAGAAATTGCCCGAGGTATTATGGTCCTATCAGACTACTCTAAGGCAACCAACGGGAGATACCCCATTCGCCATGGCATATGGGGCCGAAACCGTTATCCCGGCCGAATTGAAAGTACCTACTTTGAGAAGCTAGGCCTGGGAAGAAAGACCAAACAATCAGCACCTGGCCCATGATTTGGACCTACTAGAGGAAATGAGAGAAGTTGCCGGGATAAAGCTGGCTGCCTATCAGCAACAAGTCAGGGCACAGTTCAATCAGAAGGTCAAGAGAAGAGAATTCCAGGTGGGCGATATGGTACTCAGAAGAAAGATTGGGATTGTAGGCAAATTATAAGAGACATGGGAAGGACCTTACACAATAATTAAGGTCATCGGACGCGGAGCTTATCGGGTACGAAAGAACGAAACATGCCGCATCGAGCCCAACTCTCAGAATGCTTATCGGCTGAAGAGGTATTATCCTTAGGAAGTTTCTTTTTCTTGTTAAAGCAATAAAACTGTGTCTCACATATGACACCTTTTACTGATTATAATAAAGCATCTGTGCCCGATGTTCGACACCTCTGCTTCATGATTCTCAAGTTCATTTCAATAAAGATACATTATATTTTACGCGAGTGTTCCATTTTTAAATTAAATTTTTTCCTAAGTGTTGAGTTCAAACCTGATTTGAACTAGCCAGAGGACAAATACAAGCCTCAGGGGCCAGATGCCCTAAGGCTCCATTTTTAAATTAAAAATTTTCCTAAGTGTTGAGTTCAAACCTGATTTGAACTAGCTAGAAGATAAATACAAGCCTCAGGGGCCAGATGCTTGAAGGCTCCATTTTTAAATTAAAATTTTCCTAAGTGTTGAGTTCAAACCTAATTTGAACTAACTAGAGGACAAATATAAGCCTCAGGGGCCAGATGCCCGAAGGCTCCATTTTTTAATTTATTCCTAAGTGTTGAGTTCAAACCTGATTTGAACTAACCAGAAGACAAAAACAAAGTATAAGGGGCCATATGCCCTAAGATCAAATATTGCATAAAAATGAAAACAAAGTAGACATTGAGATAGGAAAAATTCTTTTTCATTAATAAAAAAGGATATTACAAAATTACCCTTCTGAAAAGGGTAATAACAGATAAAATTAAAAGAACTTATTCTACTCGGGAGGATGGTAGTCTTCTCCCTTCAAAATAGCGGCGAACCGCTTCTCATTTTCAGAAGCATGAGGGGTTTTGTAGGGAAGGGACACTCCCATGAAGGCATCAAATTCTTCAGCAGTCTTGAACTCTCGATTTGCCAAAGGAATATGCTCCATTTCGTGTCTTTCTCGCCACGCTCTGATCGTTCGGATATCACAGATGGTGGTGTACCGGCTGTGCATATCCAGACCCCCCCAAGCGGCACACCTCAACCTTAGACCGCTCAAGAGCCAGAAGGTTATTTGACTCCGCCTTTTCGGCAGCAATCTTCTGGTAGGCTGCCTTCATCTCTTCAAGCTCAGTGGCCAAGGCCAGCTTTTCGGCGGTCAAAGCCCTCTTCTCTGCTTCACTGGTCTCCAGGAGGTTTTTCTGCTCCGAGACGCTCTGATGGAGACCATCTACCTCTTTGACAAAGGCGACCCGATGCGCGTCGTTTTGCTTGAGCTGGGCCTTCATATTGGCCATTTCCTTGACATCAGACTCCACAACATTGTTGTAGGCCTGGACCCCATAAAGAAGCTGCATAGAAAAGACGTATTAGTACATAAAGTGGTAACAATAATGAACCAAGTTACAGAAAGGAAGAACAAGTATGTACCTCCATGACCATTATGGAAGTCTTCTTCGCAAGATCAGTCCAGGAGATCTTTGATTAAGCAGCCCTATCGGTTGGTGTCCAAATCCCTTTTGCCATATCCCGAAGAGCTTCTAGCTGGGTAATGGCGAGATGGTCAGCGCAGACCGGAGTCCCATCGGGTAGTAGGAACTTTGGCTCCCAGGGAATAGAAGTACGGGCGGGCTCATGAGCTTGGGGGGTTTCCCTCGTAGAGGCATTAACAACTTGAGTCCTGGGCCTCTTATGGGCCGCTCCACCGCTTGTACTGGATCGGGTCCTTGTGACTGGAGGATTTATAGGAGAAGGCTGAGGCGGAGCTATCGAGTTCTGTGCTGGCGGAGGTACCGGAGGCACCGGGGGAGCTGTTGAAAGAGACACAACGTCAACCAGGTTGACCCCTTCAGGAACTTGAGGGTGTCTGGAAGAGAGAGGTTTGTCGGGAATGTCCATCCTGTCAACAACAACGCCCAAGTTAGAAATTGACTCTAGGTTTTCCGAGGTCAGAAGGTCTGTAGCAGATCGGGCTTTGCCCCAGATATTGGTTTTCAGGAGGCCTATACGTCCTTTTATGAAAGACAGGGGGATGTCCCTATTCTCATAACCCAGAAACTTATATGCATAATCCCCCCGATGTAGATCACAGTACTCACAAAGACAAGAGGCTTTATAAAGTGGACTGTAAATGGGTAAACGAATGGCAACGAACGTGTTTGGGATCGGGAATGTACGGGAAAAAAGTGTAAGACCAATTACTGCTTACGACTACCATTCTCTCTTTCCACCTCTTATCGGACTTTTCAGTGCCAGAGCATATATTGCGACCATGGAAGGGAAAAGAGGTTGTATCTACCCTTACTTTCTCTGGCATTTTGGAAAAAATAACAGAGAAGTAGGTCGGCTAAACCTAGGTTAAGGTCCAGATCCCTATTGTATAATAGGAGCATGGACAGAATCCTAAGGCTGTTTGGGTTGAGTTGAAGGGGGTGTAAGCCTAACATGAAGAACACATAGTGGAAAAAAGGGTGAAGGGGAAACCTTAAAACCCTAAGGTGAACTGCCGATAGCAGAATGCTACCGGGTGCTAGTCCCTCACTCTTGGTAAAATCTAGGTAACCTGGGTAAGGGTCCACATCAACATCCCCAGGTACATGGGTCTCATCCCGAAGATGTTTGACATTTACTTAAGGACGAACTCTCTTAAGTGGGGCCACTACGAATGGTTCAGAGGACTTGGGGTCCACAGATTCATTGGGACCCCTTGAAATGGGTGTTCCCGGATTCGTTGACGAACCCGGAAGGTCAGTATTTTGGGGAACTATTCTTGGGGCCCCTTGGCAGGTAGACGAAGGACTGTCACTACTAGTGGGATTGGTGCCAGTGGTAGAGGACAAAACGACCTCCTCTACCGACCGGGTGTCGTCACTGTCAGACATAGTGCCAAGAAAGGTAAAAGAGACAGAAAGGTAGCAGAGGTGAAAATTAAAGAAAAGGAAGAGACCGTTCGACTTACTCAGATGATAGTGAAGAGTCAGGGAAAGCTTCGGGTAAAAGCAGACTTCTGTGTTGCTGGAGGATCTGAACTGACCAACAGAAAGGATTTCGGGAATAAGAGGGAGACGAGTTTCAGAGATGAAAGTTGAGAGATAGAGAAGCGAGAGCAGAGAGTTGCAAATGAAGAAATAACAAAATTGGGAGTGGGTTTTTATAGAGAGAAAAAGGGTATGCCAAAGGATTGCACGAAACCCGAAGGTCGCACAACCCACGATGAGCCGTCATGGTGCAAGGATTGAGGAAGTAATGACCTCATATTCTGAAATGTCATTAATACCTAATGATGACATGACAACTGATCACCATCATTTCCCATAAGCAATATAAATATGTATATGTGTATATAAAGGTATTCAATTTTCGGTCATGGGGTTTAAAAGAAAAATCATAAGTCCATAACATCAGGGGCCTGTGTAATAGCTAAAATAATACATGGCCCAACTAGGATGGGCCACATGACTGATGAGCCGAAGACTGATGGGTCGAAGACGGATGGATCGAAGAAATAAAGGGGTTCATAAAATTCTCTAGAAGATGAGTGATCCATAAGTCAGGGAGTTGTCCTACTTATGAAAAAGATAGTCCAAAAAAGAATTAAGTTTATCAAATCCCCTGATTTAAGGGATTGATAAACTTGGGTAAATGAGCTTGACCCATTTATCGAAATTGTGTATAAATACATGGTCAAAGATTGAATAAATGATCCAATTTTTAATCCAATCATAATTGTGTATTTTTCTGCATCTACATACATGTTTGTAGACTTGTGAATATAATTTAGTCACTCTTGTTTAAAAAGTTGTTGAGAAATGCGGTAGAAAAAAGCGAAAAACAACAGAATATTCCGAAGATTTTTGGGGCCTTTATTTTCGACACACTGAAGATAATTAGCTGTAATTTATCGGTATTAGAGATTATTTTCTGCAATTAGTCAATTGCAAGGTTACAAGAAGTATGTAGAAGTTAGTCAACCTGAGGTATTAGAGTAGATACTGTATGTATAGCGAATGAACATAACATAGATAAAATTTAAATATATATATTTTTTAATAAATTGTTAAAATACATTATAAGAATAAAATAAAATTAGAAAGACTTTGTACTTCATAGGATTAACATTTCTAACAAAAAAAGCTTTAAATTCAAATCTTATGTATATCTAAATTTGCATAGTATGTTTGTTAGCAAACCCACCTACGAGCCTAGCACCGCATCAAAAACAAAAAAGTAATAATTATTAGGCAAAAGAGCGTGAAACCCTCTATGTTTTTTTAAGGGTGGCAAAAATATCCCCTATGCTTTTTTTATTCCCATTTCACTATCTCACATTTTTAAGGGTTGCAAATTGCCCCCTTTTGTCTATATTAAATTAAAAATATATATATAAAATTAAAAAATATATATATTAAATTTCAAAAAAAATTATAAAATTCGAAAAAAAATATAAAATTCTAAAAAAAATTAAAATTTGAAAAAATATATAAAATTCAAAAAAAACATATAAAATTCAAAACAAACATACAAAATTCGAAAAAAATATATAAAATTCGAAAATATATATATAAATCGGCAATATATATATATATATAATTAAAAAAAACATATAAAATTCAATTTTTTACAAACATAGATTTTTTTTTCTTCCAAAAACCTCATTAATTGATAAAATCAAATAGTGATATGTTGTTAAATCAATTCACCTCTTACACTTTTGACATTGGAGATCAAATAACCAGATAGAGGCAGCCAGTCAATGCATACCCAATGTGACCTGAAGATTAATAATAGTTTGTTACGCTCAACTAAAACCAAAATTTGAATTTTATATAAAATATATATATAATTCGGAAAAAGCTATATAAATTCAAAAATATATATATTTTGAAAAACAATCTATATGTTTCTGCCAAATGTTATTTTGGTGTATTGTACTTTGGTTACTTGTATTTTTTATATTTTTATTTACACAACTATTTGTAAAAAAGTAAATTTTATATGTTTTTTTTAAATTATATATATATATATTCGAATTATATATATATATTATGAATTTTATATGTTTTTTGAATTTTATATTTATTTTCGAATTTTATAAAAAAAATTGAATTATATATATATATATATATATATTTCTAATTTTATATGTTTGTTTTGAATTTTATATATTTATTTTCGAAATTTATAAAAAAATTTGAATTATATATATATATTTCTAATTTTATATGTTTGTTTTGAATTTTATATATTTATTTTCTAATTTTATAATTTTTTTGAATTATATATATATATATTTCGAATTTTATATATATTTTTGTGAATTTTATAATTTTTTTCAAAATTTGATATATATATTTTTGAAATTTATATATTTTTTTTGGAATTTAATATAGACAAAAGGGGGCAATTTGCAACCTTTAGAAATGTGAGAGTAGTGAAATGGGGGTAAAAAAAACATAGGGGGTATTTTGCAACCCTTAGAAAGTATAGGGGTTGCCTAATTATTTTTCAAATTGAATCATCAATCAAGATTGGCCTTATCTTACAATATTTTGAATTTCTTTTTTCAATACTTCTGGAATCCTTATTCGGGAAAAAAAAGAAAAGAAGAAGAAGAGATGGCCTATTATTTTTAAATTTAAAAGATTGGATTTAATATGATGAAAAAGAGAATGAATACAGAGAAAATTGACAATGAATTGACACGTGGATTGTTTTATTTTTATCTAAAATTAATTTACTGGAATGCATTATAAATTTGAGTTTAACGCTTTTTCCTTGTAAGACGACTAACGGTAAACATAATGAAAGAATTTGATTTGGAACATACGTGTTTAGTTTACCTTTAATATTAAGTACAATCCTTTATATAGGAATCTCCAATAATATTCTAAATCAACAATATATATATATATATACACGCGTATAGAATCATGGCCGACCTTGAAATCCCGAAAATAAGTGAAGACACTAGGCAAGAATAAATGTGAGGCCCTATATAAATAAGGCTTCACGCGCTTAAA
This sequence comes from Cornus suecica, assembly GCA_963922005.1. Classification (NCBI taxonomy): domain Eukaryota; kingdom Viridiplantae; phylum Streptophyta; class Magnoliopsida; order Cornales; family Cornaceae; genus Cornus; species Cornus suecica. Next base: position 77,738,173 of record OY998243.1, read on the forward strand.
AAAATTTGAGAGAATTTTTTTATTAAAAACATATTAAATACATTAATATTAAAAAATTGAAAACAACCTCCATCTTGATGTTGTCGTGAAAAATTATTATTGTTGTGTGAGTGCGGAAAATAACTTCCAAATAAGTGGAGTCACGTAAAAAATTATTGTCGTTGTGCGAGTGCGGCAATCACGAGAACCTTAAATGTAGTGGTCAAACATTGTGTGGGTGCGATAAGAATTGTCTAGCTCTAATAAGAAAAATGGTTTGATTTGTATTATATTTTAATTTCATTAAGTTAAATTTTTGAGATTTTTTTTTTGAGTCTATAGTAATAGTAACTAAAATATAAAATTTTGAGGCCTAAAATTGTTAAATTGGATTTTAAATTAGTACAAATTGGACTTTTAAACAAATTAGTTTTTTTTTTTTTTACTTACAATAAAATAAATTTTATTTAAAAAAAATGAGGCCATTGAATTGAATTGGGAAACTAATTATATTTTTTGTAAAGGTTATAAAAGTATTAATAATTTTATTTCAGGATAAAAAAATTTTGAGGCCCCGGGTGTAAATGAAATTAATCTTAAATTAATTTACTGGAATTTATATACAATGGAATTATAAAATTGAGTTTAACGCTTTTTCCGGCTAAAACATAACGAAATAATTGGATTTTGGAATATACGTGTTGTTTACCTTCAATATTAAGTCCAATCCTCTATAGGAATCTCCGTTAATATTATCAACCAACAAAATATATATGTATATATATATATATACACGGATAGAATAAATAATAGAGTAACACATATATAACTTGATCCATTTGATGGTCAAATAGTGAGAGTCTGCGTCAACTACATATATCCAGAAGAATAGTTTTGTTATGTTGGGCTAATATAACAAACCCCATCATTCTAGCCTCGTTTGCTTTTCAAAACAAAACAAACCCCACCGTGGGCATGCAATTTCAATTAAGCATTACTACGTGAGTCCACTGTGTGTACTACTACTATGTGTATAGTTATATGAGGAGGAGGAGAGTAATGAAACGACACTTGTTTCTCTCTCTCCCTCTTTGGATAAATGGTTGGTGCTTAATTCTGTTGTGGGTTGTTTTTGAATATTTTGAATACAATAATTCAAACATTTATTGGGAACAAGTATAACTACGCAAGGAAAAGGGAGGACTACCCTTTTAGTTTGAGTTGTTGATCATACACACACACACATATATATATATATATATGTGTGTGTATGGAGGATGATGGATCCCAATAGAGGAAACAAGAGGAAGTACAGTTGCGACATGTCTATAGACAAAACAACTAGTAATGCTGTTTCTGTTTCCAAAGAATTTCCGGAGGGCCTTAGGGTTCTTGCTCTCGATGATTCTTCGACTTGTCTCCATGTACTTGAAAGAATGCTTCAGGTCTGCGGTTATGAAGGTTTGTCAACTTACTACAAATATGATTATTGTCTCTGCAACACACTTCATTTTTTAACAACAGAGGATACCTTTAAATTGGGTGCTACACTAGAATAATTTTATGACAACTTGTACAAAAAAAAATTCCCAATACAAAAATTTAGTATATATCTTCCCACAAATTGGTAAATTAGACAGGATACTTCAACGGTGCCCTCTATCCGCGATCGTTCAACGGACTATGTTGATAGAATTGTTAATGGCGCGCTCTCCATGTTCGCATAGGCACAAGACTTGCGCATGTGGCGTGCAAACTTGTGCCCTTGGTGTGCGCAAGTGCGCATTTGACAACATTTGTGTCTATTTATGGAATATAAATGTTTTAGTAGATATTTTATTTTTCCATTGCATTTTTTCCTTGTGTGCCTCACTTCACTCATGTTCGGGCCTCGCCTTAGTGCTTTAAATCGCCTTTAATATATAACATTGAATCCCAACTAATTGAGCATGGTATCAATCTCCATAGAATAATGAATTTTCGTGATCTCATAATCCTTTTTTTTTCTTTTTCTTTTTTTCAGATTGTAAAGATTGAAGTAGTATATATATAATTGTAGGTTTATAGTTTTGTTTTTGATTAATTGCATGATACGAGTTGTTTTAATTTGGTTTTCTACAGTGACCAAATGTAGGTGTGCAAATGAGGCCTTGTCCATCCTCCGAGAGAACAAAAATAAGATCGATTTAGTTATCAGTGCTGTACACATCCCCGACATGGATGGATTTAAGCTCCTTGAGATTATTAGGTTAGAGATGGACTTGCCTGTTGTCAGTAAGTGCCCACATAGCTCTTCCGCTGTTAATTTTCTTATCCCGTGCTTTCGATTGCATAGAATTGATGCTTTAGCTTAAATATTCCAATTCCAACGCGCCAATTTTTTTGCAAGAAAAAGTCTAATTTTCAACTACTAGTATACAGTATTCAGATTCTCGAGCTGAATTTATACATAGAGTTATATTTGATTCTGTCATATGCATATAATCCAGTGGTGTCATCTGACGAAAAAAAGGATGTTGTTATGGAAAATATACTCAATGGCGCATGCGATTATCTTGTCAAGCCTGTACGGATGGAGGCTATTAAATTCATATGGCAGCATGTGGTACGCAAGCGAAGAAATAGTTTGAAGGCTTCACTTCAGTCTCAATCGAAGAATGGGGTGGTTGATGGCGAGATGCAGCAGCTCAAACAATTCAATGAGGAAGACAATGCATCCTCGGCAGACAAAGAAAACTGTGGAAGCTCAAATATTCGCAAGTATGAGGAAGAGGAAGGGAAGGACAGGGACGACGCAGTCTCACTTAAGAAGCCGCGAATGGTTTGGACAACTGAACTCCATCAACAATTTATGGCTGCTGTAAATCAAATTGGGCTCAAAAGTATGGAACTCCTAGACTATTGTTCATCTCACTTTGTTCTATTAATAATACAAAAAGTGAATGCGCCAATGAAAATTCAATTCGTCTTGGTATATACTGATTCATTTTGTGATTCCAAAAGGATATAATTGTACAACAACTAGGGTTTTTTCAGTGTTCTTGATATGTATGCATGTATTCTGTTCTATTGCTTTTTCCGGAAGGTTATAGGTTTCAATTGTTGCATTAATGCAGATGCTGTTCCAAAGAAAATTTTGGAGCTTATGAATGTTTCCGGTCTTACTAGAGAAAATGTTGCCAGCCACCTTCAGGTAATTAATAGATGCAATTACAGTATCTAACATAATTTTAGTGTTACATATATAGAACTCCTAAAATAAATTCTTGATTTTTTTCCACATTGAAAAATGCAACTTCTATGATCAGAAATACCGGATATATCTCCAAAGGCAGAACAGCAATTTGCAGCACTCGCATTCTAAAGAATTGAATCTCAAGCTTACCTCCCTCGATAGCTGCAACCAGCTGCATGGTCATGCCTCTTCAAATAAACTTCATCGACAAAGTTTAACCGTTCAACAAGCCGGAGTTGAAAGCTCACACGCATTGTTTAGCAGTGGCATGCCTCTTGTAGATCAAAGAAACTTTCCTAACTACGGAATTCCAGAATCAAGATTCGGGATAGAGCAGCAACGGAACAATTTCAATTTGCATGTTAATTTCCCTCACCAAGCGTCACATTTGGTTGATTCAGAGCCTTTGAGCCATTCTGTTCAGCTTCTTGGAAATATGGATATGAGAATGAAAGATGGATCTCCATACTCTCCAAATTTGCCGACTCTCAGAATTAGTCCGGTGCCAGATAGTACTACTCACGGGAACCCTAGTAGCCCTTTAATGCTGCAAATGATCGGTGAGGGGACAATCGACTGTGCTGTTCCCATTTCTTCTATGGTAAATGATTTTCCAAAGGGCCATGTCATCAAATTGCCCGAGCATGACTTTTGTGTAGACGCTACTGCAAATGTATCTATTGTGGGCAACAAGAACTTAGACTACACATCATATTCAAGCTACGAGCCTACAGTTTTCATAGAACGCTTTGACCAAGATGATCATAATCTTAGGCCATTCGATGAGGTCAGTTTACAATAACTATAATATCATGTGTTTATTTTATTTTTTGAATATGTGTATAATCTTGAAAATTACATTATCTTCATTTATTTGGTTCTGTTGCAGCACTGGGTTGGATATGTTGAAGCCAAACCTAACTTCAATGGCTATCTCACGGACAATAATTCGTCCTAGGGGAAGCCTTTCTTCCTTAACATTTTTTACTCTATGTAATTAGTTTAATAATAATTTTAAATTTCGCCTTCATCCGATGGACATAGATGACATTAATTTTGTAATTTCGTTTGTTAATAACTTTTATTTTTTGTTGTTGGTTCACTTGCTCCTTCAAAGACTGCTTCCTGGTGCAGAAGTAATTTCAGTGTTGATAATGAGATCAGTTCATGTTTAGAGATGTATTTGAATTATCAAATGTTCATATGTGTAGCTTAGGCATTTCAGAGAGTTTAGCTGAATGGTATGCATGTTTAATCTTCCTTTCCAAATAACAAGAAGCTATTTGTTTGGTTTGTATTTCTGAAAATTATTCTCGAAAATTCTGAGAACAAAAAATAGCTTTACGAGAACAATAAAAATGAGTTCTCTGAAAATTAGTATTTTTATATCTGAGTTTTCTTAAAATTGTTTTTAAAAAACTAAACCAAGCAAATTTTTGTATAATTTTCTGATTTTTCAGTTTTCAGAAAACAGAAAACTATTTTCGTAAATTCAAATCAAGCAAGCCCCTAGTGTGCTTCGAAATATTATGTGGTAAGAAAATAAAGTAGAAAAAAGTGTGCCTAAAACTATCTTTAACAGACCAATTGGCCGGTTTGTTTTTTCAAAAGAAAACAGTTTTATAAACAAAAAGGAAAAAGATTGTTCATATTTAAAATAGTAGGTGGAAGTTTGTAGCTTTATCTCCTCATCTTCTAATTAAAAATAATCAAACAAGCTTCATCCTTATCACATACTAAACTCCAGCTTTGAAAAATCATTTATCAGTACATAAACTACAAAATCATCAGACCATATACATATATAGATTATAGATAAAAATTTAACAAGCCTTTCCTATATAGATTATAGACAAAAATTTAACAAGCCTTACCTTTTTATTACCGGTGATTATGTATCTGAAACAGTTGTCTAAATTAGGATACACTCATAGTACCAGTGATTATCTAAGTTATCCAACAAATTTAACAAGTTTTTGTTTTGGTAATGATATTTGAAAAGAATATTTATTACTTTTTGGCTTTCCAATTCCAATGTTTTATGTTTTTTTTTTCCGTAAAAAGTTAAGCATTCTATTCACACTGTCGACACCAATGTATTATTTTAAAAGAAAATTATCATTTCTTTTTACATTTTTATTAAATTTTACAAATATTTATTATTATTAATAACAATTGAACATATTACTTTTAATTAAAAATCATATGTAATAACTTACATATTTTCGATTCCTACTGAATGCGATTCGTGTGGGGAGTCATATTACACAACTCCTGAAAATTAATCAAAATACACATAAGCAATCCTAGATATCATGATTAAATAAATAAATAAAATCATACCTAATAACTTAAATACTCCATTACTATAATCTAACTTTACTACCCCAATAACAAACTGTAAATTAAAAAAATGTTAGTATTATCTTTACTTCTCAGGTTGACTATTAAATGAAGCGGCAGTAAAAAGTTTGATCTATCGCTCCCTTACACATTTTAAAAAAAACAAAATCTACTCTATCATAAACAATTGCTCATAAGAAGACTTCTCAAAATTAAGAAAATGATACTTTATGTAAAAGCTCCGCATTGAACAACGAGAACCACTTTAGATAATTCGACCGTTAAAAATCCAAGCTCATTGACTTGGAATGCCCCTCTTTTTGACTTTTGTTTAAACAATTCTCATTTGGGGGGAGCTAAATTTATAACTTTTTTTATTTTTATTTTTATAAGACGTTACCATATGTAAATTCAAATGATCCAATTTTATAAGATTATAAATTCAATATTTTCATTTTGTATAAAGTTCTATAATATTTTATTATAATTTAAGCTAACATATTGATTTCCAAGACCAAATTCTATGTTAGGGGACATTGTGATAATAAGGGACACGTTAATACTTGATGTGACGGCTTAGAATATGAAATATTTTGAACTCACTAATATGTGTGGTTGATATTACTATTTTAGCACTTAAAACTAAATATATTAAAGATTTATTCAATTAAATGCATAATAAGAAATTTAAACATTACTAAGAATATTAGGTTCCCACTTAAAATTAAATTAAATTAAATTTTAAGTGACAGATATAATACTGAAGTCTGATGATTGAAAATTTACACAAAAAATTAAATTTTTTTTGTAACAATTTTAAAATTTTTAGTAAATAATTTTTAATTTTTTAAATCACTTAAAATTCAATTTACAACATTCATTGGGTTTAGAGACGGTCAAAATAACTTTGTTTTTGTTTGCTAAACTTTCAGAGGACAACTTGCCATTGAAATTTAGGGCATGTTTACTAACTGTTTCTGCTTTCTATTTTTAATTCCTGAAAAAGTAGAATCAGATTCTGTAACCTGTAGGAGAAACAAAAAATAAATTTATGTTTACTAATTTTTCAAAAACAAAGATTAAAATTCTGTTTATTAAAACAATGTTCAACAAAAGAATTACAATTTTTTTTTTCACAAACATTAAAACTATTTTGAAAAAAATATTAAGCTACCTTTTCCAAATTTTATTTTATTTTATTTATTTATCATTTATTTAATTAATTAATTAATTTTATTTATTATTAGTTTTATTTTATTTAATTTATGAATAATATTGTTTTATCAATTTTTATTTTATTAATTTTTTCATTTTTATTAATTATATATTCATTTGTTTTTATTTATTTACATTCAATTAATTAATTAATTATCTTTATTTATTTTATTTTATTTTTTATTTTTTATTAATTGTATTTTTAATCATTTGTTTATTTTATTTATTTATTCATTTTAGTTATTTATTATTTATTTTACTTATTTTATTTTGTTTATTAATATATTATTTTTTATTAATTATCTATTCATTTTATTTTATTTCTTGTTATATTTATTTATTTATTTTAATTTAAATAATATTTTATGTAATTATTATTTTTTATTTTATTTTATTTATTTATTATAATTTATTTATTATTGATTTAATATTTCTTATTCTTTTTATTATTGATGATTATGGTGAGTTTGAGGAAACAAAAAGAGAAAACACTTTTTTTTTTGCTTCCTCTTTCCTTTGTAATCAGAGGAAACGTTTTCTCAACTCAAAAAACAGAAACAAATTAAGAAACGTGTCTTTCATATTATTTTCAAATTTCAGGAAACAGAAAACAGAAACAATTAGTAAACAAGCCCTTAGTAGTTCGGTCTGTTTGATTTCTGGTCTTGTCGGGTCTTATTTAGTCTTTGCCTATTTTTCAGACCAAATCATTTATCAAACAAAATTTTAATCAGCACCAAAACCAAATCAGCCCACACAAGACCAAACAAAACAGACCAATCCAGTCAGACCAAACCATTTTATACACACACAATAATGAAATCTAGCCGCCATTTTTCATAAATTTCCAAAATTTATACACAATAATATATTTGAAAAAATATATAAATTTCGAAAAAAATATATATAAAAATAAATTTCGAAAACATATATAAATTTTGAAAAAATATATAAAATTCGAAAAAAATATATAAAATTTGAAAATAATAAATAAAATTAAAATATATATATATATATAATTTGAAACAAATATATAAAATTTGAAGCAATATATATAAATTTCCAAAACATATATAAAATTCAAAAAAAATATAAAATTTGATGATAAATAATAAAATATATTTTTAAATTACTTAAACAAACAAATAAATAATATTTAATGATAAATTAATAATATAAATAATAAATTAAATAAAGCATATATATAAATAAAATAAAAATAATGAATAATAAACAAAATGAATTCAATAATACATAAAAATAATAATAAATAATAAGTAAAATGAATTAAATAATAGTAAAATAGTAAAATTTTTAATTTGTTATTTATTTCTGTAATATATATATATATTTTTAATTTATTTATATTTTTTCAAATTTTATAAAAAAAATTGAATTTTAAATATTTCTTTCAAATTTTATATATTATTTTTGAATTTATACATATTTGAAATTTTGTAATTTGTATATTTGAGCAGAATAATTATTTGGTTCTTTTCGAATTCTATATATTATTGAATACAATTTTAAAAAAAAATTAATATATTTTATTAACATTCTATATATATATTTTTGAATGTTATATAATTTATTCAATTTTATATTTGATTTTTCAAAGTTGATATTATCATTTGGTATTTTATATTATTTGTAATATTATATATATATATATATCATTTTATATTATTTTTTATTTTATATATATAATTATATCGAATTTTATACTTCATAAAATATATAGTTGAATGTTTTTTTATATATATAATAGTCATTATTATGATATAAATACTATATCCAATATTTTAATCAATCAGTTTTAGAAAAGACCACTTATTGGAAGCAGACAGTCCCAATTTCAAACCGTCCCCAAGTCGAGTGTTTTTTTGTTAAAATATGATGGCAATTATGTAATTTACCGTATTTAGAGAGTGTAGGTGAAAATTACCAAATAGTATCATAAATAAGAAACAGACCGTTTGAATGCAAATCTGACCGTCCAATACCTTCCACTACTGTACGGTCCAGATCAGTCGACCGTTGCAATTAAATCCTTCCTTCAAAAGCCACCTGGAATTCCCAATCTACTCCAAAATTTCAAATTTAAAACGTTGCTCAACACCTGATCACCTCTTTCCAAAAACCCTAGTACCACCAAATCCAATTCTATTCAATCTTCTCAAACCAAGCTTGTGTTCTGATCTATCAATCACTCTATTTCCTCTGTAACTTCAGTTGCAAAGGGAAAAAAAATATGGTGAAAATGGCTTCTTCGCCGGAGTCTTCATCTCCGGTGACCATAACAGTCTCTTCTTCCGGAGCTTTTCGGAGCGTTGGCTTGACTAGTCCGGTGTCTCGCCACTCCATATCCAACAACCCCAACTCCCCCCTCAGCGGCAGAGGCTACAGGGGCTCTTCCAGTGGCGGGAACCGGCGAGCTTCCGGCGGCGGAACCTATCTGTCCATGTCGAAAGACACCTCAGAGGAGTTCGTGGCCTACACCGTTCACATCCCTCCAACACCAGAGCACCATACGGAGTCGAATTCGCAGAGCAGCCCACCTGAAGTGAGCAAGAAATCGGGAAACCCCATGGAGGGTTACATCAAGGACACAATTTATACCGGTGGGTTCAATTCGGTGACTCGGGCTCACGTGGTTGTGAACCCGGAGGAGGAGGAGTCTCAGGTGGCGAAATCGAAATTGAAATCGGAAATGTTGTGTGGAATGAGGGGTTGTGATGAGAAAGCAGTGGGTGGGGGATCTAAGGCTCAGTGTGAATGTGGGTTCAAAATTTGCATAGATTGTTACTTGGACTGTGTTGGGAGTGGTGGAGGGAAGTGTCCTGGTTGCAAGGAGCCCTGTAGGGACGCTAGCGACGATGAAGAGGACGATGATGGTGATGAAGAGGCTGATTCCGAGGAAGAGGACAAGGCATTGCCACTGCCCAGGAAGGGTAGGGGTGTAATTGATAAGAATTTTTCTCTGGTGCAGTCTTTCAAGGCTCCGAACCATGACTTCGATCATGCTCGATGGCTGTTCGAGACGAAGGGCACGTATGGGTATGGGAACGCGGTGTGGCCCAAAAATGGGTATGAATTTGGAAGAGGGATTGATGGATCTGAGAATCCTCCAGATTTCAATGAGAGGAGAAACAGACCTTTGACTAGGAAGGTTGGTGTTGCCACTGCAGTTATCAGCCCATACAGGTAATTTTCTAACTGGTACTAAGTGTTTTTTTTTGTTCATAGATCCACTTTTATTTCAATATTTTGTGATCAACATGAGCAGATTAATTTTATTGGTGAACAATCTATGTGAATGACTCTTGAATATTGAATTAGTATATGATTCATCAAATTTGGTTCAGATCAATTTCAGTTTCTTTTTAAATTAACATGTGAAGATTTATATTACTGAGTGAACAATAGATGTGAACATGATTGTGTTCTAGTGATGCATCTCCCTGAGCTTGGTTTGTGAGAATGGCTCTTGATTAGAATTAAGATATTGATTAGTTATATTTGGTCCTTTGTGAAGGAGCTCTTGATTAATGCATATATGCAATGTATGCATATATTTCTAATTGATAAGTTCATCATAGTGTAGATATGCAGAGATTACTCAAAAGACCTATTTTAAATGGGGGGGTGTTTGAATTCTGAAATTGATGTTGGTTGGAAATGTAGATTGCTTATGGGAGTACGTCTCGCTGCACTCTGTTGCTTTCTGACATGGAGGATTTCAAATCCAAATCATGATGCAATGTGGTTATGGTTAATGTCTGTAGTTTGCGAGTTCTGGTTTGCGCTATCGTGGGTTCTAGATCAGCTCCCCAAGTTCTGTCCAGTGAACAGAGTGACTGACCTTTCTGTTCTGAAAGAGCGTTTCGAGTCATCAAACCTCAACATTGGCAATCCCAAAAGACTATCTGACCTTCCAGGGATTGATGTGTTTGTTTCAACAGCAGATGCAGACAAAGAACCCCCTCTAGTCACTGCAAACACCATTCTTTCGATTCTTGCTGTTGATTATCCCGTGGAGAAGCTCGCCTGTTATCTTTCCGATGATGGAGGATCACTGGTGACATTTGAAGCCCTTGCTGAGGCTGCAAGCTTCTCGAGGACATGGGTACCTTTCTGTCGGAAACATGGGATTGAACCAAGAAATCCGGAGGCCTACTTTGGGCAGAAGCGCGATCCACTCAAGAACAAAGTCAAGCTTGATTTTGTTAGGGACCGGAGGCGAGTGAAGAGAGAATACGATGAATTCAAGGTGAGGATAAATGCCTTACCAGACTCGATTAGGCGAAGATCAGACGCTTATAATGCCCAAGCAGAGGTTCGAGCCAAGAAGAAGGAGATGGAAATGGGAGAAATTCCTTTCGAAACCGTTAAGGTCCCCAAGGCCACATGGATGTCAGACGGTACTCATTGGCATGGAACTTGGACATCGGCAGAGGAAGGCCATTCTAAAGGAAATCATGAGGGTATTATTCAGGTAAATTATTCATTCATCCCTAATTTTGAATTACAGTTACCTTTTGGGAAATACTAATATCCTAGTTTTATCTGCAGATTATGTTGGTTCCGCCAAATCCAGAACCACTTTTTGGGGCTGAGGCTGATGGAGTGAACTTGATTGACACAACAGATGTCGATACGAGATTGCCAATGCTTGTTTATGTGTCGCGTGAGAAGCGCCCAGAATTTGATCACAACAAGAAAGCTGGAGCCATGAATGCACTAGTTCGAACCAGTGCAATTATGTCAAATGGCTCGTTTATCCTCAATCTTGATTGTGACCACTACATCTATAATTCGATGGCGCTAAGAGAAGGAATGTGCTTTATGCTTGATAGGGGCGGTGATAAGATCTGCTTTGTTCAGTTCCCACAAAGGTTTGAGGGTATTGATCCCAATGATCGGTATGCAAACCACAATACAGTGTTTTTTGACGTAAGCATGAGAGCGCTTGATGGTTTACAAGGTCCAATGTATGTCGGGACTGGCTGCATATTCCGGAGGATTGCTATTTACGGGTTTAGTCCGCCTAGAGCGACAGAACACCACGGTTGGCTTGGTAGAAGAAAAATCAAGCTGTCTTTGAGAAAACGCAAGGTAGCGAAAAATGTGGAGGACGATGAAATGATCTTACCAATTAATGAGGATCGAAGTGATGAAGATGAGATCACCAAGTCCTTGATTCCAAAAAGATTTGGAAATTCTATCTATCTAATGGACTCTATCTCAGTTGCTGAATTTGGGGGCAGGCTGCTTCATGAATTGCGAGGCAAAGATAGCCAGGGCAGGCCAGCTGGTTCGCTTGCAGTGCAGCGAGAGCCTTTAGATGCTGCAGCCCTTGCAGAGGCAATCAGTGTTGTGTCTTGCTTCTACGAGGATAAAACCGAGTGGGGCAAAAGGGTGGGATGGATATATGGTTCGGTAACGGAGGATGTTGTGACAGGGTACCGAATGCACAATAGAGGATGGAGATCAGTGTACTGCGTCACCAAGCGGGATGCATTCAGAGGGACGGCTCCAATCAATTTAACAGATAGGCTCAACCAAGTGCTTCGATGGGCAACGGGTTCTGTTGAGATCTTCTTTTCCCGGAACAATGCACTCTTTGCAAGTCCGCGACTCAAGTTCTTGCAGAGGGTTGCTTACTTCAATGTTGGACTCTACCCTTTTACCTCTATCTTCCTCCTCATTTACTGCTTTTTGCCTGCACTTTCGCTCTTCTCCGGGCATTTCATAGTCCAGTCCCTCAATGTCACTTTTCTAGTGTTCTTGCTGGCCATTACACTGACCCTGTGCATGCTTGCACTCCTCGAAATCAAATGGTCAGGAATCACTCTTCATGACTGGTGGCGCAACGAACAGTTCTGGTTGATTGGAGGAACAAGCGCCCATCTTGCAGCCGTGTTTCAAGGACTTTTGAAGGTTATAGCTGGAATTGACATCTCCTTCACATTGACCACCAAATCCGCTGCGCCTGACGATGGAGACGATGAGTTTGCAGAGCTGTATGAGATCAGGTGGTCCATTCTACTGATCCCTCCCATTACAATAATTCTTGTTAACATGACAGCGATCGCTGTGGGCGTATTTAGGACCATATACAGCCCCTTCCCTCAGTGGAGTAAGCTCCTTGGAGGTGTGTTCTTCAGTTTCTGGGTGCTGTCTCATCTCTATCCTTTCGCAAAAGGGTTGATGGGAAGGAGGGGTAAGATTCCGACCATAGTGTACCTCTGGTCGATGTTGATCTGCATCGTTATCTCGTTGCTTTGGTTGTACATATACCCTCCTGCTGGAGGCCAGGATTTCAAATTCCAGTTCCCTTGATGTTCCTCTTATCTGTACTACAAAAGCTCTATCTCTACTACTTACAGCTGAAGCCAACAAGCATGAATTTCATTGACTTCATCTACCTTGATGTAATTTTCATGATTTCATTCATTTCCTATATTGTCTGCATTAATTATCTTCATTGCTTTGGTTGTACATAAACCCTCCTTCCTTATGTAAGGGCCAGGTCTATATGAGGAATTCAGTTCTTATGATGTTCTCTCATGAAGTTCATTTGGCTTGAGGTTTGTCTTCTTTTTTAGTTTCTCATTTTATTAATATATATATATATATATATATATTTTCTGAAAGTTAAGAATACTCACACACACTGTGGCTCACTGATGCTCGAACCCTTGACATCCCATTTGGAGAGCAAGGTACTTGGCCATTAGACCTATGGATTACTCTGTTTTCATTTAGTTTCTCATTTTATTATTCCTCCTATCCATTGTGGAGATTACTCTGTTTGCTTCCTATTCTCTTCTTGTGGATTCTACTGCAAAGATTTTGCAGGCCTGTGTAATCTATCAACTTGAACAATTTCAACAATTTAAGATAATATAAGCAGACTCTTTGCTCTATTATCATCCACCCCGAGCTCTTAAGCTTAGAATGCGAGTTTTCAGCTAACAATTGCCGTTGAATTAAGCCTTTATTCATATAAACTGGTTTTAGTTTCAAGAAGCTTTGCAGCTTGAATTTGTTGCAGATCAGAGTTGTGAAACCACATAATAAATTATATTTATGTATGTGTATATATATATATAATTTAAAGATGATGCTACATAATCTACAGGTCTTCCTATTACAATTTTTTCTGGTAAGTTATCATGAAAAATATGTCCATTGAACCCTAAATTGTTGGTATGGTACTGGTACTGCTTGTTAACTCTTTCAATATTATATAATTTTATATATATCAATGTTATATTAGAGTAAAAGATTATCTCCTTCACCTTCAGCACTGTCCTTCCTATTACATTTCCCTTTTAAGGAAATGAATGAATTTTCAAAAGCAGAGAACCAAAGCGCAAAGTTCAGATTCCGAACATCGAAGACCTGTTAAAATCTATTTAATTCCGATTTAATTTAAAACCAAACCAAACTGAAACCTATGGACTCCTAATTAAAACTCCTCCGAAAAATGTTATACTAGCCTTGTAATATCAAAACTAGGGTACGGACCATGAATTGTGTGGTGCATTTATGAATATCGCACTTCTTTTCTCTCTGTTTTCTTTTTCCCTCCACGGAATTGGTTGCTTCGCCGGTTGCCACGTAGGATAACGGATGAGGAGCATATAGATATAGCTGCTATATTAACAAAGGAATGCAAAATAAGTTTGAGATATTTAGGTTACATTCCTAATGTGTACAAATATTTGTATTTTACGTATTTCGAGTTGCGGAACAAAATGTGGTGGAACGGTGGGGTCATGACTCATGGACTGTGGAACTAAGATCGACGCAATGGCTGTTTCTAGCTGTAAAGGTTCCCAAAGGCATCGTCTCTTTTGGGACTATACATGTGTTTGCGTCTTTTTCCTCCTCTCCTTTTGTTCCTTCCTCACATGCTAAACTAGACAAACATTACATACATATATATATACACACATATACATACATATATTTCACCAACAGAGAGCCAAAACTATCACACGATTTTCATTTTGATAGACCCCAAACAAATCTTCTTTCCCACCATGTCTTCATTTTTGCTACCACGTCTCCAGACTGGGCAGTGAGAGATCACCCCAAGAAAAACATTGGATTGTGGTAGGTTAATCACGTGTATAACATTTATTGAATAGGTAATCCTACACATTGCTTGAGAAGTCTACATGGCCAACCCATTCATATTGTAGATTAAAATAAGTTATAAATTGAAATTGACTTTATTATGAGTTGTTTAAAGTAATGATATGTAAATAAAATGATAGGCAATAATTGAAAATATGATCACTGCATCACAAACCATGGGTAACCAGGGACGGAGGTACATACAAGCCATGGGGGAGGAAATTGACCCCATAGGAAAAAAAAAATTATGCAAAATTCTTTTTTATTTTTGAAATATAATATTAATATAGAAGGAAAATAGCACAATTGGCCCCCATAAAATTATCAAAAATTATTTATTTTCTCCCTCCGTCACTATGGGTAACTGAACATGGGCCATCCATTATGTTAGTAATTTCAACGCCTTGCAAATGGGGCTTAAAATATTCTGGCGTTACATCCACTCTATACCACAAAATTTTATTTCACTCACTTGTAGAGTGTGTCCATGTATAGATACTTTATGTGGATTAATTAACCTGCAAATATGCAATAACATCCCCATGAACAACCTCTCTCTCTCTCTCTCTCTCTCTCTCTCTCTCTATATATATATATATATATATATATATACTATTATCTATTTATCTGTGCTCTAGAAACATCTTATACATATCTAAATGTTGAATTACAGCAATAGAAACAGAAGCATAATGATTAGCATAATTCTGAAACAAAGCTGTCAAAGTCAGATAGAGTGAGTCATTACTTCACCCTAATTGAGTAAGGCCATTGTCAGTTGCCAAGTCTTAATCAGCTTTTAAATTAAATAAGGCTCTGAACAGAGACTAGCAGCCAACAACGTCGAACCAACGAAAAGCTTATAGGGTCTCCAAGAACAAGTCAGAAAAGATATGCATATTATTATATCCCATATATATATATATATAAAAACAGTGTATGAGTTAATCTATCCATATCATGGTGCTAAATATCATGGTGCTAATCCACCATACACAGCTCTTGATTCCCCCAAATAAACTCACCACGTGTTATGCCAGGGCGACAGGAATCGATGACCCATCACTACACTAGACACTTTCTACGCAACAATGACACCTTACTGGGTCCCTATATAGTTTAATTATACAAATATATAAATATATATATATATGTATATATATCACTCATGTGAAATTGAAACAAATAGCAATGATAATTCGTAAATTTGATGGTAGAGGTAATAAAGAGTTGGCACCTAAATCGGAAAGGGACATGAGGGGGGGAGGTAGTTCACAAGACTCCCATTGCTACCACTAAAGCACACACCACCTAAAACAGCTCGTGGACTTGGTCACAACAATTTTAGATCATTATTCGCCCTTTTTGACACAAAAGCAAGTTAGTGAAGCAATAATCAATTGAATGGAACAATAGCAACACTATATCATATGTCCACCCGTCTTTTGTTTCCACCACTAAATTGAATTGTGCCTCCTTCTAGTTCAATTCTATTCATTTCTCCCCAATAATTAATTAAGTGCTCTATGGTAAAATAAAAAAGTTCAACTAATGCTTTCCAATTTAAATGGTCAATCACAAATGTATTACAACTGACTTAAAACTAAGCTTTCCAATTTAAATGGTCAATGAGAATATCATCACAAATGTATTACAACTGACTTAAAAATTGCATAAGAATTATATCCAAATCTAGAAATCCTTTACGACTTAAGGTAAGGTGAGAATTAAGGTGAGACCATTGTTCCCGTTGTGGTATCTGTATTTGTTGTGATCGTAGTAACGTGTGACAAATTTGGGCATTATTTGCCTATAAATGATTATCGGTATTGCATAACTGTATTTATATTTTTCCGAAAGCGCTATATTGTATAATTGTATCCTACACTTTCCCAAAAGCGATATATTATATAACTGTATCAACACTTTCCGAAAGGGTTAAATGCCCGGAGATACATAAGAAAAAATTTGAACTATTATCAGAAGTGTACAGGTGAAAGAGTTGTTGGCAACATGCAACGCTTCTGTAAGACAGAGTACAGTTGCCCTAATTGCAACAGTATCTATAATGGTAGACCAACCACACACTGAACAGTAATAACATGACAAAATATTGGATTGAATATTTTTTTTTCTTCTTTTTTATTTGGGAAGGCAGGAACAATATAATAGAATACAAATCGCCTGAGATAATGATGATGAAGAAGAAGAAAGTTAAATTAAAGAAAGAAAAATAAAAATGAAGAAAACACAAAATAACAAATGGAAAATGAAAACGAAAATGAGAGATCAAAAAGTAATCACTGGATTGAATGTTTACCACCGCCGGCGAGTCTCGGGTGTTGGTACAAGTCGTATGGTTTCCAAGACTCATCGAGTGGACATGGTTTCTTCGAATCAAGCCTAAGCCACGGCTTGCCACTGCCGCTCCAATGGAGGAGGCTCACCGGGCCTTCATGAAGATTCCGGCAGCTACCTCTGATATTATCACCGCCCAAGCCGTGCTGGTTCCACCGGTGGTCAATTTGCGCCACTTCTCCGGCGAACACCAGCAGAAACGGCGGCAGAGAACCGAGCTCGTAGATCCTCCAACGCTTCTGAATCTCCATCCATTCCTCGATCCGTTTCGTGTACCCGAGCCGCCTCCAGTTCACCAGATCTATCACCATCACGCCGGTGTTGAAGTAACACGGTTTCCGGCCGGCGAAAGCGTCGGAAAACCTCATGTCCGCCCAGAAATTCGCGGTGAAATACTTGGAGAAGTTGGCGTGACAATACTCCGGAGCTCCGATCGTCTTGCTATTCAAATCGGTGTTCCACAGCTTGGAGATATCATCCACGACTATGAGATCGGAGTCCAAGTATATGACTCTGGTGACACAGCGCTCGAGCAAATCGGCCAAGTAATTTCTGGCGTAATTCAATGGCTGTTCAAGCGCTTGCCTCACCGACGTCGAGATCAGACCGCGCACAATCTCCGGATTGAAGTAATACACCTTGAACTTCAAATGAGGGAAAGTGGATCGGACTAGGGTTTCGAGATTGACATCGGAGACGAGGAAGTGGAAGAAGACGCTCTCGGGACAGAAGGAATGGGCGAGAATCGAATGCACGGCGGCGATTGAGCCACGGAGGTACACAACATCCAGTGTAATCGCGATGTGGACGAGAGAGGGATCGCAGACGCTGATTTCCCCCAATGTCGACGAATTGCATTGCTCGGCATTGCGGAATGTGGACGCTTGCCGGAATAATAACCGATTGGGGGAAAATTCCGCGGGAACCGGAGTCGAATAGCGGCAGTTGGCGGCGAGATTGGCGGATCTAATGGCTTCGGCCGGAGAAGAAGATTGTAGAGACGGAAAGACGACAATCATGACCATTGTTGCAGAGAAAACCCCTGACAGCTTCATAACCCATAGCATATTCTCAATGTCTCGTCTCTTCTTCTTCTTGCATATGGAATCGAATAGATCCGGCAACCCAGAGGAGATTGAAGATAGGAGGAACGCTAGGGTTCCTTTGAGGTCCGCCAGAGTTGGAGTAAGAGAGCAATAATTTCCGAATCAATTCTGACTTAGTGTGTGTTTTTTTCTCTCTCCTCTCTCTCTCTACAATGGGACTATGATGCCGTTGGGACGAAGCGAGCTCCGATGAGAGAGAAGGTGGAGAGAGGAGAATCCACGGAACACACCATAGCCGAACCCTACAGTACTGTTTCTCTCTCTCTCTCTCCGTCACTTTCTCTCTCCTCTTCGGAGAAGGTGAAGCAGATGATATGTACAAGTAGAGTATAGATATAGGTAGAGAGAGAACTGTGCTTTTTCTTTTTGTTTTTCCAGCTTTGCCTTTCCACCATAGAAATCCTCGGCCATTTCATCAATATTTGATATAATAATATTATTACTTTTGTGTTTTAAATTTTGGTGACAAAACTTTTACATTTTTATTATTTTATACATATGTGTGTGACACAGTGTATATTATATATATTTTTCAAGTGTATTAATTATATTAGAATACAATGATATATGTAAATTTCCCTCCCAGAGCATTGTAGGAGTGGGAATAGAGAAACAGCTATCCTTGATTCTCTCACAATGACTATTGTGTCCATACATAACGAATATCCTCACCGGACTCTAAATTCTTTTTTTGTTAATCCTTTTTGAGACCAAAAATTCACCAAAACATGAACTGATTGCTTCTATTAAAGTTGAAATTTTACAATTTGTGCTCTCAAATGAGCCAAACCCATGAAGAATGTATGTGTCCTCTAAATATAGTATTTTTTAATTTCAAATTGTATAAATAATTCTTACTATAAGATTTTGGTTAGTCTAAACTTGATCCCAAAATTCAGAATGCATTAGCTTATAACAAAAATCCCATAATTTTAAATGTGGATCATCGGTTTTTAGAATGGAAACACCATATCGCTCTTAAATTATCAAAAACAAAACTATGAATGATGTTATTTGTTGATACCATAGTCTTGATAACATCATATGATTTAGTTTAATTTCGAGACAAACATTTTTAAAAAATAATCACTAGAATTGGTTTCTAACTAGGGAGTTTGAAAATTCCACATAACTATTATATGTGTTTGATTTGTTGAACCCATAAACCTCCGCACATTAAATTAGCGTTAAATTGAGTTTTTAGGTTGGGTATTATATGTTTTTACTTGAAGGCTTCATTTTGACTATACCTAATTATTGTGTTTTATATGTGTTTAGAGAAAGGGTGCCTTAGACCAAGTTTAATTACTGTGTTTGTAGATAATCCAATTCTTAAAACTAAGGCCATGTTTGTTTTCTAGTTTCGGGTTCATTTGATCTAGTCTGGTCTCTATGTTTGTTTTGACTTGGTCTCAAAAATTGTATTCAGACCAAATTGAACCATAAAGAGTGTTTTTGGACCCAGTTTTTTGTTGGATCAAGTTGGTCTGGTTCCAAAATTTGGTAACTAAAATCAGAATTTTGAGACACCAACTACCCAACAAACAAAACAAAATAAATAAATATAATAATAATAATATAATTAATAAAATATATTTATAAATTAATAAAAATAAATGAATAAATATAAATAAAATATATTTATGAATAAAATAAATAAATAAATAATAATACAAATAATAAATAAAATAAAATAAAATAAAATAAATGAATAAATAATAAATTAAATAATAAAAATATATTTATAAATTAATAAAAAAATAAACAAAATGAATTAAATAATACATAAAAAGAATAATAATAATTATTAATTAATAAAATATATTTATAAATTAATAAAAATAAAAGAATAAATAATAAATATAAATAATAAAATAAAATAAAATATATTTATAAATAATAAAATAAATAAAATAAAATATATTTATAAATAGTCTGGTTCCATTTTTCTCAGACCAGATCGCTTATCAAACAGACTTTCAGTTCAGAGACCAGACCGTTTACCAAACAAAGCCTAAGTTAGTGTAAACCATTCTCATATACTTTAAATTGACACATTTGTTTTCGATAATGAGATTGATGTCCCCATTAAACCGAATGAACTGATGATTACGAACACAATCTTATACAAGCATTCAAACAAAAACTTTTACACTTATAATTTTATTTAATGTGTGTTTGAGACGGTGTATGTATATTAGTAATTTAGTATACATATGAATTGAATTCGAGAGCATTGCAGTTGGGGGAATAGAAGAACAGTTGTGATTGTCTTCTCTCACAATGACGATTGCGTTCATACATAATAACGCACACGTCGCTCTTGCACATATCACAAATCCTTTTCTATTTTTCCTTTTCGAAACCAAAATTTCACAAAAACATGAACTGATTTTACAGTTGCTTCTGTCAAAGTTCAAAATGTATGTATATTAGAATACATATAAATTGCCTTGGAAAGTATTGTAGAAGGGGAAATAGAGGAATAATTGTCCTCGTCTTCTCTCATGGTGACGATTGTGATCATACATAACACACATCCTCAGTGTACGCACAAACTCGCAGTCTCGCACTCATCACAAATTTCTTTGTTTTTTTTTTCCTTTTCGAAACTAAAAATTCATCAAACATGAACTGATTTTATATTTGCTTCAATAAAATTTCTAAATTCACCTTTGTGATTCCATTGCGATCAAACACACGAAGAAATAACATATCATCTAAATACAATAATTTTTCATTTCATATCATAGAATAATTCATTCAGGATTTTGGTTAGAGTCAACTTCATTCACAAGATTCGGTATGCATTAGGGATAACAAAGGGCTTGTTTACCAACCGTTTCCTGTTTATATTTTCTTGAAAAGTAGAATTACAATTTTGATTCTTGTAAGAGAAACATAAAGTAAAATCATATTTACTAATTATTAATTATTTTTAAAAATAAAAATAAAAAGCAGAAAATATGTTTAGTAAAAATATGCTTTACAAAATATTATAAAATAAAAATTAATTTCTTTTCAAAAAATAATATAAATACTTTGACATATTATTTATTTTATTTATTTTATTTTATTTTATTTTATTTTTTTATATAATTATTTTATTTATAATTTATTTATTAGATTTTATTTATTATTTATTTTCTTCATTTTATTTTTTTTTTATTTTTTTTTATTTTTTATTTTTTATCTATTATTCATTTTATTTTATTTATTTATGCATTTTTATTTATTATTTATCCATTTTTATTATTTTATTTATTTGTTTATTTTTATGTGTTACTTATTCATTTTACATTATCTATTTATTATTTTAAATTTATATTATTATTTTTTTATCTATTATTCAATTCATTTTTATTTATTTGCATATTATTTTTATTATTTTAAATATATATTATTATTTATTTATTTTATTTTAGTTATTATTATTTTTATTAGTAAAAATAAAAATAATAATAACTAGAAATGTGAAAAGGGTTAGATAGAGAAAACAAAACAGAGGTGTTTTCTCTTTCCTTTGTGAAATTACCTAGACGATCAATGAAAATAGCCTAGAGGGGGGTGAATAGGCTTTTTGTAAATTTATTCACAAATTAAAATTAATTGCGAAAAAGTCAATTTTAATCCAATTTTCTAACAAGATAAATCATGCAAAGATTAATATAAGTGTAGAAAATAAAGCAATAGAGACACACGATATTTTTACGTGAAAAACCTTGAAAATACTCCAAGTAAAAATCACAGATACACTCGGGTATCAATATATTATTAATCAAGCAGTACACACACTTTATGAAGTTTTAGACTTACAAATCACTCTTGATCTGCCTTTCTCCACTCGAGATGTTTGACGACCTTGAATCACTCGCGTTCCACGAAGCTCTCACTCTGCTCTGTACTTTGACGGCTCTGTTTCTCAACAGATCAATTAACCACGTTGCACAAGGTGGTGTGTAGATTTTTCAGAATCAAGGTCATTCAATTGTGCATAAGATCATCGATGTAGAAGCATAATTGAATAAACCCTAAACATAAGAAAACTAAAAGATATAGAATCACTCAATGATTTTCTCTCTCTATCTATCTTTGTAGAAGAATATGAACGATAGAAAAACTGCAGAGATCTCTCCAAAAAGTACTTCTCAAATCTGTAAGACTCCTCATATTTATAGAGATGACTGAGGGAAACCCTAAGTTTACCCTTTCTCATAATTTCACATCAAACTGATCAAAACCCTATACTCTGATGTATATTATGTGTATTGCACGTATATCGAGGTGTAAAGTCACAGCCGCCTCAAAGGAAAACAAGTCGGGGGCAAAACGGGAATTTCCAGCATCCAAATTCGCCAGACTCCTACGCCTAAGGCATAGCCCAATATGGTGCGCGTCTACTCCGGATATCGAAACGTCACTTTCTAGCCACTTTTTGTTGTTATGGGCGTAGGTCAGGTGTAGCAAAATACTCGGAACCAACTTTTCTTGATAGTTATGCCATTTGAACTCCCTCGACTCGCTTGTCATGATTCTTGAAGTTGCGACTCGAAGAAATGACGTTTTTGCCCTTCGGGAAACACTTTTTACTCAAACTTGTTTTCTTTTGTATTTTTCACTTCTTTAGGCTTGATTTGAATTTGACAAAGCTTGTCAATGTCTATTAAACCTTCC
This sequence comes from Cornus suecica, assembly GCA_963922005.1. Lineage (NCBI taxonomy): Eukaryota > Viridiplantae > Streptophyta > Magnoliopsida > Cornales > Cornaceae > Cornus > Cornus suecica. Next base: position 77,761,231 of record OY998243.1, read on the forward strand.
CGACTCCATAATTCACTCAACATGGTTATTGTCTAGAACATGTCAAACACAAATAATACTATAAATGTTCTTACAATCTCCCCCTTGGCATTTATAAGACAAAATTATATTTTACAAAGATATCATCACGAATAACAACATAATATATATACCTATGAACACACACCAACAAACATAAACATAGACTATCAGATTGCCCTCATGACGATCTTCTAATCCTGTAACCACAACACTAAACAACATATCATGAAAAACAAGTGTGGAAAACAGATATAATGATCATAAGAATAACATAACAACAATGCAAGCATAATGATCATCATCGTATAAACATTATCCTTCCGGCGAGGATTTTTAGTCCCGATCAACTGGGCCCGAGCTTCTTCCTTGAGATTTATGTTCAGTAGTCTTCTCTCCTTTTTATGCGAGCACTCTGCTACTTTGTGGTAGGAGGCCTGGTTACTCATATTGAAGAACAACTTTTTGCATTTCTATATTTTGATTATCTTATTCTTTCTTCTTTCAACATTCATAAGCATGCAAAAGGTATTTCAAAGCATAGATCAATCTAGCATAGCTCATGAACCTACATATAACTTCGGATTAGATGAGAAAGATTAAAAGTTTCAACAAGTATTACACTCAATTCCGAAGTAAAACAAGCAACCAAAGTTAATGAATTCTAAAAATAATACTTAAACATGTCAAGTGAACAACTCATATCATTAAGTCAGATTAATATCTTCCATTCTCATAAGCATAATAAGATCGGTAAATATGAGAATAGGATAAAATATGACAACCCTTTGTACCCTTAGCCAAACTCAACATGCTAAGAATTTTTATTATTTTTATCATAATGATGCATGCATGAATAATCCTAATAGTAACAAAACATGATGCATGCAGAATAATAAAAAAATAAAATAAAATAAACATGCAAAAAAAATGCATGATAATGTGTTAATTATATGATAAAAGATAATACAAGATATTCCTAGAATGATACATATGAAGAAATTTATTCTAATGAGAACAGACCATTAGATTTTCTAAGATGCACATGCTTTTGAAAATCTAATGGTTTTGTAGAAATGTCTGTTGACTGAGAATCTATGGATATATACTCGAGACCTTTCTGAGAATTAGAGTCAAGTGTTCCACATTCAATATGAGCAACCAAACAATGTAGTTCATCTTTCCTAACTCATACTCGTTTAATTTTCGATGGTCTATTTGCTAGCCTAAATAATCTCTTCACCTCTTCACTCAACACCCGAATTTTATTTTCAACATTGTGTCATTTATGAGTTCTATGCTTCCACTCTGATTTCAAAGTTTCTCCGCTCAACTTTAAACACACGGGTCATATGTGACATTTCACTCCACAATGACGACATACTAAGATAAACCTTTGAAAACCATTGATCGAACCCTTATTGAATCTAGAGGTAAAGGAAGGCTTACTCTCAACTAGTTTTTTAACATAAGATTGAGCATTAAAATTCCTATCATAATTACCTTGAGAAAAACTAGATACTACTTGGGAATCCCTAACAAAAATTGTTTTGGAAACAATGTTAGAATCACTCATTGTTCCTTTGATCCTAACCCCTTTGTATTTCCTGCAGATTTTCCCATACTCAACATATGATTAAACTTAAGAGTTTCACTAGACCATTTATGAATAGTTGAGTTAGCATCCTTCAATTCATTTTCCAAATCCCCACTCCTTGTAGATTTCTTACTCAATTCCAACCTTGGAGTTCTTAGTTCCTCATTGAGATCATCTACCATCTTCAAAGCCTGAGTCATTTCTTGTTCAAACTTAGCTAACTCTTCAGATAGTTTAGCATTTTAGGTCTGCATGAGATTTAAGGTCTGAGAACTATTGGTCAACTCATCTCTTAGGGACTGTCTTTCCTTATCAATACTATTGAATCGAACTATATATTTTGAGAAGACTTTGCTAAGATATGTGAACTTTTCATAAAGTTTGTTATAAGCATCTTCACACGAGTCCCCACGATCTTCATTATCCTTAGAATCTTCATCCCCAAACATTACCCAACTTGCAGCAATTTCATCGACCTCCTTACTTTGTGCAGTAAACACGGTGAAATTCTCAGACTCATCTCCTACCTCCGAATTTGCCGCATCACTAGCTGATCAATTATCAGATCTATCATCCTAAGTGTTTGCTAGACCTTTTGTCCTTTTTGACTTGTTAGCGTACTCCGTAGCAATGTGACCAAACTCTTGACACTCAAAACATTGATGTTTCTTCTTCTTATGATCAAAATTTTCATTTTGATTATGGGTTTTTCTATTTTTAGAATCATATGATTTATCTCCAAACTTTTGTTCTTTAATCACTTATTGACCATAAGAAGATTTTAAAAACTTATGAAACTGTTTCATGATCATGTCAAACTATCTTGGTCTAACCTCATCTTCTTCATCAGACTCACTATGATCCTCCTTAGTGATTTTCAAAGCTATGCTCTTCTCTTTTGTGCGCTTGAATTCTTAGAGGATTGATCACACATATCCATCTCATAAGATTTCAAATTTTCAGCCAACTCTTCAAGTTTAATTTCTTTGAAACTCATGATTTCGGATATAACAGTAACCTTAGACAGAAAATGTTCAAGTAGAGACCTAAGAAGTTTATTCATTATGGTAGTTTAGGAAATGGGCTCTCCTAGATTGTGACAACTTGTTACTATGTTAGTCAATTTAGTCTCAAAATCTCCAAAAACTTCATTGATAAGGCATAGGTGCGGTAAGTTCTGGTTAAAATGTCTGGTTTGGCCCGTTTTTTATTCCAAGATACATCGACAACTCTTCCATCTCAAAGTGCGTGCACCACACATCATGTATGATTTGTGCTCAATATTGTCCATTTTAGGCCCCTATCTTACTATTGTTACGTCTTTATAATCCATTATTTGGTATTTTTATGTCGTTTGTGTGTTTAAGCATGTTTTAGAAGCTTAATGAAGATTACGAGCTAACTTTGGTGAGTTAACTAGAGAAATGCTTGTGTCTATTCAAAAGAGAGAGCAAAAGAGGTGTTTTCAAGAGAAAAGTGTCTCCCGAAGGGCGAAAGCGTCATTTTTCGGAGCTGCAACGTCAAGAATCATACCGAGAGAGTCGAAGGGGTTCAAACGGAGCAATTATCAAGAAACGTTGGTTCCGGGGATTTTGCTACGCATGCCCTACACTTCCAATAGCTAAACGTGGCTAGAAAGTGCCATTTTTACGCTTGAAGCGTAGCTACCTACACTTGGATTGAAGCGTAGCTGCGACATGAACAGTGTTTTCAGCAGAATTTTTTAGTCAACTTTGGACAGTCATATCTCAGTCAAAAAAGGTTCAAATGGGGTGATTCTTGATCCTATCATCAAGATATTGAAGTCATATTTCCAACTATATATTATACGCCTCTATCCAATATGTGTAGCTCCAGATATGATCAAAATAGTGAGTGGTGTCATGCAAAAAAAGCTGAAAATTTTATATTCGGGCCAAAATCCTATTTTGACCCCGATAACTTTAAGTTCGACTCCAACACCTCTATACATGTAATATACACATATTATACATCATATATTAGGATTTTTCTTGGTTGAGGGTGAAATTACGAAAAAGAGTAATCATATTCCACAAGTTAGGGTTTCATTTGGCTTTGTCTATAAATACCAAGCTTTACTATAGATCTAAGGGACTTCTCTCCATATAATTTTGGGACTTCTTTCTACCCAATTATCAGATTCATATCATTCAAAGGGATGAGTCATTCAAGACCTAGAGATCCGGAGAAGACGACCATGGAAGGCGATTCTACATCAACGATGCAGTCTCTTTCCACCATGAGCAACTAATTCGGTATCTAGGGTTTTCTAACAAAACCCTAGCCAAGTAATGTAGTTCTTTTATTTATTTTCAATTGTAACAAGGGGAAGTTGTGACCATACTGTGATAATTGATTGTAGATGTGTGACCGTTTTTATTCTTGACACAAGATTTTATATTTATTCTTAATTCTTGTCTTAGATTGAATGAATATATCTTCTTCACCAATCATGATTATTATAAATTAAAAGTGATTTTCTACAACAATGGTAGTAATAAAACTCAAAACCTTAGGTTGACACAGGTCATGCCTTGGCGAGTTGATATAGACATGTTTTAGTTTATTTTCAATCATTATGAGTAGATTAGAGTAATTTAATTGACATGTACTAGTCAGTTCATTCATGAGATGGGTTGTCGTGATCCGGTTGACCGTAATCCTATTTGGGGTCGAATTTAATTATTTGCGGTACGACCTGATTCACAATTATGGATCACCCTCTTGCAATTGAAAGAATTAAGAATTATCTTATGTGGTTAGTGGTGGAGTATGAAAACCCTAGATTTTATTTCTATTGTTGTTGTCATAATCTATCTGTACTTGATTTCTTAGTTAATTAATCAAAACCAACAAACCATACTTTTCTAGGAATTCGAGAGTATTATTTTACGAGAATTCAGAATACGACTTAGTATTTATGGGATCGATAACCTTTCACAAGTCGTTTCTATACTACAATTGACTCGTGTGCTTGTAATGAGTAAAACCTAAACCGTCATAAGGGTGCATTCTTAACACATATTTTTAACACACCCCGACGAACATCAATGTACATCAAAGAATAAGGTTTAAGTCATTGTTGGTGAAATTACCAAGAAGGCCAACTCTTCACATTTATCTATATATACACGATCCTATAACAGTGTTGGGTTGGTTCATAGAGCTTTACACACGTTCAACTTCAGAGCAACCTCTGAAGTCATATATCTTCACATAAGAGAAGCCATATTCAAACCTAGAGATCCGGAGAAGAAGACCATGGAGAGTGTTTCTACATTAGCAATGCAGTCACCTTCCACCATGGCTAAATAACTCGGTATCTAGGGTTTTCTAGCAAAACCCTAGCCAAGTAATGTAGTTTTTCATTATTTTTAATTGTAACGAGGGGAAACTATTGACCATACCGTGATGATTGTAGTAGATAAGATATCGTTTTGATTTCCAATATAAAATTCTATACTTGTTCTAAATTCTTATCTTAGATGGAATGAATATAATATTTTACACAATCATGATTATTCAATATGGGTTAGAACTCGGATGTTTAATTTATGATTTTCTACATAATGGTGGTAATAAAACTTGAAACCCTAGGTTGATACAGGTCATGCCTTGGCGATTTGAGATAGATATGTTTTAGTTTATTTTCATGCAATATGAGTATATTAGACTAATTTGATTGACATGTACTAGTCGGGTCAGTCATGAGATGGGTTGTCATAATCCGGTTGATGGTAATCCTTTTTAAGGTCGTATTTAGCTATTTGTGGTACGACTTGATTCACAGTTTATGGATCGCCTTCTTACAATTGTTACATTGATGAACTATATTATGCGGTTAGTGGTGGAGCGATGAAAACCCTAGTTTTCTCTCTTATCTGAATTGCAAACTAATTTACTTTGCTTTCTAGATAATTTTAGTTAAAATAGATAATTTGGTATTTGACCACCCAAACCAAACAACTTTGCAGAAATATAATTCAGTGTTTTTGAACTATTAAAGTGAACAATCTAATCTCTGTGGGATCGATATCCCTTACTCAAGTCATTGCTACACTACAATTGATACATGCGCTTGCGTAGGGTAAAACCTAGTGTTGTCATAAGAGGTTGTTTTTAACAACTATTTTTAGCACCCCTGGCAGCATATCATTCACCTTCTTCCATCATAAGCTGTTCAAATTTTGAATTTAGATTTTAGAGTTTCGATTGCTTAACTTTTGAAGTTCCTTCTTGAGTTACTTGGAGAATATCCCAAGCTTCTTTGGCAATTTCGCATGTGGCAATTCTCTTAAACTCACTCGCACTCACAACGTCGTATAAGCATTTAAAGCTTTGGAATTCCAACTAGCACTGTTTGACTCAGCAGTAGTCCACTCACTTGACGATTTTACTCTACATTCATTAGTAGTAGCGTCTTTCACAGTTGGAGGTGAGTATTCTACCTCTACAGCCAACCAAGCTCTCTCATCTAACGATTTAAAAAATGCTCTCATTCTTGATTTCCAATAGGTGTAATTTAAGTCATCAAACAATGAGGACCTAGATACAGATCCTCCTTCACGAGGTAAATCCATCGTCTAAGTTCAGAATCTAACCCTAGGTAGTTTACCTAAAACGGGGAAACCATGCTCTGATACCAATTGAAATTACCTAGACGATTAATGAAAATAACCTAGAAGGGGGGTGAATAGGTTTTTTGTGGACTTATTGACAAATAAAAATTAATTGCGAAAAAGTCAATTTTAATACAATTTTCTAACAAGATAAATCATGCAAAGATTAATTTAAGTGCAGAAAATAAAGCAATAGAGGCACACGATATTTTTACGTGAAAAATCTTGGAAAGACTTCAAGTAAAAATCACAGATACACTCGAGTATCGATGCACTATGAATCAAGTAGTACACAGACTCTATTAAGCTTTAGACTTACAAATCACTCATGATCTGCCTTTCTCCACTCGACATCTGACAACCTTGAATCACTCGATCTCCATGAAGTTCTCACTCCGCTCCGTACTCTGACAGCTCCGCTTCTCAACGAATCAATTAATCATGAAACCTCCTGCTTCGATCTTCGCACTCACCCGACTCTGTTTCTCAAACGAATCTAAGCAACCACATTGCACAAGGTGGTGTGTAGGTTTTTCAGAATCTAGGTCATTCAATTATGCATAGGATCATCGATGTAGAAGCACAATTGAATAAACCCCAAACAAGAGAGAACTAGAAGATATAGAATCACTCAATATTTTTCTCTCTCTATTTATCTCTGTAAAAGAATATGAACGATAGAAAAACTGCAGAGATCTTTCTAAAAAGCTCTTCTCAAATCTGTAGAGAGATGACTGAAGGAAACCTTAAGTTTACCATTTCTCGTAATTTCACATCAAACTGAGCAAAACCCTATACTATAATGTATATTATGTGTATTGCAAGTATATCGAGGTGTAAAGTCGCAGTCGCCTCAAAGGAGAACAAGTCGGGGGCAAAACGGGAATTTCCATCATCCAAATTCGCCGGACTCCTACGCCTGGGGCGTAGCCCAATATGGTGCGTGTCTGCTACGGGCGTCAAAACGGCACTTTCTAGCCACTTTTTGTTGTTGTGGGCGTAGGTCAGGTGTAGCAAAATACTCGGAACCAACTTTTCTTGATAGTTTTGCCATTTGAACCCCCTCGATTCGCTTATCATGATTCTTGAGGTTGCGACTCGAAGAAATGACGTTTCTGCCATTCGGGAGACACTTTTTACTCAAACTTGCTTCCTCTTCAATTCTCTTGTATTCTTCACTTCTTTAGGCTTGATTTGAATTTGACGAAACTTGTCAATGCCTATTAAACCTTCCTGACTCCACAATTCACTTAATATGGTTATTGTCTACAACATGTCAAACACAAATAATACTATAAATGTTCTTACACTTTGTTAATATAGAAAACATTTCCTTTAGGTAAAAAGTAGAAGTAAATTTAAAAAAACGTATTTCTAATTTTCATTTTCACATTTCAGAAAATAATAACAGAAAACATGAAACAAAATCAGCACCACGGATGACACTTTTAATAATAAACTGGGCCCAAAAGACTCATAATTCTAAATACAAGGCCTTGGTATTCTAATTCTTAGCAATTGTAATACACCATTGCGCATTTTTCGAACAAAGTTATTATACTATTCTGACAAGATAGAATAAAACTTACATAGATTTTTTACTCATATATACGTGTAATGAAAGATTATTAGCAAATCAAATCATAGTCTAGTTGATACCATAGTCTGAGTTTAGTTTGATTATATCATATGATTTACTTTAACTTTAAGCCAAATATTTTAAAAACTAGAATCACTAGAATTGGTTCCTAGCTTGGGGGTATGAGAATTCCAGGTTTGATTTGTTGAACTCATAAACCTCCGCGCATTAAATAAAGCTTAAATTGGATTTTTAGGTTGGGTATGTACGTTTTGTAATTCAAGATATGTGTAATACTGTAGTATTATTTTTTAATATAATATAATATGTCACAGTATATATATATATATATATATATATATATATATATATATATATATATATATATATATATATATAAAATAAAATAAAAGAATATGTTAGGCCGAGTCTAGAATTTGATTCTATGTCCTTAAGACATATTCGTCCCGCTATGGTGCTCACGGTCTTTATAGCGTCTATCTCTCAAAATACAACGACCTTCCTTCTCCAATAGCAGCACTACAAATTGAAAAATACTTGAACCTCTTCTGTGTTGTACTCTCTACAACTACTAATACTATATGTATGTCCATATATATGCAGAGAAGTGGAGAAGGAAGAATGGAGAGAAGAAATGAATTTTTGGAATTCTGTAATGATTTGCAAATGAATCAAAAAGGGTATTTATAGCCAAACTGGTGCCTGTTCGGGTCAATCCGAACCGTCACCAGACACATCTGTTCGGCCCGAACAGGTATTAGGCACATTGGTTCGCCCCTAAACCAGTACCGGTCACGATGGTTTGACTCGAACCGACACCAGACGTGTTGGTTCCGTTCGGTCACACCGATTCAGCTTTTGGGTCATATGACCCAACCCAAATTCGAACAAATTTTGTCCAAAAAGAAATGGTCAAACCCAAATTGAAATCGCACCCGCACCAATATCACAAAACCTTGGGTGCCCTTGTCCCAAATTCAAAGTTCAAACTAGGTATATATTAACATATCACTAGTTTACTTTTTCTTCAATGCGGGATAAATTTCCACATCTTTGTTTCAAATGGGTCACTTTGAGAATTAATATCTCATTCAATACTTAATGGTTTTGAACAAGTAAATATACCAAATTAATCTTCTTACTAAGGATAACACATTGACACTTTGTTCCGCTCATTTCGGAGTACGAATTCCACTTTTATTTTAGCACCAAGTTACTAAAAACATTTGTTTGCAAAACCATTATTCCAACATGTTTTTAGAGGAAAGCTTCAATTTGATTTAGACCAAATTGTTCTGTTTTGTACGTGTTTAGAGGAAGGATGACTTGGACCGAGTTTAATTACTATATTGGTAGATAATTCAGTTCGTAAAACTTAGGACCTGCTTGGTATTGAACTATGAAAATAATTTTTTGTATTTTGAGTAGTAAAAAATAAAAAATACCTAAAACTTCTTACTTGGTAAGTTGTTTTGTAAAATAATTTTTGAAAATTCAAATCCAATAATATATTTTTGGAGAACAACTTTAAGTTTTTCTCAAAAACAAGGAAAATAGACAAAACACGGAGTACAACTTAAAGTGGAAAGGCTTAGGTCATATTTTATCCTTCGCTTAAAAAAAAAAAGACATCGCTCCTAGAGCTCTCTCTCCAAGCTCCATCTCTGCCATGGCTACCTCTCTCTCAGGCTTCTGATTCTAGGGTTTGCTTAATCTTCACTTTATGGTAAGATCTATATCAAATTTCAATTAAATATACATATATTTGTATGGGTGTTTATACATATATATATATATATTTATGCTTATGTCCTTTGCTGGCCCTTTGAGCTAAGCAACCCCATGCTTTCATCCAATCTAATCCTCCTTTCAAGATGAAAATAAAAGTTAACCATAGACCCTTGATGAATATTAGTATGAATTCAAAATCTATAAACTCGTGGGATAGCTTTTCAGAAGCTACAATAACTTTTAACTAGCAGTAATTAAATTGGCCGGGGCTCAAACATATATGAATACATGCATGAATTTGTGGATCAATTAATTGAACACATCATTTTATTCCTGCAGTTTGGTGATGAAGAGGTTGATGTGAGATGGGGAACCGGTACTAGTAGTACTTCTGCTATACTACATGCACGTGCAACAGAAATGACAATATATAGAAATCACAAATTCATGTGGGCATTCTATGCGGGGAATGCTGATGAAGTTATTTATCAAATTATATTTGCTCTTTATTATGTTTAACTAAACTTGATGATTGTATAATTAAAAATGCATTTGACACTAAGGGTCTGATTGGTAGTAGTATTTTTTTGTTTGTTTATGAGTTTTGTGTTTATAAACTTGTTTGGTTAGTGTTTTTGGGATATGTGTGTTAAAAAAACATTTTTTCACTTAGGCAAATTTTAGGCATATTCCAATAAACATGAATTTGGTATTTATTGGGGTGTTTCTCACTTACACTTTCTTCACTTTATAATATATTTTATTATTTTATTATTTATATTATTAAATTATTATTTATTAATTTATATATTAATTTATAAATATATTCTATTTATTAATTTATTATTATTTCATTATTTAATTAATTTTATTTATAAATTATTTATTCATTTTTAATTATTTAAAAATATATTTTATTAATTTATTATTATTATACACATTTTTTATTATTATTATGAAGTATTTATTTGTTATTATATTTACTTATTATTTATTATTATATTTATTTTTTATTATTATTTATTTCATTTTGTTTATTATTTATTATTTTCATTATATGCTTAAATATGTTTTATGTAATTTATTATTTATTTTATTAATTTATTATTATTATTATATTTTATTTTATTTATTATTTATATTATTAAATTATTATTTATTAATTTATATATTAATTTATAAATATATTATATTTATTTATTTATTATTATTTCATTATTTAATTCATTTTATTTATAAATTATTTATTCATTTTTAATTATTTAAATATATATTTTATTAATTTATTATTATTATACTCATTTTTTATTATTATTATAAAGTATTTATTTGTTATTATATTTACTTATTATTATTATTTATTTCATTTTGTTTATTATTTATTATTTTTATTATATTTTTTAATATGTTTTATGTAATTTATTATTTATTTTATTAATTTATTATTATTATTTATTATTATTGTATTCATTTTTTATTATTATTATATTTTATTTTATTTATTATTTATATTATTAATTTTTAATTATTGATTTTTATTTTTTCAATTTCAACCCAAAAAACATCTCTACCAAACATACTTATGTTTTTGGATGAATAAACAAAAAAACAAAAAATGTATTTTTTGTTTATTTCAACACAAACACAGCTCTACCAAACAAGCCCTAAAAGGTATTATATTTGAAAATTATTTTATTTACCTAACTCTCATTTTTATTGTAATTTTGTGGTATTGTATTTGTGCCGTCTCTATGGTATTAAAAATACTTGGTTAAAAATAGTCTCTTTAATAATTATTGCATCATTGATTAAATTTATTTTTTTAACAAATGCAAAAAACTGTTTTATAGTTTTACTAGCCAAGTAAATTTTTGAGTTTTGTTTTCTGAAAACTGTTTTGTAGTTTTACCGGCCAAGTGAAATTTTTAATTGAAAAAATTGAAAATTGTTCTATGTTTTTGTTCTCGGAAAATTATTTCATAGAACAATTATCAAAATTCTGTACCAAGCATGCTTGACCTTAATTATTCTCATAAACTTCAAATTGATACATTTGTCTCCATGATGAGAATGACATTGATGCACCTATTCAATGAAAAGAAACGTGATTACAAATTTATTTACTCTCTGTCTATTTTTAGTGATAAATGGTAAACTATTATTTTATATAGCAATCATGAATTTGAATTGAGATACAAACCAAAATGCTTCCTTAGGCCATGTTTGGTAACGTTTTTGTTTTGATTTTTTTTTGTTTTAATTTTCAAAAAAAAAATCAAAATCTAAAAGTTGTTTGGTAAAATAAGTTTTGTTTTAAATAGATTTTAGAAAAGTCAAAATTAATCATAAAAAATTGTCAAATTTTGAAATTTTGTAAACAATTTTGGAAGCCCGTTTTGAATTTTCTTAAAGCAACTATTTCTCGAAGCCACTTTGGAAGCTTTAAATATACTATTTTATATTTCAAAAGTAAATTAAATTTTATTACCATGTGTTTAAAATCGAAATAAAAATTAAAAAATAAAGCTATTTCAAAATAATCTTATCTTTATAAAAATATGGACATAATAAATATAAATAATAATAATAAATAAAATAGAACAAAATAAATAATGAACAAAAATGAATAAATAAATATTAAATATTAAATAAATTTAAACAAAAAACTAAATAAAATGAATAAATAATTAAATAAAAGTTGAGTTATAAATAATTAAAAATAATAAATAAAATAAACAAAACTAAAATGGATAAATAATAAATAATAAATATATATATATATTTAAATTAGTTCATGATTTATTAATTTTAATTTTTTCGTTACCAAACACATTTTCAGTTTTTAGCTTTTAAAAATTCCATAATAAATGAATTTTACCAAACAAGTTTTACTTTCTATTAAAATGACAGGATTTTACTTTCTATCAAAATCACAGCAGAATAAATTACAATTTTCAATTTTGTAAAAAATATTACAGCGAAAAGAAAAATCATAGCAGTACCAAACCTGACCTTAATTACTTCCTTGCAGAATCCATTAATTATAACATTATATATATTCACCAAATTAAAATCGATGACAATAGAAAGATTACTAAAACTAGATAAATGTCTTACCTTAAATACATTTGACTTTCTTATTAAAGACACGCATGCAGGTAATCTTGGGTTAAAAATGTCTGTAATAGTTGTAACTTTATATATTTATTTAATTTCCTGTAAGCATGTTGAAGTTGCCGGTAATATCTACATTCATTTATGAGTTTGACCTGAATATAAATATGCCAATATATAGGGGACTTTTTAGATAAGTGGCATTAAAAGCATGCTAGTGAGATTCATATCATCATTCACAGGCAAGATATATAAATTTGGCAAAAGAGCTTAAAACCCCCTATATGCTTCTCGTGTTTTTTGGCTCCATTTTATTACTCTTACCTTTTTAAAATAAGTAAATTATCCCGTTTATATCACTTTATACCTAAATTATTTCTAAAATTTCATTTTATCATTATCATTTGTATTAAAATTTAAACAAAATATATATATTGAATTTTCTTTATAAAATTCCAAAATAATATATAAATTTCGAAAAAATATATAAAATTTGAAACAAATATATAAAATTCATAAAAATTATATAAAATTCTAAAAATATATAAAATTAAAAATATATATTTTTTAAAAATATTAAAATTTATATTATATATTTTAAAATATTAATATTAAAAATATATATTAAAATTTTAAATGTATATATAAATTTCAAAATTTATATTTTTTTCAAAATTTATATATTATTTTTGAATTTTATAAAAAAAAAATTCAAAATTTAACATATATATTTTTGAATTTTATATATTTTCTTTAAATTTTAATACAAATGATAATGATAAAATGAAACATTGGGGATAATTTGGGCATATAGTGGTGTAAATGGGGTAGTTTGGTTGTTTTAAAAAGATGAGAGTAATAAAATGGGCCAAAAAAAAGTATAGGGGGTATTTTACAACCCTTAGAAAAGCACATGGGAGTTTTATGCTCTTTTGCTTATAAATTTTGATAAGACGGTTAAGATAATTCTTATGTTTGAAAAATTAAAAAATACGAATAAATGCTTAATGCATTGTTTGCTAAAATCCTTTAAACAAAAACAAACTCCTTTTACATAATCCCTCTGTCCCAATTTATAAGTTTTTTTTTGGGAATTCAATTTTTTTAAGATGTTATATTGGTAATAAATGAAATATCAAATTTACCATTTGTGACACCCCCAAATTTCCATGCATAGGTTGGCCACGCCCATACACAGAAAATTAGGAGCATCAGTAATTGATAACATAAGCACAGAATATAAGACATAAAATAGAAATATAATAATAACAACAATAACAAAATAAGGATACAACTTATACATGAAGAAGATCACTCTCAATACATCCTTAAATAAAATAAGTCCCACACAGTACAACTTGGAAATCCCATAAACATGGACCCCTAGAAACACACTTATAAGAAATACAACATATGACATTTATCGGATCCTACCCTGGAGTGGAAGGAAAATATGATAGAACCGGACGGATAGATATGAAGTCCTCAACCCTGCTGGTGAAACTGCCGAGGACCTGAAACAACAAAAATGTGGGTTAAACCCACGAGCAAGTACAACTCTACATGATCCCAAGCAGAGTACCAAAATCCATCCCCTTTCCTAGTGACACCTAATCCCAAAATTATATTATAAAATAATAATATACTTAACTATAAATATAGTCACTAATATACCACCATTTAATATAATTATGTTTATAAATTTCTTACATTAATCTGATTTTTCCATACAACATCCAATCCATGCCCTACCATAACCACGTACCCGACAACTCACCCATGTCCCGTGGTACTAGTTAGACTGCAGTAATAGTCAGCCTCCTTATGGTTCCTTATAAATTTCCAAAACATAATCATTTAATTTAAATCTTATGATTTTTACGAATTTAATAATTCACTCGTAATCTTTATTCGGGAACGTATAACAATTTATAAGGTCGAGCCTGGGGGGTCCAGGGGGGGCGGCACGACCATTACCTGAGCGCCCCCCTGGCGGGGTCTGGGGCAGCGCCCCAGCGCCAAGGTATACGGTATTTTATACGGTCGAAACTATTTATTTATACGATCGAAAATACGTAATCTAGTATAATTCGTGATACACATAATAACAATATAAATCAATGTCCAGAGTCTGATAACAAAGAAAATAGAGAAAAACAATTACATAAATATGCAATATTTTTCTAATAACAGTTTTGAAATCTTTGTCAACATTGAAACCTAAAATATTTATGTATTCAGATATTTATACTAAGTTCCAACCATATACACATCATCAGAATCATACCAACAAGACACATAACCACGAATTCATACATGTATAGCTACACATGGTAAAAACAGATTTGTATGTATAGCTAGATATAAACATAGTCTCATGCATATATCAATATATCACCACAAATCTCTATATATATACAAGATCTATACACATAATCATGGATCTGTACATATATGTATAACCAAAATATAAATCATCATATATATATATGAATATAAATATACTCTAACAGATTTGTACATATATGTCTATATAAGTCTACTAATCTCTACCTATATGCAAGATCTGTACATATGATCATGGATCTATACATATACATATAAACAGAATATATATCATCACATAAATAAACATGAATATGAACATACTCTAACAGATCTATACATATATGCCTATATAGATCCACGAATCTCTACATGTATACAAAATCTATATATATACTTACGGATCTATACATATATGTATAAATAGAATATATAAGTCACATAAATAAACATGAATATGAATATACTCTAATATATCTATACATATATGCCTATATAGATCCACGAATCTCTACATATATACAAGATCTATATATATACCTACGGATCTATACATATATGTATAAATAGAATATATAAAAGTGATATATGAACATGATTTACACATACATATACATATATGAAAAATATTATTTAGTAGATTATAGATGCACAAAGTAAAGACTACGAAATTTTAGTACAAAGAGGAAGAGTAGAACATATGTCTTGCCTGTAATGTAGAGCTGAATCCACCACAAGTATAGATCCAAACCAATTCTAAGCTCTCAACCTCTAAACCCTCACAATTTCGGGTATAATTGATGAAGAAGAAGAAGTAGTAGAATAAATGAGATGGGGGCTAGATCTGAAGTTAAGGATGCTTATATAGAAGATGTTAGGGTTAAGAAAATGTCCAAACTAACCTTGTATTATGCATAAATCACCAAACTGCCCAAACACTAATGACAACCTTGCCCCCATTCAGATCACAAAATTTCATTATAACCTAATAGAGTTAAAAATACTAAGATAGCCTCATTCAATAATTTAAACACCCAATATGCCATCCAAAATAAATAAGGGAATAAATATCCATTAAATATGAGGTATTACACCATTGGTTTCACCATGGTGATGTGATGATATATTATGTAGATGATTTATAATTTCAATGCATGAAAAATAAATTAGTAAAGTGGTATGATAAAGTGTTTTGACTTTTCAAATGAGACACTTATTTTGGGACGAAAAAAAAATAAAAAATGAACGCTTATTTTGGGATGAAGGTAATATGATTTGTTAACTACCAATTACTCAAAAAATTTAAGTTGTTAGAGATGGTGTAACTTAAATATTTATATCATTCAACACGCCCCCTCACGTGTGACCTTCTTTTGGCTCTGATATCATGTTAACTATCAACTATTCCAAAATCTAAAAGTTTAATCTGTTAGAGATGATGTAACTTAAATATTTAATCATTCAACATGTCCCCTCATATGTGGCCTTCTTTTTTGTCCAACACGTGAAACAATAAAATTTCAAATATGAGTGACGGTGATGTTCAAACACAAGACTTTCTGCTCCGATATCATGTTAACTACCAATTACTCCAAAAGTTTAAGCTTTTTAAAAAATGTGTAACTTAAATATTAAATCATTCAACACGCCCCCTCAAGTGTGACATTTTTTTTGGTGATGTTTGAACACATGATTTTCTGCTCTGATACCATGTTAACTACCAACTATTTCAAAAGCTTAAACTTTTAGAGAGAGTGTAACTTAAATATTTATATCATTAACATAATTTAGGGTTAATTTCACTTTCACTCCAAAGATTTACCCTATTTATATTTTGAACAATTTGAATTTCAAATATCTCAATTACATCCATAGAGATAGACCGATGTAAGTTGTTCACCACCTGCTTGTACAATTTGTACAAAGATTAATCTTACTAACAATAATTTGTATAATTACCTTTTTAATTTGTGCTAAATGTTTTACAATGTTCCAATTTAAAAAGGGATATTATTATGAACCCCATGTGATTTTTAAAAATAATAACTAGCCCCCTCCCGTTCAAAAAATTCCCTTGTGGTTTCAATCTTTAATCAAATTGCTCCATTCTCTCTAATTTAAGACAAAAAAGCCCCTAATGAAACCAGAAGGGGATTTATAGATATAAAACTATAAGGGAGTTTACTAATAAAAAAAATAGGTTAACATCATTTACACCCCTGAGATTTACTTTATTTTCAATTAAATGAAGTTTTTATATATATTTTACGATAAATAATATTTTTTTTCTTTATAACTAAATAAAAATTAATGCCAAAATATTTTTTCAAACTACCAACTAGGGTAAAATATACAAAATTAAGTTTGAAATATAAAAGGAAAATATTTCGAACTACGAGTTAGAATTTTTTTCGTTTTTAATTTTTTATATATATATTTTACTATAATTTTTTTTTTGATTTATGTAGGAATAAAAAATTAAAATCAAAATATTTTATTTTGAACTTAATAATGGAAAAACAAATTTCTCCAAAATCTTTTTGTTGAACTTAATATAAAAAACAAATTCGGTAAAAAAGAATATTTTAGAACGAAAGAAAATATTAATTTTTGATCAAAAATTAATATTTTATGCCAATTTACTTTTTGAACTTCATATAAAAACAAATTTGGCAAAAATATTTATTTTATGCCAAAATTAAAAAAAATTAATTTTTTATTTTCGCATAAAAAAAATTGGTAGTTCAAAAAAAAATATTTTGGTAAAAAAAGGTATTTTTTCTCGATATTAAGTTCAAAATAAAATATTTCCGTATTAATGTTTTATTTGGCATTAATTTTTTGAACTACCAATTCTTTTTTTCGGCATATACCAATTTTTTGGCATTAATTTTGGTTCAAAATAAAATTCTTATTTTTTTATTTACCAAAATATATATTTTTGAACTATCAAATTTTTTTTATGTGGAAATAAAAAATTAATACCGAAAAAATTATTATTTTTTATTTCAAACTTAATTTTGTATATTTTACCCTAATTGATAGTTTGAAAAAAATATTTCGGCATTAAGTTTTTATTTAGTCATAAATAAAAAAAAATATTATTTATAATAAAATATATATAAAAAAAATCATTTGATTGAAGATAAAGTAAATCTCAGGAGTGTAAATAAAGTTAACCCATTTATTTCTATGAATAAACTCCCCTACAGTTTTATATCAGTAAACCCGCCTCTAATTTCATTAGAGGCATTTTTGTCTTAAATTAGATGAAAGGGGGCAAGTTGATCAAAAATTGAAACCACAAGGGGGTTTTTTGAACAAGAAGGGGGCTAGTTGATCAAGTTTTAAAATGATAGGGGGATTTTCTGATAATATTTCATTAAAAAAAAGGCTTACATGAACAATGTAGTACTTTTGTCCCATATTAGTTATTCACTATTGTAATTTTATTTGTCCAGTTCGAATTCCAATGCAATTTAACCTCTCACTTTCCTCAACTACCTTTCTTCCACTAACTTTAAATAAATACCGGACTCCACATAATACTATATTATTAAGGACAAAATTAAAATTTGTACATTAGTCCATCTAAATTAATAAAATATTAAAAAAATTAAATTGAATAACTATTTAGGGAGGAGGGAGTAATAAAGTTTGACCAATAAAAAAGCGATCGCGTGGCCAATAAATTTAGATAATGGTTGTCATGTCATTGCAGAGGATAGAGAAAGCAGGCGTACGGTACTCTGTTTGCTAAACAACATGATGATGCAGCAGGGAGCATTGACTTGATCATGCATACATTCACTGTCATACATATTCATAATATCATATAGTACATGGACTAGGGTCCAGGGAGGTACATACATATAGGTATATATATAGTAATATATACGTATTACTTTGTAGAATGTGTCCCTCGTTTATCACAATTTTCAGTTCGTACAATTTACGCTGGCACACCAGCCTGGCCTCCACATACGTAGTAATGGTATTTTTCCTTTCGAGAAAGCATATATATCTGATTTTCTTCTCATTTTCGTATTGTTCAAATTTATTTATATATCATTGCCGCACAGGTTTATTTGCGAAAAAAATTCCGGTGCGAAATTTTTTCATTTATTATAAAATGTATGTATAAATTTATTTTATTTTCAAAATATTGCCACTTACCCTCATTTTGCTTTAAAACAATATAAAATTCATAAAATATCCTTCTAATCTAATAAAAATAATAAATATATAATTAATAATAAATAATGTATAATAAAATAAAAAGAATTTTTTTGAAAGAAACCGGCTTATTTTTTTTAATCATAAATAAATAAATATAAAAAGATTTAAACAGATATGCTTATTTTTTTTAATATTTTTGAAAATAAAATTATAATTATTTTGTTGATGATTTTCTTAAATATATTTTTTATAAGGGTAATTTGCAGCCAAACCCCCTGAAGTTTGCATCTATTCCACTTAGATGCAGATTCTCAGAATTTTGACACAAACACCCCCTGAAGTTTGGTTTTGCTTGCCATAACATCCCAAATGACGAAAATACCCTTCACAAAATTCCAAAATATTAAGGGTAATGTAAAATGACCTTTATGCCCCAACCCCAAATATATAAAATTTCGAAAAACATATATATAAATTCAAAAATATATATAAAATTCAAAAAAATGTATAAAATTCGAAAACAAATATTTAAAATTTGAAAAAAATATATAAATTTCGAAAAATATATATAAAATAAATATATATATATATAATTCTAAAATATATATATATAATTCAAAAAATTATATAATTTCGATAAACATATATAAATTTCAAAAAATATATAAAATTTCAAAGTTTATATATATATTTTCGAATTATATATATATTTCAAATTTTATATATTTTTTTGAATTTTTGATATATATTTTGAAATTTATAAAAATTCAAAATATATATATTTTCAAAACCAAAATTCAAAAAATTATATAATTTCGAAAAACATATATAAATTTCAAAAAATATATAAAATTTGAAACATATATAAATTTCAAAAAATATATAAAATTTCAAAGTTTACATATATATTTCAAATTTTATATATATTTTTGAATTTTTGATATATATTTTGAAATTTATATATGTTTATCAAAATTATATAATTTTTTGAATTTTATATATATATTTTGAAATATATATATTTTAGAATTTTAAATATATATTTTTATTTTATATATATATTTCGAAATTTATATATTTTATTCTAATTTTATATTTTTTTTTTCAAAATTTAAATATTTGTTTTCGAATTTTATACATTTTTTCGAATTTTATATATATTTTTGAATTTATATATATATTTTTCGAAATTTTATATATTTGGGGTTGGGGCATAAATGTCATTTCACATTACCCTTAATAGTTTGGAATTTTGTGAAGGGTATTTTCGTCATTTGGGGTGTCATGGCAAGCAAAACCAAACCTCAGGGGTTATTTGTGTCAAAATTCCGAAAATCTGCATCTAGGTGGAATAGATACAAACCTCAAGGGGTGTGGCTGCAAATTACCCTTTTTATAAACATATTTTTAATTTTTTGTAATTATATTTTATTTAAAAAAAACTAAACTAGATTATTTTTTTAATCAAATGTTAAATAAATAAAAATAATTTAATATTTTTGAAAAAAAATATATAATTGTTTTGTTGATGATTTTCTTAAACATATTTTCAGTTTTTTGTAATTATATTTTATTTAAAAAAAAAAACTAACTAGATTATTTTTTTAATACAATGTTAAATAAATAAAAATAATTTTAATATTTTTGAAAAAAAATATATAATTGTTTTGTTGATGATTTTCTTAAATATATTTTTCTTAAACATATTTTCTATTTTTGTAATTTTTTTAAAAAACTTATTTTTTAGGTATTTCAGACAATTCATGTCACAATAGGGACGAAACGCATATATTTTTAAATAATATAATCTCAAAAAATTATATGGGTGTTATAGACACTATATGTATACTACATGGGTTAAACGCTTCCCAACCTTGAATAAATGGTACGAAATAATGTGTATTTAAGCATGAGGTATCTATACAAAAGTTAAAATCCTAGCTAATTGATTTTAAATATTTAATTTCAGATTATGAGGCATAATATATACCAATATAAGAATACAATTAACACCTTAAAATATCTTTACTAAGGTGTTTCTTGAAAAAATTAAAAATTTTAAGAATTATTTTAACCGGTGCTTGCAAAAATTAATTCGAAGCTCTTTAAACAAATATAAGAATTATATATTTGAATATATATATATATAAGTAATATGATGAGGTCAAAGCATAACTCAAGTCATAGACTCATAGCCGGTCATTTGCGTTAAATTGTAGACATGGTGGATTAAAGGCAGTGACCCTAATATGTCACGATAGATGACCTTAAGTTACGAAATCATTGTATCCGTCACATCAATAAAGTATCATCGACTGATCTAAAATAGGGAAAATATCATTTACCTCCCCTAAGATTTGATTTGTCAATATTGCACGCGAATATTTTAATTTTCAAATATATCAGTTACCTCCCTTGGATATGTAAAATTATGAAATAACCCTCGATAAATCCTCTAGACTATTGAATTTTCACATTGTTTCCACCCTAATGGGTAAATTACAGTCTCACCTCCTAAAATTCTAAAACATATTTAAAATTAAAAAATATATATATAATTTAAATATATATATAAAATTCAAAATAAATAAATAAAATTAGAAAACATATATAAAATTCAAAATATATATATAAAATTCTGATAAATATATATATATATATTTTTTGAAATATATATATCTAATTCGAAATAAATATATAAAATTCGAAAAAGATGTATAAATTTTGAAATATATATATAAAATTTGAAACAAATATATATATTTAAAATTAGAAAAAATATATAAAATTCGAAAAAAATATATAAATTTGAAATGGGTTAATTTGCAAATTCAAACATGCAAATATTTGAAGAGGCTACATTACAGGAAAGTGTTCCAATGTTTGTTGTGCAGATGGTGATAAGTCTATCAAATCCTAAGCACTTTTTTTTCTAATAGATCTGATGGGTTCTGCTAGCTATTATGCAGTTTTTTGCTTGGAAGATTGAATCATCAAAATTTTAAATTATATATATATATTTTTCTAAATTTTATATGTTTTGCGAAATTTATATATATTTTTTGAATATATATATTTTAATTATATATATATATATTTCAAATTTTATATATATTTTTTGAAATTTATATATGTTTTTCAAAATTTATACATTTTTTCATAATTTTATATATGTTTTTCGAAATTTATATATTTTTTATTTTTATATTTTTTTCAAAATTTATATATATTTTCCAAATTTTATATATTTTTTAAAATTTTAGGGGGTGAAAATGTAATTTATCCATTGGGGTGGGGGGAAATGTGAAATTCAATAATTTAAGGGGTGAAACTGTAATATGAATCTGAGGGATATTTTGGGTACTTTATCCCTTTGACCTCGTTGACTTTGGATGGAGGGATGAAAGTGATAGAAAAAACTAACCTGAAAGAAGATAATTGATACATTTGAAAATTAATAAATACCGCGTACAATAAAATCAAACTTCTACGAAGGTAAGTAATATTTTTCCTATAAAATAACTCATCTCGAGATAAAAAGGATTCAAGACCTTGATCCCATATTCATTACATGCACTAGATTGAATTGTGTTTAAAGGATCTTCATTAATTATAAATTATCTAAGAACTTTGCTACAACAAAACTGATACATAATTCTACCTCTAAAACAAGAGAGATTATTGCATAATGGTCACATTAATCCCAACTCACATAGACAAAGTATACTTCAAAAGCTAAGAAGGACTATCTTATGGGTTTGTAATTATTTGATGTACAAATTAGAGTGGTTAAAAAAAACAATAGAAAAATATGTGTACTTGTTTTTATTTTCTAGATACATGTACATACAAGATGTTATCTTAAATCAATTTAAAAATATTGAAGAACTACTGATCAATTCAACTCATTTATCAAGCTGACTTGGTTAGTTTGGTTGTTAGGTTTAGGTGTCAAAAGTGCGGTTTCGTTGGGGTTTGTAAGAGATTAATGTTCCTCCGTCTTTAATTGGGTCTTTATTCTACTCTATTGAACAAACATGGCCCATACTTTGATTTAAAAGCAATTCACATTTTTTATTTCTGTATTTATTGACTCTTTCTGGGAAACGGAACACAAGTTTCAAACTAACCGTTAGAACTGGATAAATTTTTTACTCTTTCTTTTTTTGCTAGCCGTTGCACATTTGACTCAGTCCTGTTTCCATCTTCATCAACTTAGTTACCAAAATATAGATATATATACTAATATGGGTTAAATATTGTAACTGTATAGCGTGTATTTAGTTCATTTGAGTTTTGTGGATATATAAAGTCAATTGCATATTTCAAATTGAATCAAACATTGTCAATGAGTACATTCATGTTCTTGACAGTTAATCTTCAACTGACACATAGTTAGTGGGTGAGGATTTATTGGTTCTAAAAAATGATACCATCTGATATGTATTTAATTTGATTAGGAATAAAGATTCTTCCTCCAAATTATCTAATAGAAATGAAAAATACATTGTCCCTTATTGAATACAGTTATACAATCCCTATCATTTCAGTTTTATTGATCACGAATGAAGAGGCAATTTGACTATTCTCTTGGTGAGAGAATTATTATTCTAAACCACTCTTAAATTCTCTTCATATTTTATTTATAATTTAATTGTAAAAAAATAAATTGTATTAGACAGGCACATTTCATTTTTATTGTTTTCCGGGAGTAAATTATTATTTTTTAAAAACTCATCCTGCTAATTTATTCGAGTTTTTATCATGCCATGGACATTATAACAACCAAATAAAAAAATTAAGGTTTTGAGTCCTAATGAAAAAAATATTTGTATGTAACTTACTTGTCAATATATATATATATATATATATATCTTTTATCTTCTAATGTTTATTGCTACGCACTCAAAGAAAGATAAGTAATAATATTATAGTAGGATACTCCAAAAAAGTATATAAATAAATAGATAAAGCAGCATATAATATAGCAATCATGTCATTGTTAGTTATTTAGGGTGCGTTTGGAAATCCTGTTTTTTGTATTTATTTTCTGTCTTCAGATATAAAAACTGTTTTTGTATTTGTCTTTGTTTTTTCAGGAAAAAATTAAAAAAAAAAAGCGTTTGGATTGAGATGTTTTCACCACTTTTATTTGGTGAAAATTGTATTTTATGAATTTGGTGTTTTCAATGTTTTTACCACCTAAACAGTGAAAAAACTCAAAAAACAACTAAAAGTTGTATTTGGTGTTTTCATCACTTTTACACATTATTCACAGAAAACAGTTTTCTTGGGGAAAAAACAGTGAACAGTAAACGCGTTTGCCAAACGTGTTTTTTTTTTAGTCTTGTGAACAGTAAAAAAACAAAAACAAAAAACAGGATATCCAAACGGACCTTAAGGGTGCGTTTGGAAAACCTGTTTTTTGTATTTGTTTTTTGTCTTCAAATATAAAAACTGTTTTTGTATTTGTTTTTGTTTTTTCAGGAAAAAACTAAAAACAAAAAAACGTTTGGATGAAGGTGTTTTCACCACTTTTATTTGGTAAAAATTGTATTTTATGAATTTGGTGTTTTTATTGTTTTTTACCACCTAAACAGTGAAAAAACTCAAAAAACAACTAAAAGTTGTATTTGGTATTTTCATCACTTTTACACACTATTCACAGAAAACAGTTTTCTTGAAGAAAAAACAGTGAACAGTAAACGCGTTTGCCAAACGTGTTTTTTTTTTTAGTCTTGTGAACAGTAAAAAAATAAAAACAAAAAACAGAGTATCCAAGCGGACCCTAAACTTTCGAGGTTTCTCGTGCAATCTTCATTAAGAAAAGCCTATACCGAAAGCAAATTTCAGAAAAGCATCACCAGTTGACAAACAATTTGCTAACAATTGTTTGTAAATGAAGAACAACTTGATTTCACTTACAAGACTTCATAGATTAGACTAATAAATCCAAATGACCCACGTTTAGTATTATATCATTAATCTAATTCCATGATATCACTACCCACGCACACCCACCACACGTCAGCACTCATGTATATAGATAATCTTTTTTCATTGTTGAAAATAATATATTACATTTTATTGAAGGGGGAATAATAAAATAAAATACAATTAATAAAAAGAATTATAATTTTTCTTCTCACAATTTATCATGGGACATGATTAAGTAATTTTATGGCTTTTCACTGGTTACTTAGGTCCCAAGCATGAAGAAATATTTTGGTAAAAAGTTCTCCTTTTCTCTTTGTTCTTTGGTTAGCATTGGTGTATTTACATTTTAAGAGCCTTTATTTACCCACTAATGCTTCAGTGACTACTTCCACTGGGCCATTCTATGAAATAGCTTAGGGCAAGAAACCAAAGATAAACACTAACCTCCATCAAATCAGCTACTATAGATTTTTTTTTAGGGTAAATTACAGTTTGACCCCCCTATTGATAGTATAAATTACACCCGCACTCCTTCTATTTTTGTTAATTATAATTTCACCCCTGAATCCCATATCCGACGACCGGATATGTGCAATTACTCTTATACCTCTTTTTTATATTTATTTTAAATAATCAAATATTCCTTTATGTTGAATTACCTATTTACCCTTCCATCATCTTCTTCATCTCACCCCTACTCTCTCCTTAAACCCCTCAAATCAAACCCTAACCTTAAAATGAACTACCAATTATCAAACCTCAATTCCTATCCATACTCAATTAATTATCCATTTTCAATTACAGAAAAATCAAAACAAAATGACATATATATCTATATATATATCTATCTCTCTATTTATCTATCTATATATATACGCACATATATATCTATATATATATATAATTATCTATATATATATAACTATCTATATATATACACACCAATCTATATATATACACGCGCATATATATACATATATAACTATATATCTATCTATCTATATATATATACACACATATATATCTACATACATATGAAAATGAGTGTGTTGATTTTTTGATATTTTTGGTTTAAATCATGCTTCTTATAGGACGTATTTGTTGATCTTTGACCCAATTTATGTTTCTATGATATAGATTGAATTTGTCCAATACCCAATTCATACATATACATATATGTATATGGGTATATACATATATTTATGCACACACACACACACATATATATATATAAGTGATAAGGGTAGTTTAAGCATTTCACATCATTTTAGATGGGCAAACAAGTCTTTACACACATATAAGGGTAATTTGGTCATTTCGCATCTCAAATTTTGGTTAACCTGGTTTGACCTCGCGGGAGAATGAGTTGAGGGGGTGAAAGTGAAACAAATAAGGGGTGAAACTATAATTAGTGAAAATAGAATGGGTGCGGGTGTAATTTACACTATCAACAGGGGGTCAAACTGTAATTTACCTTTTTTTATAATTATTGAATAAGAGTCACATCATATATAACATGTAGAAAAATAAAGGGTTAATTTCAAGAAACCCTCTGTAGGCATATGTATTATTTTAGGGTGCACTCGACTCGTAGAGGGGTCTCATTTAGGGTACTGGGCTACTGCGTAGAGCCTCGAACCCGTCCCACCGAAGTTGGTATACGGGTTGACCCAATATGTCCGACTTCAAGGCGGATTACTCGCGGCAACTCAAAAGCCTTCTAAAGGTGGTCCTATTGTGGTAGCGCACTTGTGGAGCTGAAGAGCGTACACGGGAGTAGTACCTCCATGGTCTACGAGTCCTGATGACGTAGCAGTCTCTCAAGAGCGTTTACCACCATTTATGCACAGCTCTAACGGTATATGCATGTACTGCAAAGGCTATTGGGGATTGATCGGTTGCACGACTGATCCGGCTGTGGCCATAGATGCTGCGTAGCCGTGACACGTGGACAGCGCGACACCATCCTCACATTATGAAGGGATTGGAAAGAGCATGTGGCATGGAGGCTTGGAGTGTAGTTTAGTCATGATAAAGACACATAATGTGGATTCTACCCATTATTCATAATGTGGAAAGAATTCTCCTTATAGGCCCACATCATGGCCCTCATCACCTTATTAGAGAAAAGTGGAGCATTGGTAGGACTTGGGGACCACTACAATTAGGGCAACATTTGAGGTAAAGTCACCTATAAATAGAGGGCAATAGTTCATTGCCTAGGGATCCTCTCTCCATCTTTTCGGCTGACTCATTCTTTTCACAATATTCCCTTTTTCATTTTCTTCTCTCTTTGCTTGGAGGCTAGTCCTCCAGGGACAGCTACCATTGTTCTCATTGTTCTTGCTTTCTCTATGCTTTGGCTAAGGAGCTTTGATTTCACCTTCTTCACGTCTGACCCTTCTCCTTTACTTGTTTCTCTCTCCTCCATCTCTTGGTCTTTAGCTATTTTGGGGGTATTTTATTCTTGGGGCTTTTTATGGTTTTAGATCTATCAATGCTCACTACCCATTCTTTAGCTGTGATGAGGCTACACTCTTTGCTCTTCTCCACCATTTCTTTCCTCTCCTTTCCTTCTGTTTGCTTGAGATTTTCGACCATGGATTGTGACATCTTTGTTCTGACTTGCTAGTGGAGCATTCTCTCCATTTTTCTTTTGTTTCTCACCTTTTTCACCCACACCCCCTATATTATCCAGTTTAATCAGCTAACTCTCACCGTGTTCATTTTGCCCTTTATACTATTCAATTTCATCATTATGCCCACTCATCTCACATTTTGAGTCAAAATGCCTAAACTACCCTAAATAGTATAAGGGGTTTAGTGAAATCAACCATTTAAAAAAATTAATTATATTTTTCGCAAAAATTATAAATTCAAAAATATATATATTTTTCGCAAAAAAATTATTTTTCGGAAAAAAAATTATATTTTGGAACATAATAGTATATATTTTCCTCAAAAATTTATTTTTCGGAAAAGATCATATTTTGGAGCATAATAGTATATATTTTTTGCAAAAAAAATATTTTTCGAAAAATATCATATTTTGGAACATAATATATATTTTTCGCAAAAAAGTATTTTTCGGAAACAAATTCATATTTTGGAACATAATAAATACTTTTTCGCAAAAAAAATATTTTTCAGAAAAAAATCATATTTTGGAACATAATATATATTTTTCGGAAAAAAAAAATCATATTTTGGAACATAATATATATTTTTTGCAAAAAAATTATTTTTCGGAAAAAAATCATATTTTGGAACATATATACTTTTTCACAAAAAAATTCATATTTCGGAACATGATATATATTTTTCGGAAAAAAATCATATTTTGAAACATAATATATACTTTTTCGGAAAAAAAATCATATTTTAGAACATAATATATATTTTTCGCAAAAAAATCATATTTTGGAACATAATATATATACTTTTTTGCAAAAAAAAAATAATTTTAAACAAAAAAATCATATTTTGGAACATAATATATATTTTTCACAAAAAAATATTTTTCGTACAAAAATCATATTTTGGAACTTAATATATATTTTTTGCAAAAAATTTATTTTTCGTAAAAAATCATATTTTCCAAAATATATATATATATTTTGAAATTTATAGTTTTTATGAAAAATATAATTTTTTTAAGGGTTGATTTCACTAAACCCCTTATACTATTAATGAAGGGTAGTTTAGACATTTTGACTCTAAATGTGAGGAGGATGGGGCATAGTGATGAAATTGGATAGTATAGGAGGCAAAGTGGATACAGTAGGAATTAATTGATGAAGTTGAATAGCATATGAGAGTTTATTGAAGTTAACTCAAAAATAAATAGTATAATCCAATATACCAAAATACATATGATAGGAATCGTGGCCCACCAATCAGATTGAATCCTACCCTATTAATCACTTAGATGCATTTTGGTTAGGTGAATTCTCACTTAACTTCGATTCAATGGAAGAGGAAAAGAATAGATTTTTTTTTCCTCACAGATTTCATGGGTACGTTTAGTTTGCATTTCTGAAATAGTTTTTTATTTTTTAATTTTTTAAAAACGGAAAATCAGAAAATTATAAAAAAATATGCTTGTTTCAATTTTCAGAAAATTATTTATAAAAATATTTATTTTTATAGAACTCATTTTTATTATTCTCAGAATTTTGAAAACAAATTTTTCAAAAATAAAAACAAGCTAGAAAAAGAGAAACAAACATTCGTTCATGAAAGTGGGGTTGGTCCAACGCGTGTTGTTTCTCCTCCCCTATTTTTAGTATCTACTTCACCATTAGTGCTTTGGGCCCGGCTGTGAGTGCAAACAAAATCACCTCAAACAACATTTCGGTGTTAATGGCCATCGGTCAATTTGGGCTACATATTTATAACTCGAGGCTTTGCAGTAGGCTCATTTTTCCAATAATCTAAGTACCAAAAAAAATACTCCCTCCATCAAGTCCGTCCCATATTAAAAATTATTTTGGGGAATTTAATTTTTTAATATGATGACTTTTATTATAGTGTTAGTGAATGAAATATTAACTTTATCCATAATCTTACTATAATAATGTGATAATTTATAGTACATATATTTTACAACTTTAATGGTTGAATGTTAAATTAATAAATTGATCGAATAAAGTACTTAACTTTTCAAAAGTAGACACTTATTTTGGAACGAAAAGAGTACATTTTTTTTAAAAAAAAAAATGATGTCGAACATTAATTGGGTTTGATTTATGTTGAGTAGGACTCGGTAGAGACTAGTGACACTTATGTTACAAAAATGTTATTAATATGTCTAATATAATCATCAAATCTGTAGGATTTGTAATTTTGTACCCACTATTTATCATGCATTATGTTATTAATATGTATATGTCTAATATAATTATATATTTTTTGAACATTGAAAATTTGTACAAAGAATTTGCTTGGTTGAATTTTTTGAAAATTATTATTATTTTTTTTAAAAAAAAACTCAATTTGAAAATGCTTAATTTTAGAAACTTGTCTTTTATTATTTCACCAGACAATTTTCTATTTTCATAGTAATCTTCAAAAATACCAATCAAACAAAATGAAATACGACAATTCAACAGAAAATCCTCCCAACTCACAACAGCATGTAACAGTGGCATGCAAATGTTGGAATCAAGCAAAATAATGCAAGAGAGCAAAGAAATCTCATCTCATAACATCATGTAGCTATATATATATATATATATATATATATTATTTTGACTTGAAGAAAACGGTGTCCACGTGCAGTTGCGGCTTCTCCGGTCGTCATGGAACCATTCGATGCATAGGATCCATCTCCAGCCGACATCAGTCTTTATTGGCAGGCATTTTGTGAGGTTACCAGCAATTCTCACTTTGGAGTTTTTACTCATCTCATTTGTCCAATAATTAAAATGTAACTTCTCAAAATAATTAAGAGCTCATACCAATCACACAATCAATTATATATATCAACCATCTAATTTTTATAGGTGCTATTTTGTTGTTTAGTTCAGCGTCTAATTTTGACCCAATGAAGAACATAATCTGGAATAATTTTTTATTTATAAAGAATGCAGCTTCTCGCTGTTCATGCATTATGATAAGAGTATATATACTACTATATATATATCTCTGTGTGTGTGTGTGAGAGTCATAATATAGAGGAAGCATTTGTCTGAGTTTGCATTAACAGGTGCAGCTCGTGTCTAATTCGTGCAAGTCCAACAATCAGGAATAAGACAGATAATAATTGGTAGAGAACATAAAAAAGTTCATATTTTATATGATAGTAAAACCTTTTGAAAATGGACTTTGATAAATAGAATAATCGAATTGGCATTATGACAATGGCTAATTGATTATTGAATTACTCACAAGGCATTGAGAAGAGTTTTACATGGAACCCTTGATATATACTAAATGAAGGAAGCATTTTCATACTTAAATCTGCATGTTAAGTGAGCATTATTGCTCATTGTAATTTAGACCTGATTAATTATATATATTTTTTGTACCATTATTAGAAGAAAAAAAAATGTCTCGACCCTATGTTTTTTTTTGAACAAAAAGTGCGGTTTGTGTGCTACTATGCCCTACTTATTATCTCGCGCAACATTGTTAAAGATATGCCTAAGCTTCAGACTTCTTGAGACGCATGATTTGTGCATAATTATGGACCATGAATGCTTCAGTAATAATTTTATTTTATTTTATTGAATTTTTCATTGAGTGCCTCATTCAGGCACATGTTTCGCACCTAGACTCCATACGACCTCTAACGCCTTAGTGTGTTGCCTTTAATAACTATGATCTCATGAAAGTACGATCAATCTTGCACGTTCTGCCTCTTTATAAATCACAAATTGATTGATTTTGCCTTTTCATGGTCACGTCAAGGAATCGACTCCAGCTCTTGACCAGTACTTGGCGCACTTCATATATAATTCAAGTTCCCCGAATTGAAGATCTTTAATTCCAAACACTATGGTAGCAAGACTAGCGAAAAACACTTCCAACTAAATCCAGTCAATTTGCTTGAACTATAAAGATATACCATATTATACATTTTTCTAAAGATATATCATTGTGTGCCCACTTGTCAGCTTGGATGCTTATCTTCAATAATCTTAGTTTTGTCACAACAATACAAATGAGAACTGGCATGACAATATATATATATATATTTTTTTTTTTTCTTTTGAAAAAATGGATTTGAAAATAAAAAAAGGTAACAGAGTTATTGAAGTTGCTGAATACAATATCACAATCCACATAGTTCTCCCTTTACGCATATGATAATGGTTGCGTGAAAAATAAATAACATGAATGGTGCTCCGCCCATCAATATACATGCGCTCTATCATCATTTGAATCTCAATCTCAACCTCTCTGAAACAACAAACCAATGAAAATTCCCAAACCCATTCCACTCTTATCTCTCATTTTCATCCTCCATTTCAATGTCTCGTCGCCAAAGTCAACCATCACTGCAATGTCCAAAGATCAGTTAGGCTGCCCATGCCAGCAAGTCCCTTCGCCTCCGCCACCGTCACCTCCGCTACCGTCTCCCCCACCGCCATCGTCAGATTCCAGCTGCCCGCCGCCGCCAGCTCCGCCGCCCCCCTCGTCGGACTCTGATTACCCACCGCCGCCGAGCATTGACTACAGCCCTCCTCCCCCGCCAATGACGCCGTCGGTTCCCACATTTCAATACTACTCACCACCGCCCCCGGTCGACGGCGGTGGTTTTTATTCGCCGCCGAACTCCTACAACTATCAGGGCCCACCACCTCCGTACCCGATTGTTCCTTATTTCCCATATTACTATTACAATCCACCCTCTTCTTCGGTCTCCAAATTAAAAAACCACCCATTTCTTCTTTTTCTTCTTACTTTTTTCTTCTTTATCTGAGCAAGGAAAATATATATTTACAGAAAATCTTATTAGATTCTGAATAACATTGCCATTTGAAGCTGTAACTTTAGCTTACCCAAAGGAAGAAGACTTTGTTGGAGATGGAGAATAAGGAATGCTGATTAATTGAAGGATCGAAGTCTCTCGCTCCACTTTCAGTTTCATGTAATACTACTGATCTGGTACCTATTTTTGTTTTCATATTTTGAAAAATAAAGTGATTAGTATTTTTGTAAAACTGAACTGTTTTTTTGTTGTAATTGTTGTTAGTCGATATTGACTTTTGTTGCTGCAACAAAGCAAGCAATTAATGCTCTATTTTGTTGGAGTAAAAAATGATTCAACAAAGCAAGCAATTAATGCTCTATTTTGTTGGAGTAAAAAATGATTTGAATCCCTCTTACTTTAATGGCTTGAATGAGTTACCTTCAATTCAAATATAAATTTTTCTATTTTTCTGTTCTCTACTTGATAAAATACATAAGTTTGATTGTGATATAAGATTACATGGACAGGCGCTGTCGAGAGAGATTACACACACACACATATATATATATGCCTGTATGTCAATAGATTTATTAACAAATGAATACCCATTTTCAAATACAGAGAATGGTTAAAAATAATATATAATAGATTAGATACATATAAAAATATATACATAATATATATGTATGTATGTATATATACAAATATATATACATAATATTTGATTGAATGTTTTAATCAAGTGATGTCAGCAAATTTTGTCAATGACCAGCATTGATAGTTAATTTGGGAGGTCTCTGATACAAGGTTCTATCATTTCTTATAAGGCAAACCTCAAGAGAGGTGGACGTAAAATATCCTAATTTTAATTATTATAGTTTGTCTAATAGTTAACTAGAAAATATGTGTCACTCCAATCTTTTGTCATACTTCATGTTTGATTTCTACCTCATGTAAATAATTTATTGGGGTAATGATCTCAACATAATTCAAACTTTACTCAATTCGTGTAAAGGAATTGCTTTGCATGAGTCTCGTGAATTAATCCAACATTCCAATTATTGAAAAAAAAAAACAGAAACAATGTAAATGAATGAAAGGCAGGAAGGTTCCTAAAAGGTGAAGAAAGAAGGGGGCGGATTGTGCGGCAACTGGAGTCCACTAAGAGACATGTGGTTTTTGGTTGGAAGTAGAAGCTGCCAATTCATTCTTTAATGGCTGGCGTAGAGATTCGTTTTCCATTTCAAATTATACCACACTGCACATGCAATTCCTTGTGTGTATTATACTATTGTTTTTGTATGTGTATATGTATAATATTTATACATACATGTATGTATGAGCATCCTTATCTAGATTGTGAATGAGATAAAAGAAGAACGTGATTAAATGAATAGGATTGCGATGAGTTATGGGATGTCTGAACCTGACTTGGGATGACACTGGTACACCAAAAACTAATTAGTAATTATCAATCATATAGGGTCCCCAACAAGTGAGGTTCATATCAACTAAGACGAGGGATAAAGATGATATGATATCGCAAACCAATTAAATGAAATGGTGCATAAAATACACAAGTGATAAAATATGTATGTATATACCACTTTTTGCTATTAGCCTGAAATATCACGTGAATTTATTCATGGAATAACCAATATATGTCTTCCCCTAGCAAAAAGGACTTGAGAGTAGACCTGTCAATGGATCAGATTAGAATCGGATCAGTTAAATTCAAATCCAATTTATTAAGAAATCGGATTATTGGATTCGGATCCTAATCGGGTTATCGGATTTTATTTTCAATCCATATTCGGTTAATATCGGATTCGGATCGGATTCGGATCATAATCGGATTATTGATAAGTCTATTGATAAGGATGACAAAAATTCCCGATCCGCGATCCGAATCCGATAATTCGACAGATTTTCACTTAATTAATTCATATTCGAATTTCTTCATTATAGAATATCTGATCCGAATATTTAATTAAAAAAATACAAAAATCAATAAATACTGAAACACTAAAATTATTCACACTTTTAATAATTGTATTTATAATCAATCATTATTAATAAATAATAAAATAATTAACAACTAACATTTATATATATGTACAATATTAAATATATACACATATATATATTTATATTTTATCGGATCGGATTATTATCGGATCGGATTAGGCTAATCCAAATCCAATTTGTTAAGGAATCGAATTATCGGATTCGGATCATATTCGGGTTATCGGATTTTTTTTGCAATCCAAATCCGACTAATCGGATCGAATTCGAATCGAATTTGGATCAAAATCCAATCCATTGACAGATCTACCTGAGAGTATCAATGTCCACTTCCATCCCTGATTTTTCCTATTCTTGCTTTAATAATCTTCAAAATAGAGATGTGCATGTCAAATAAGTAGATATTATCAGTTAGATTCCAAAATACAATCTACAATATTTTGAGCATTAAATCCCCATTAGGTTTCAAAAACAGATCACTTTATCTCCTTCCTATACAGAAAATCCCCATATACTTATCAAATTATATTAGTTTGTCCCTTACCCTATAATTTTGGACCAAAATACTCCTGAAATTTAATGAAAAATAATTTAAAATTAAAAAAAACATATAAAATTTTAAAAAATATATAAAATTCGAAAATATATATATAAAATTAGAAAAGAAATATAAAATTAAAAAAAACATTAAAAATTAGAAAAAAATATAAAATTCATAAAAAAATATATAAAATTTGAAAAAACAAGTAAGAAGATGTAAAAACAAGAGAATATATTAAGGTTACAAGAAAATACAAGTAAGAATATATAAATTTCGAATTTTATATATTTGTTTCAAATTTTATATATTTTTTTACGAATTTTATATATATATTTTTACGAATTATATATCTATTTTTATGAATGTTATATATATTTTTCTAATTATATATGTTTTTTTCGAATTTGATATGTTTTTTTTTAATTTTATATATTTGTTTTGAATTTTATATATATATTTTTACGAATTATATATATATATATATATATATATATATATATTTCGAATTTAATATGATTTTTTTTAAATTTCAAATTATTTTTGATTAAATCCCAGGAGTATTTTAAATCATTAAATAATTTTTACAAGTTTTATATATATTGTTTCGAGTTATATTTATATTTTTTTGAATTTTATATCTTTTTCTCGAATTTTATATTATTTTTTCAAATTTTATATGTTTTTTCGAATTTTATATATTGTTTTATGAATTTTATATATTTTTATGAATTATATATATATTTTTATGAATTTTGTAAAAAAATTTCGAATTTTATGTTTTTTTTTAATTTTATATTGTTTTTCGAATTTTATATATTTTTTTCGAATTTTATGTCTTTTTGAATTTTAAATTATTTTTCATTAAATTCCAGGGTTATTTTAGTCCAAAATTATAGGAAATGAGGTAAACTGATACAATTTGATAAGTGCAGAGTTTTCTATATAGGAAGGGGCAAATGATATTTTTTTTAAACCACACACGGAGTTTACTGAAATTAACCCTATTTTGAGACATAAAGTTGAGATGATTAGCAAATCCCAAATCTCCTAATACAAACTGAAAATGAAACATTAGAGTAGTCACTAATCACTATTGTACACCCCTGCTATTTCCCCTTAAATCTCCACATAGATAAGCTCTACAATTTCAAGTTTCCCCTCTGACCAAGTCTAGAGAAAAGATGAGCAAGAAAAGCAAAGAAAGCAGCAACAGCACACATTAGCCATGACAGCAAGAGCATTGTCCAGTCCTGGTAGTTTCGCTTCGGAAGGTGTCCCCTGTCTGAGATGAGCATTGCCCTGTAAACTGCTTCAGTCAGGGCGTAAGCTGTAACGGGATCAAACTCATCAGCAACAAATCCATACTTCGTCATACAAACAATGTCATACACTCCAGTGGTTTCCGATACACCTAGATGTTCACAAAGTTTCAGTCGGATATTGATTCTGTCTTCAGTTGATAACTTGTCACCGTGGGTCAATATCAATATAGGGTTTTCATCTGCAAACACAAGTGATTACATATCCATTATTCAAGCAGATAATAGTTCACTCCCCAAACTAAATACTCCCTCCGTCCATTTTTAGTTGTTCATGTTTGAAAAGTAAACAGTTTTTTGATATTTTATTCTTTTTTATTTCGCCCTTGATAATGTAGTATAGTTGTGGTTTTCAGTGGGATCCATTGCTTTTTGAGGTTAATGAAAAGGAATAATTTGAGAAAGTATATGATAATATTGTATTGGGATTTAAAACTGGATAACTAATTTTAAACAAATAAAATAGGCAAAGTAGACAACTAAAAATGGATGCAGGGAGTACTATAGTTTCATCCTGCGTTTATCTTATTTAAAACCAATGTCTACACCTCGAAAAGTTACTCCTAAGGGCAGCATTGTAACATATGTGATGCAATAACTTATCACACCAAAGCATCATCACAACCACAAATGAGTCCGAGATCTCACTACAAGAAATAAAGGTTTTAGTGACGGTCACACCAAACAAACAATTCATCATGATTGTGCTAACTAAAACTAAGAAAATGTGATGTGTTAGAACTTGGTAACAATCACAAAGAAACACTTTTTTTTTTCCCATAGAAATACTCACACATTAGGATATGTTATATTACTAATATGCTCTACTAATAACAGTAAACAAACATTTTATTGTATTAGATGTATTACCCTTTAGGGGTTCTTAATAACAAGCAACAGATGGTTTAATCATGGTTGTACTAATGCATGACTCAAAGATGAATATAAACATACTGGACATCCTTAGTGCTGGTGAGCAGAAGAGCTGTCCAACAGCCACCAACGGCTTCTTATCACCGGCTTTGAAAGCTTTGTGAATGTCTGCAACATTAACCACTACCATAACACAATTCACTATCCGGTTCGTGAACTTTGAACGACGACTCAGCAGAGGAATCTCGGCATTGTCCCCTGACCTCAAGCAGAGCTGGTTATGGTGAACTCCCTCAGTCATCCAGTCCGACAATTCTTCTAGACTCTCATACACCATATCATAGTCGAAGCCCCTCGTGTCATACACGCAGAAACCACTGCGCATCGACCTCAAGACGTTGTGTTCCTTCATAAACAAAGTTGTGCAACTTGAAGCACTCCCTACAGAGAAACAAGAAGAAACCAAAATGCTCTATTAGTCACTATGGTAAGCAAATAAAGCAAGCATATATACAAGGCAATCATACCTACAAATTTAAGGTAGATTTGGTTTGCATTTCTGGAAACAGTTTTCTGTTGTCTCAAAATCGAAAATCAGAAAACTGTACAAAAAGTCTGTTTAGTTGTGTTTTTTTTAAAAAAAACTTAGTTATAAAAATGCAATTTTCGAAAATTCTCTTCAGAAAACTGTTTCAGAATTTTGAGAAGAGTTAATATAGCATGCTCAGAAATGCACATGGAATTCAAGCGTAAGAACAAAACCATAAATGAGTGTAGTTACCGGAAGACGTTTGCGCAAATGGTATGAGGCCAGAGCGTCCGAAAACACTGTACAAGAAGTTTACAAGTGAGCTCTTGCCGGAATTATGAAAACCGGCCAAGAGAATGGTATTAACAGGAGGAATGTCCATGTCTTCCTTCCTAATACCTCCAGTGGGTACCCAAAGATCCCCTGCGCGATACGAGAGGAGTTTGTGTCTGAGTTCGTCCAGACCTTCCGAGGCAATCAAGGCCAATCTCTCCAGTTCTCTTAGAACTTTGAGTCTCGGTGTCATCTTCGACAGGTTTTTTGGCATTTCGAGTTTCAAGATTGCGCATTCCTCAAACTTTGCAGCCGATCTCCACCAACAATGCGCCATCTTCCGCAGTGGATTGGAGTCCTCTTCTTCAGTATTGAGACACAGCTTGTCTTTGTCATTCATCACTTAGTTTTTTTTGTGCCTCCAAAATTTAATTCTTGAAGACCAAGAACAACTAAGTGTGTGAATTGATGAACAGTTTGAGTTGGGAAGATGGGGACAAAAGTGTACTCGTTGTGCATGTGAATAACAGGTTCATTTTTGTGCATGCTTGTTCAGAAGACATGGTCTGACTCGTCGAGGAAGCTTCCGAGTTCTTTCTCTCACTCCTGATTTTCCTTTGGGGGTATTCTTTCTCTAACGTTCATACTGTAAGGGTGCTTTCGTCATCTGAGTTCATGGATTAATTTACTCAATATAATAGACATGTATATGTTCACATTGTTTGATTGCTACTGTGCAATACACCGTGTCACCTCATATACCTATTGTAATTGAAAATTAAATTTAGTCTGATACAATATTTCTTAAATATACAAACATAAGTTCTTACAATTCTAGAGTAGTCATGCCAGATAATCTTTCAATTTTTTTCTCTGACAAATGAGTGAAAATGGTAATTATAATGATAGAAATTACTACAATCAACATTACTTCGTTTGTAAACCATGAAAAAACATATAGCAAGTAATCAAAATCCTGATTCAATTCTTACAATTCTACAGTTCCACCCTTCATATGAAATGTCAAAAAAATTTATGATTTAATCAAATATTCCAATATATGACCTAAATTTATGAGAAAATATTTGAAGGGCCCATGTATTAATTTTTTTTAAATATTCTAATATGATTTAGACTTTTAAATTAAATATTTAATTATTAATATTTTTTAAAAAAAATTAATACGAGTTGCTAGAATCTTAAAATTCTACGGACCCAAAACGATTCTACTTAGAATCCCGATTTTGACTGCTTGAATATAGTTGTGTATTTAACATGTCAACATGTTCGCAACAAATGACACCAGAAACTACTTTGTTTGATCTTTTGAAGAATGACATCTCCCAATAATGAATTATGCTTGAAGCAGATAAAATCTGGTTATGGATTATAGAAGTAAGCACCACGATCCTAGAAGCCGCCTCAAAAAAACTAAGCAATCAAAGACAGAATCAAAGACAGACAGACTAATCCGACTGTTCAAACTTAAAAGCATGGAGGACATTTAGACGTTAGTAACGATGTTAAACATCGGCTCCAAATATGTTCCCTCTACCTTATGACTATCATTAACAACTGCAATTTCGACCCAGCCCCAGATACCCTTAAAACCAAAAATTCACACACAGACACAAAATTCACTGTATGATGATGAATTCTCTGAAACTGTCAACTCCCTCTTTCCTCTCTAAATAAACAAGTAGGGCAAGGCTCAAAAGTGTCAAGCATTTAAGGTGGGCGAATATGGAACGAACAACCAATAATTTACTTCATTCTGCCATAAGGTCTTTCGTTAATAAGACACAACAAACACAAATCCTCTGGCCTCTCATGGAGGGGATGGATTTCTCATGCAGATATAGAACCCTCACCAACTAGGACCTTCACAGAAAAGAAGAAAGGCGAAAAAAAGAAACAAATTAGAGACATCAAGGACCAAAAAGGAAAAACAAAGTGACTCGGGACTCTACATTGTACACGTGATTCCTCTGATATTGATAATGGATCCTCCAACAGTGGATAACATCTAACATGGATCACAATCTTCACAAAACCCATATTATCTTTTTCAGTCCACTGTGAGGAGCGATCCCCGTTGGTATACCTGAATCTGGACCAAACAGGACCTGAAGACAATGAGAAAATGCCCTACCCAACAATCCGAACATATTTCCACTAGCTCAACCTGGATTCCCATTTCATCCCAAAGCCATCAGACTGTCCTGCAAATTTTTCAACACAAAAAATGAGTGCCACTACCAATTTTTTAAGTATAGAGCAGGGAAGATTACCCCAAGACACCTAAAGCTTTAAATTTTCACCCACCCTCAGAGTAAAGGTTGGCCGAGTAATTTTACTGAACACAATTTGAAATATTAACATACTCCCTCCGTCCCATATTAGTTGTCCACTTTTTCAACTTTACTTGTCCAGTTTCGAATCTCAATACAATATAAAAGTTCATTAATATCAATACACTAAAATATACTCTCTTAAAAAGTCTAAAAAGTCCAACTTGGACAACTAATTTGGGACGGGGAGTATTAAAGTGACTAAACTACCCAGTCATATCGCTCGATGTTTTCACCAAATTTAAACCGATGAGATGATGATAATGCATTATATGTATGAAATCATACACGAGACTTGATCATTTTCAGGAATCAACATCTTCATGGCAATTTTGCCAATTAGATATAAATTCAGAATTGTCAATCACACACGAAATGTGAATCCAGACATCAGACACGCCCTCAAAAGATTCTCTTCCTCAATTGCCAAATATTCTGCATTGCGGTATGCTGGGAGGATTCATGTGTTCTACAGATTGAATGATCAGTAAAATGTGATTGCTAAGCGCGGGGTTTAGAGATGGGACTGAAGAAAGATGTGTGAGACTTTGGACCAGTAGTGTGGAGAGAGAGAGATGTTGGTTGTGCGGTCATTAGAAATAAATCAATAACTTAAGAGGAGTTGCATCTTGGCATTGTAGGAAGGCTCTAACACTAACAGTCCTGACAAACCCACTCACGGATTGGACCTACATGTGTTTTTGGCTAAACTTCCGTCTCTTAATTTTGCGAAGATGTTTGCTGTCATGTGAAGTGAATCTAGTGTTCAAAAAGGGCCGCTAGTAGATCGAGCTGTAAGTGCATTGATGTCACTAATGAGTCAGGCCTCCCTTCTCATGTCCTGTTCATTCCGTTGTTCTTCTGTCTGATGCAAAGGCTAATCGGGATATCAAGCATATTGGGATATTGCTTGTCCGCTAAATTTGAGTCTGAAAGTGATTCACCCTATTTTACATTTAAAGAACTTAAAGAAGAAGGCATAGGACCGGTATCAAACCCAAGTATGAAACTTAATTAAAGATTTGAATGAAATGCATACTAGAGAATCCCTAACCGGATATTGTTAGTGTAGGAAGGCTCTAACACTAACAGTCCTGACAAACCCACTCACGGATTGGACCTACATGTGTTTTTGGCTAAACTTCCGTCTCTTAATTTTGCGAAGATGTTTGCTGTCATGTGAAGTGAATCTAGTGTTAAAAAAGGGCCGCTAGTAGATCGAGTTGTAAGTGCATTGATGTCACTAATGAGTCAAGCCTCCCTTCTCATGTCCTGTTCATTCCTTTGTTCTTCTGTCTGATGCAAAGGCTAATCGGGATATCAAGCATA
Source organism: Cornus suecica (assembly GCA_963922005.1). Lineage (NCBI taxonomy): Eukaryota > Viridiplantae > Streptophyta > Magnoliopsida > Cornales > Cornaceae > Cornus > Cornus suecica. The sequence goes on from OY998243.1 coordinate 77,803,029, forward strand.
TTGGGATATTGCTTGTCCACTAAATTTGACCCTATTTTACATTTAAAGAACTTAAAGAAGAAAGCGCGTAGGACCGGCATCAAACCCAAGTATGAAACTTAATTAAATTGTTGAATGAAATGCCTACTAGAGAATCCCAAACCGGCATAAATGACTAAAATTCATCAATGTAGAGGTGAGAGGAACAAACATGCTTAATCAAAGCTGTGTGGTAAATATATCTGTCCAACTGTCCAAGAAAGCCATACAGATATTCCATAACATCCCTCACTGAAAAACATAACAAGGACATGGTTACCTGACCACCATTACCTCAGAATTAAAGCAAGAGAGTGCATTACCTTCAACTAAAGTTGAATCCACCAGACGGAACGGGAAGTTCATTCCCTCCAAAGTGAAATCCAGATTGAGAAGCTTCAGCAGGAGGCAATTGCTCATCGTCCTCCTCCAACCAATATGTCTCAAGAATCTTCACTGCCTTCTCATATATTTCATTGTTGTCATGACTCTGAAGGTTTTCAATCTTCTCTAATCCCTCAGCTTCATCAATCAACTGGGCATATAAATTTACATCACTAGTGTTGCCGATATTCTTCTCAACTTCCCCAACCTTCAGAATGTTCTCGAGCCCTTCCAAGCATACCGTGACAATTCTTGGATCCGGACAAACTAGGAGATCACACAATGGCTTTATACACCCCTGTCCTACCAAAAACCTAAGAAACAATAATAGAATCAATACTCTAAATCCAAAATGTAAAACACAATAACAGAAGATAAATAACAAATTCTATTTCGGAACAATACTTGATTTGCTCATGAGTGCCACCAGATGTAGCATTTGAAATTGCCCAAGCAGCCTCTTTCTTGATCTCAAACTCAGCAGTTTGAAGCAGCAGGACAAGTGGCGCAATTATACCAGCCTCAATTACAGACTGAACATTTTAGAAGTACATGCTTTAGCACCAACCTTCTTAATCACATAATGATCAAACAAAAGTTAACTTATTTCTCTAACTGTCTGTATCAAGCAGTTAGACCTAAAGTATAACAGGAACAGAACAATGATATCAACTATTAAGAGATGCATTACAATTGAAACCAACAGAAGGATATCAATAAGATAACTATGAATTCTAAACAAACTAAAACATGTTTGCTCACCTGTATCTGATCCCTATTTCCAGCTGTGATGTTTGAGATGGTCCAGCAAGCTTCCTTCTTGATGCTTTTCTTGTAATTATGTGTCAACAGGTTCAGAAGGCAAGGAAGAGATTGATGCTCTATGATAACCTAAGAGGAATAAAGAAGGAGAAGCATCAAGTTATCCAGAATATTTTGGAGTTTTGCAAATTTATATTCCCAGCATGCACCCAGCCACAGGTATCCAAAAAATTAATGCTAAAATTTCAGCAAGGTCCAAAAAAGTATTCCCAGCATGCACCCAGCCACAGGTATCCAGAATAAATCAAAATAATAAGTAATATAGTTGTTGACTATAAAAAGAATATTTTGGAGTTTTGCAAATTTATAGGCAAACTCAATGCATCGATAAGTTGATCAAAACATAAAGGAATAGGATTTTCTAAGATTAGTTTTTTTCCTTGCTTTTTCGCTATTGTATATTGTGTATGCATAATTGCCTAAAAGGGAGATGTCATTCCTTTTTATATTGTTTATATCATTTTAAATTGTCATAATTTAAGAACCAATTCAGTACCAGGGATAGCATCACGTTCCTCACACTTGGTCACATTCAGTACTGGGTTATGTCATTTTGACTCGTACACGTACTGACGGCAGTTGATCAAAACATAAAGGAATAGGATTTTCTAAGATTATTTTTTTCCTTGCTTTTTTACTATTGCCTAAAAGGGAGGTGTCATTCGTTTTTATACTGTTTATATCATTTTAAATTATCATAATTTAAGAACCAATTCAGTACCAGGGCCGCTATAGCAACACGTTCCTCGCACTTGGTCACATTCAGTACTGGTTAAGTCATTTTGACTCGTACGCGTACTGAAGGCGGTTATGTTAACACCAAAAGCCTATCGTTTTATATTCCACAATAATTTCGGGAAAAGCACGTGTGGCTGGAGCCCAAGTTGAGAAAATTTTGGAAGGCATAATTTCTTCTCCGAAAAGTTCTTTGTTTCTTCTTTTTACAAAGCCTGTTCTCTCGAAAAGTGTAAATCCAATGGATTCAACTTATTGAATCAAATAATTTCAAGAGTTAAAAAAGAAAAAAAGAGAAAAATGTAGGAGAAATTTTGTTGACTTGCCGCCCAATTTTGACCAAGTAGATCCCCTCCGGAGATAGGTTCCTCGGAGGGGAGAAAAGTGTGTTTGAATTGCATTTTAAAAAAGTAAAACCCTGAAGAGGTAGAGAGAGTACAATGTTCCCGGGAATGTTCATGAACATATCAAGAGATTATTTAAGCATTGTAGATTAAAGAATAGGTCCCCATGGGGGATGTCAAATTATAAGTCACCTCCATTAGAGGGTTTTATTTGAAATATGTTTTCAAACACAAATGAATGCAAAGAATGTTTTGGAAACAATATACATGCCTGCAAATGAGTTACCAAAAAGGGAAATGCAATTTAGCTTTGAAAAATGCCTTCATCAGAGGTTTTGTACAAATTAGGTTATGAAATGAATCAAATTTAAATAGGCCTCCCTGAGAGGTTTATTTTGAAAACACATGATACATAATTAGTCGGACATGGATATGGATACATGTCTGACACTTTTGATAGGACATTTTACGTAAATTTAGGACTTTTGGTATGACATTTTACATAAATTTAGACTCAAATGATTCCATATTGGTATCTTATTATTTCATAAATTTAGTTTGAACACTATATTTGATAAAAATATTATTGTACACTTCAGAATAAACGAAAAATATTAAAGAAAATGAAAATTTAACTGTGTCCATGTGTCCTTCTATTAGATATTTGACACACGGATTCATACCCGTGTCCAACACTCGTACCCGAGTCCATGTAACATAGGTTTTATTTGACCAAAAATTATACATAGGGGTACCAATGTGGGAAAAATCATTATAATAGAAAATACCTCCATAAGAGGGTTTTATTAGACGTGATGTTGAAAAATTGTCTTAAAATGAGAGAAATTGATTTAGATTAAAAACACAAAGTAGATTACAAATCTTCCCCATGGAAGGGTTTTATTGAAAAATGGATTTTCAAAAAATGGTCCAAATGGAAGAAAACATTTTACCATTGACATTTGAAAAAATCACCTCAAAGAGGGTTTTATTTGTAGATGAATGTAGGAATAAATGCAAATTTGAAAATAGTCTCCTAGGAGGGATTTATGCATGAATGAATGCAGTAAAATAGGTACAACTTTGAAAATTGCCTCTAAAAGAAGGTTTTAGGAATAAATTGGAAGAATTAAAGAATAGATTGACCCAAAAAGGGAGGAGTAGAGTAAAAATGATGAGATGATTTGAAAAGAGAAATGTATTTTGGGGGAGAAGAGAGTTTGAATGTCAATTTTAGTCCCAATGTTTTGTGTTAGTGGCATTAAAATTGTGAGAGGTGGCATTAAATTCAAAGATGGCTTCACTCACTAATTCCAGTCCAAGGCTCCCTTGAATTCAAGGTTACGGTGACACACAACGTTCATGGATTTGTGCAATCAATGGTCCCATTTTGGAGATGAGGAGAGCAGTAATCAATGGCATTAAATTCAAAGATGGCTTCACTCACTAATTCCGGTCCAAGGCTCCCTTGAATCCAAGGTTACGGTGACACACAACGTTCATGGATTTGTGCAATCAATGGTCCCATTTTGGAGATGAGGAGAGCAGTAATACTTCCTCTTCTCAACATCATGAACTTATAAAAGTGCTAATTAAGAAGAGTGATATTTTCCACGTTGAAGGTAGTGTTAGGAAAAGAGGAATACCAAAGTTGACAAGTAGAGTTATTAAAGAAGGACATGATAGTAGGGGATTTGATAGATAAAACTAGTCATAGCAAAAAAGGATATGATAGCATGTGAAACATTAAAATCATAAACAGAGAATGAGAAACCACTGTCACAATAATAGCGTATCAATAAAACCTTTTTTTATGCAAATTAGCATTGAATAAACAAAAAAGAATAACGGAAAGTAAACCTGTTTGATACTTATTAGCAAAGAATAAAAAAAATAACGGAAAGCAAACATCTCTAACAAAAGGTACAAAGTATAATAGTATTATTGAATATATTGACTGTTGTGGTGAATACCTGAGTTTGGATATCATCACCCGTAACAATATTACCAACCGTGCGCAGGGCAGGAATCAGAACTGGTGACGATGGATGCCTATCACGACAAGATACATATTTAGGTGCAACAAAAAAGAAAAGAGGAAACACAACTACAAAACAGAAGGTAAGACAATAAATTCAAAGTAAAATCGGAACTCACAGTAAAAGCTCAACAAGACGGGGGCAGACACCAGCCTCAATAACAGCTTGGATTTTGTCATTGGTACCATCAGAAAGATATGATAGTGCCCAGCATGCATCGGTAAGGACTTCCTCATCAGTTGAATGTATAAGACTTGTAAGAGCTGGGAGGGCAGGTTTTGTCTGCTCAATGCATTCAGAATTATCTGAGTTTGCAAATAACACCCGAGGAAACATAATACAAAGAATCAGACAACAAAGCCGTCTCTGTTAAGAGTCTCTCACCTGCTCGAATTTTGGCTGTGGCTTTCCCCTACAGAAGTTTGACAATGTCCAAGTCGCATTTCTAAGCATAGAAAGCTTTGCATGCTCATTTAATTGTGCGAGCAATGGCATCAGAGCCCCGTGGTTAAGGACAAGATCTCGACATTTGGGTGAGTCACCAGCAATATTTCCTAATGCCCAAACAGCCTATACAATTGACAGATTATTCCTCTTGTAAACTACAGTTGTTAAATGTTGGGAAATAGATAAGCTAACTTGCAAACATTTAAAATCTCTACCTGTTCACGGACATCATCACTTGGAGAACCAAGAAGTCTCACAAAAATAGGAACAGCATTATGTTCAATCACAACCTTTGTGTTTTCAGATGTTCCAGAAGCAATGTTTGTGAGCGCCCACGCTGCCTCAAACTACAAAAAAAGCCAAAAACAGATTAATAACAAAGATACCGCTAAATATATATATACCCACATATATACAACAGACTTGCACAACAGAAACCAAATCCGAACCTGAAGTTGGGGGTAGTCATCTCTTGCAAGAAACTCGACAAAACGAGGAACAACACCCGATTGTATCACTTCCTCAATTGGAGGATTGCGTTCTGTTGAAAGAAGAATGAAACAAAACAATCAGAACTAAATTTCTACATAAACATTATTAATCCAGCTCTGATAAATAGAATACAAATCAAATAAAAAGAAAACCTATCGAAAGCAGTTTTCGGAATTGTGTGGTAGCTTCCAACTGCAAGTTGCCATCATCTGACCAAACGCCGGCCACCATGGCTGGAAGACTTTCTAACTGTAATCATATTAACGGAGCATGAAATACAGTAAAATCCACCACCAAAACAGCTTATTAACCGATGACAACAATTTGTACTAAAAGATTCATACCCATCATTTTCTTATATAAATTAATGAATTATTCAATGACTTCTAAAAATTTAGTAACCCAAATCATTTTACAACTCGAGTATTTCACTGTTTAGTATAACAACTTCACTCCAAACTTAGCTGGGACATAGCAATAAAGCATAATGAAATAACAGCCCACTCTAAACTGAAAACTGAAATTCAAATCTAATGATATATATCAAAGTAATTCAATCAGATTGAAAATCTAGGGTTTGTGAATCGGTATAGAGAGTTACCTTCTTATCGAATTGAGAGACGTTGACGGTAGTTGGGAATTGTTGGGCTTGAAGGCCCTCACGTCTCTTCTTGAGCAAGCTTTCTTCTCTTTTGTTCTTGCGGATCTCAACCATGTTGTCTTCTCTCCTTCTCCGACCTTCGTCCGCATCGACGGCGACTTTGTATCGGCTCCGACGAACCTCGGTTCTGGCGCTCGGTCTCAGAGACATGGTTGGTTGTTGCTCAATAGAACGAAACCCTAAATCGCTATGTATGAAGAATCGACGCGTTTATGTATACGTATATATATATGTGTGTGTGTGTGTGATCAGTAGATGAAACCTAGAAATAGGTTTTTTTGAGAAAGAGAGAGGGACTGTGTGCTGCAGCAAGTACGGGCGGAAGAGTTGAGATTGCTTTTCGAAAGGGTCAGGATGGGCGACCATTATAGCGGTTTCAACCACCACTTGATTTGGAAAAGGGTCTGGTTTTGAAATTTATTAACGAAAATGCCACCAAAGTTTGAATATAATAGAGAAAAGCCCATTGAATCTGAGAGGAACCGCGGTAACTTATTTGAAGATTCGGTGTCATAATAGCATCCCCACCGCTTGTTTGGAAGACTGGAGCCTCGGGATTGACCAATTTCTAACGGCTATTTTTTGTGTGCCTCTCATCACCGTAGGATGCGATGATTCTTCGGGTTCTCGTTGTAGACATCTTGGGAAGTGGTGGTCGGTGGGCATGTAGTAGTGACCCTTTAGGTCCTTGGTCCACGATTTATGGGCTTAAATTTGATTTCAGCCCATGATTTTAGTAGGGTCACTGACACTGTACACACTACCCATGAACGAATTCGGTTCTCTCTCAATCCAAGTTTCCAACATCGAGCCTAGAGTAATGATATCTTGCTCGGAGTAAGAAATATTATTGTAAATTCTAAATGAGCGAAAGAATATTTTTGTAAATCATTTTTTATTTGTAATAATGAATCCATACCCAAACTATTTTTATTTTTAACCTTAATAATGTAGATTCCAAACATACCCAACATGAAGGATAAACAAGAGTAACAAAAGCTGGTGCCTAGGGCTTTTTTGGTAGAAGACTTCAAACAATATTTTTCTTTTTTGTCTTGGTAACTTTTAGTTTCTTACATGAGGCCCTTAATAATAAGAGTTGTGAAGTTATTGAACTTATTTGATTCAAAAAGAAAACTACCTTATAACTTTTAGTTTTATCACAATGACAAAATTGCAATAATTAGTATCCATAAAATAATTAGTAGTTGTTAGTCTCCTATGCCTTACTTGGGTAACTAATCTTTATTTAGGTAATTTCAAAACTCTATTTTATCTTACAACATTAGAAATATGATAGTATTGATACAATTTTGTGGCTCATAGTTTTTCAATTGTGCATGGTGTTATGTTAGTTTAATTATGGGTTAATTTCACAAAACCCTCATATACTATCTAATTTAATCAATTAATTTTCATTGTGTCCACTTTGCCCACTATATTATTCAATTTCATCACTATGCCCCATCTCCTCACATTTTGAGTCATAATACCTAAACTACCCTCAATAATATAGGGGGATTAGTGAAATCAAGCATTTAAAAAAATTATTTTTTGAAAATCAATTATATTTTTCGTAAAAACTATAAATTTCAAAAATATATATATATTTCGTAAAACCTATAAATTTCAAATATATATATATATATATCGAAAAAAATATTTTTCGAAAATAATATATATTTTGGAAAAAATATATATATTTCAAGAAATATATATATATATAAATATTGGAAAATGATACTCCCTCCGTCCCATTTTCATGAAATATATATATATATATATATATATATATATATTGGAAAATGATACTTCCTTCATCCCATTTTAAGTGTTCATTTTGGAAAATCCAACTTTTTAATAAAATAATCTTTAGTAATTTTTATTGTATGGGTAGTATATGAATTGTCAACTTTATCCATGGTGGGGCATATGATGATGTGATGGTTTATAGTATAGACTTTTATTATTTTAATGCATGAAGGTTGAATTGGTAAATTGGCAAAATAAAGTATTTTGACTTTTCAAAGTTAGACACTTATTTTGGGACAAACAAAAATATGAAAATTGACACTTAAATTGGGATGGAGGGAGTATATATTTTGGAATATATATATAATTCGTCAAAAATATATATTTTTCGAATTATTTTCAAAAAATATGAATTTTTTCCGAAAAATAATTTTTTTGAGAAAAATATATATTATTTTCCAAAATATGATTTTTTCCGAAAAATATATATATATTTTTCCGAAAATAATATAATTTTTTTCCGAAATATATATTTTTATAGTTTGGAAAATAATGTTTATTTTTCAAAAAAAAATTTATATATTTTTAAAACAATTCAGAAAATATATATTTTTGACAAATTATATATATATATGTATTTCGAAATATATATCATTTTCCAATATATATATATATATATATATATTTCCCAAAGTATATATATTTTGTTCGAAGTATATATATTTTTTCCAAAATATACATTGTTTTCGAAAAATATATTTTTTCCAAAATATATATATATTTTTGAAATTTATAGTTTTTACGAAAAATATAATTGATTTTTGAAAAATAATTTTTTTAAAGGCTTAATTTTACTAAACCCCCTATACTATTGAGGGTAGTTTAGGTATTATGACTCAAAATATGAGGGGAGGGGCATAGTGATGAAATTGATTAGTATATAGGACAAAGTGGACACAGTAGGTGTTAGTTGATTAAATTGATTAGTATAGAGGGCAAAGTGGATACAGTAGGTGTTAGTTGATTAAATTGAATAGTACAGGGGGTTTTCTGAAATTAACCCCTTAATTATTTGTATGTTATGACATTTTATGAATTGGAGTTTGATTGTTTTTTTTGAAAGTGTGGTGGTGTTCCATTAAATAAGTGAGAAAACTCTAATGTGTTATTTTAGGCATTAGGTGGAGAGTGTGTTTTGAAATTTCTTTGTGAACGATGAGTTAATGAAGTCACTATAATACAAATTACTTTAAGAGTCGAATGAACTAATGAACAAGAACTTTTACGAAAAGAAAAGAAAATAAAATATTGTGCATAAAGTGATTTGAATTTTGTGACATTGTTGATATATTTTTTCTTTTTTGGCTTAGATCCTGACTCTATCGAGTTGAGTCTAAATTTATTTTTAAAATTTACTTTTGTCATAAAAGGATATTTTATTTTTTTCAAGAGAAATTATACCCTTTTTTTTCAACAAAAAACAAAAATGCAAGAAGAGAAAAAAAAGTGATTACTCTATTTTTCTTCTTTGTTTTATGTTTTACTATTTAAAAATAGACTTTGATTATGTGAAATGTAAAATACCAAGTCTGATATATTGTCTATTTCATCAATAAATTCATTTACACGTAACAAATTCTCTATTTTCACACACTTTTCTTTTGAATTAGAACTCTTGAAAACAATTTTATTAGGATAAATTACATTGCCCTCCCCTAGGATTTGCACGAATTTTGCATAGGTGAGAAGTTTGTGGTTTATTACACCTACTTCCCCTCACATTTTACTCATGAACTCAACAATCCGATAATAAAAATTAAAAATAATTTTAATAAACTTTTCACGTGGTAATAGAATTTATCCTTTTAATTAGGGTTAACTTCATTTACACCTTTGAGTTTGTCCTATCTTTACTTACATCTTTCCAAATTTGCATATCTTTATTTACACCCCTTACTTTTCAATATTCTCATCACTTAGACCCCCTGAATGATGACATCAGTTGAATTTTTTTTTAAATTCCTAAACTACCCTCAATGTCTTATCCTTATTCTGTTTGGAAACAAGGATAGTGCTTTTATCAATTAGACCCCCTCCCATCATTTAATAATTTAATTTGTATTAAAATTTGAAAATATATATAAAATTCGAAAAAATATATATTAAAATTTGAAAAATATTATAAATTCGAAAATAAATATAAAATTAAAAATATATATAAATTTCGAAATTTTTTTTTTCAAAAAAACATATTAAATTTTGAAAAGAAATATAAAAATCGCAAAAAACATAAAAAAATTTGAAACAAATATATAAAATTAAAAATAAAACATATAAAATTCAAAAATATATATTAAATTTTGAAAATAATTATTAAATTCGAAAATAATTATAAAATAAAAAAAAACATATAAAATCCAAAACCCCAAACACCAACCCCAAATATTCACAAACTAATATTTAAATTTTTTGAAAACTAATTTTTTTAATTTGTGAATAAAAATTAAATCATAAAACCCCTAACCCAACCCCAAATATTTAATTTTTACAAACATATTTAATTTTTACAAATAAATTAATTAATCTCTCTCTCTCACACACACACACTGCATGCATATATACATATATATATACACACACACACACACACACATATATATATATATATATATATATATATCACCACCCCCTCCCACTGTCGGCGGCGCCGCCATCCCCTGCCGGCGCCGCCCCCTCCCACCACCACCCCACTCCCACCGCCGGTGTCGCCCCCTCCCCCCACCCCCTCCTATATATATATGTATATATATATATACATATATACACACATATATATATACACACACACATATATATGTCGGTGGATGATGTGGTGGTGGTAGTGGCGGCGGATGGTGGTGGTGGTGGTGGTAGTGGCGACGGGTGGTGGTGGTGGTGGTGGTGGTGGCGGCGGCGGCGGCGGTGGTGGTGGTTAGGGTTGGGTTGGGGTGTTTGGTTGGAGGGATAAATTGATTTAAGAGGGTGTTTGGTTTAGGGGTTAAATTGATTTAGGGATTAAATTGATTTAAGGGGTGTTTGATATAAGGGTATTTTAGACATTTCAGACCATGAGGGGTGTAAATGAAGATATGCATACCTGGTGGTGTAAGTGAAGATAAGACAAATCTCAGAGGATGTAAATGAAGTTAACGCTTTTAATTATCCTCTGGCAATAGTGGGTCCCCGCGTTTACAACTGTTCTCACACATCATGTCATCACCAGACAAGCTCGCTCTCTCTCTCTCTCTCTCTATATATATATATATATGTATATATGTATGTAGTGTACAGAGAGTGTAGAGGGAGGGAGAAAGCATGGAGGAGAAGCTGTCGAAAACAGCAAAGAGTGTTCATCCGTCTCCAATACAGCAACTCTCCTTTCTTGCCCAAAGATGCAACGCTATCAACCTCGCCGAAGGCTTCCCTGATTTCCCTGCCCCTAAACTCCTCAAATACGCCGGCGTTTCTGCCATAAATTCCGACTTCAATCAGTACAGGTTCAATAACAATAATTAGCCACACTATAGCTGACTCAATTTTACATGTACCACTACTTCAAAAGAAATTTTAAAAAATCGGATAATTAGTACTATATTCTTTCAATTCATTGGATTTTGCCATATGCCTATATTATGTATAGGACAATGATTGGTTCCTCACCAGTGATGACCAACTTGGTCCTCACCCCTTATTTGAACCAATAGAATTAAGACACTTGACATATATTAATTAAAACATAGAAATTGGTATTATCCATTATTTATGGGATTCAATCCGGATTTGAATTCTTCTTTTTTCTCTTATTCACTTAAAAAAAAAAATCTCATGGGCAGTTTAACGTCTACATATGCGTGTACAATTATTTGTATATATAAATTGATATATGCGTGTACATTTTTATTTATATATAAATTGATACATATATATATATATATATATATATATATATATATGCTATGTATATTGCAATTGAATCCAAAGGATGATAAAATCTTTTGTGTTATTTCTATAATATCATCAATTTGGTGCGGTGAGCGGCACTTTACACACGAGATTTCTGAATTTTTTCTCCAAATTTCTATACTTCAACCACTTTATTTTTATTTTTTCTTATTTGTGTTCATAATATTTTGTATCCAATTCATTTATATATCTTTGGATTTTACGAAATATGGAGAAGTATCCATCACAATATCGAATAATATTCGTGGATTGTGACTTTTTTCTTATTTGTGTTTAAGGAAAGTGTACATGCATATATATATGACGTTAAACTGCCCATTAGATTTTTATTTTTTAAAGTGAATAAGAGAAAAAAGAAGAATTCAAATCCGGGTTGAATCCCATAAATAATGGATTAAGAAAATAATATATTAATTTGTTATTACAAAATAAAATTGTAAAATAAATAATCTTTGAGTTCTTAATACGAATTAAACAAATAACTAAAAACAAGAGATGAAAAATTCTTGATTGATGGTATTAGTAAGATTTGTTTATATATATATATATATATATATATATATATATATATATATAAATAGACATGAAAAATCTTGATTGATGGTATTTGTAAGATTTGTGTCTATATATATATATCTATATAGATTCGGGTTTAATCCATGAGTAATATTCATTGTTATTTTTTAATTAATATTGAACATGTGTCTTAATATTATTGGCCCAAGTAAGAAGTGAGGACCAAGTTGATCCTGACTGGTGAGGACCCAAGCATTGTCCTTATGTATATATGTATATGTATGTGTATATATATATTATGGTATAGAACTTTTTATTTAAAGCTACTAATTTTCCATTAGGATAATTATATTTACCTTCTCTGTGAAATCCAAAAAACAGGGACCTCCCTATGGTTTCAATAATAACGGACTGTTGATTTTGTCTCTAAAAGTGTTCAATTATAACTCATATATTCATTTCTAACATTAATACTCATATACTATATGGACAAAATAACTTCTAATTCAATAGCGCATTCTAGGGAATTTTTGTGGTTAAAGTTCATTTTAAGCATAATCGAACTTTACAAAAGTTTTGAATTCTAGGACTCGAACTTGAACCAGTGAGAAGATTAGTGTTAATGTTGAAGCTAGAGAAAATGTCCCTGTTATTTGAATTAGTATATGTTCTTCTCAAACGGAAAAAAAAATAGTATATGTGTACAATTTATTAAAACAAATACTCTCTCTCTCCCAAATGAGTTGTCCAAGTCCGACTTTTCAATATTTGTTTTTATCCTTTGATAATATAATATATAGTATAGTTGTAGGTTTTACTGAGTCACTTTTTTAAGTTAATGAAGAAGGATAATTTGGGAAAATATAAGATTATATTGTATTGGGATTCGAAACAGGACAAGTATTTTGGGATAAACAAAGTTGAGAAATTGAACAACTAATAGGGGAGGAGGGAGTATTTTTTTTTTTGGTTTCTTTTTTCTTTTCTTTTATTATTATTAAGAGGAATGCAATATAGATTCTATATCCATAATTGTGCAAATTCTTTGCTGGTGCAATTTATACTAAGACTGTTTATTTTTGTTGAATCATTCATACATTTTGAAGGCATGTGCAAGGAATCTGCAACGGCGTGGCAAACATAATGAAACATATGCATGGCTTAGATGTTGATCCTCTAACCGATATAGTTATCTGTTGTGGCCAGTCTGAGGCATTTGCTGCAACAGTGTTCGCAAGTATGTTTTTGTTTTTGTTCCATGGCATTAGAATATTGCATTCTTCAGTGGGCATAGACTCTGATAGTCATCTTTTTGTGACCTATGCATATTAACAATATATTTTGTGTTGGACAGTAATTGATCCGGGTGATGAAGTTCTTCTCTTCGATCCTTCCTATGAGACATATGAAGCTTGTATTACTATGGCTGGAGGAGTACCGGTGAGCTTTTTTGCATGCCTACATTATATATATAATAGTCTTGGTGGATTTTCAAGCCATTTTGTGACACCTTTGTATTGACATATACATCTACTGTACTCGTCTCTCTCTTTCTCTGTCAGGTATACGTTCCGCTTGACCCTCCTCAATGGACTTTGGATCCAGACAAATTCATGAAGTCTTTTACTAGCAAAACGAAAGCTATAGTATTGAACAGGTTTGAGAATTCCATTTTTCTTGTAAAATTCAAATTTGGAGACATGTCTTATGGGGCATGCCTGTGTTGATTTTTATAATACGAAGTTTATTGGATTTATTCAAGGAAAAGAATGGATTGAAAACATGGTGTTGGTTTGATACTCAATTGCCAGAGTAGTTATCAGCTGGAGATGAGAGATTGTAGACTAAGCTTGCTGTACTGGAGACTTTGTGCATGACTCTTATAGATAGTTGCACGCAAGTCGATTTGATTCTTTAGTTTATATAACTATTAATAGGAATTAATGATTTTTTGTAAAATTTCTAGACCTGAAGGGATTTTCTGAAAAGCTCATGGACCTAAATTTTGATTAAGACCTTGCATTTTCCAATACCAAGTAGCATATTTCTACACCATCAGCGAAATTGCTGCATGATTGCACCTTGTTAGATCAAATATTTAGAGTTGGTGATTCTTGATGACTCTCTCTCTCTCCTAAATTAATATTTTCTGAAGGAATTAGTCCTTTGGGTGAATTGGCTCCATTATTTTAGAAATAATTGGTGGATTGCATATTGGATATGCCAAGACTATTGGTGCCTAGGTTCCTTGAATGTTGGTTGACCATTTCACAAATTGTGAAAAATTATGTAGAAATACATGTAGAATATCGACCTTCTCATGAATTAATAATTTATTACATCAGAGTTAAAAATGTACTAATATATGCTGGCACAGTCCTCATAATCCAACCGGAAAAGTTTTTACTAAAGATGAGCTCGAGATCATCGCTGGAGCGTGCTGCACCAGGGATTGCCTGGCTATAACAGATGAAGTATGTGAATCATTTTGGTTATTCTTGTTTGATATAATCATGATCAATATATTTTAATTTAGTGTAGGGGTTGGGATCAGAGTTAGTTTCATGGTCCTGAAACACTTTTTGGCACGATTAATTTAGTTATTCTGGATGTGAATCATTTTCGTTCATTAAGTTAAAAGTGATGGGAGATGTGACTGACATGCTATAAAAAAAATGTAAAAAATTAACAACTGATTCGAAAAATAAAATAAAATTCTATGTAGAGCAGTTTCTTTTTAAGAGATGTAGATACTAGGTGCTAATCCCACAACTGAACTTGTGACAACTTTCACTGCAATATTAAAGTGCTTTCAGGTCAGACTAAAACTGCTAATATACAAGAGAACAGTGAATGAATTGGAAGTTGATCATTCCTTGGAAGTTAATCATTCCTTTTTTCCTATTTCAGTTCGCGTATATGGAGGTTTTTGAAATGTCATGTTGTATTTCTTGGATGTGTTTTCAGGTCTACGAGCATATAACATTTGACGAGGAAAAACATATGTCACTTGCTTCACTTCCAGGGATGCAAAAGCGGACCATCATTACATCTTCCTTGTCCAAAACTTACAGTGTAACAGGCATGCCTTTGATAGTCAACCTTATGAGTTTCAAATATGCTATTGCTAAAAGACCTCAACTTCTTTTAATGAATTGTCGATGATTCTCTCCCATGCTTTCTTTGTCTTCTGTCGCTATTTTGATGATTAGTAACTATTTCTGCTTAAGCTTACCATATTTTATATCTGCAGTGTTTTATGAGTTCGTTATATAACAGGTTGGAGGGTTGGATGGGCAATTGCTCCAGATTGTATTTCTTCTGGAATTAGAAATATCCATATTAGATTAACAGATTCAGCTCCAGCACCTTTCCAGGAAGCTGCCTTGACAGCATTGGGAAGCCCTGTGGAATACTATGAACAGTTGAAAAGAGTAGGATCCATAAAGCAATTTTTATTTTCTTATATACAATTTGGATGTAGCTCAAGTTATACCAATTATTAATCTTTGTCAATACTAATATTTCTGTTGGTGCTTAGGATTATCAATGCAAAAGAGATTACGCATTCAAGATGTTCGCTGAAGTTGGTTTTCAGGTTGAGTTCAAGCCTAAGGGTTCTTTTTTTCTGTTTGCAGAGCTACCTAAGAGTTGTCCCCTGTCTGATGTACGTATCTTCTGCTTACTTCATATGTCTAATCATGTCAAGTATTTAAATTGATGTTTCAATGCAAGATTTCAGTATATTTTTCTGAATCATTTTTGGGCATTTCATCAAATCTTTATCTCTATTACCTGTTAAAAGCATGAAATTCTTCAACCATTTTCATGGAATAGAATGGTAAACTGAATTTCCAAATTTTGTGTCTTGAAAGCGAGAACTTGGTTATTTATTCTTTAATTACACATGTTTTAAATATCGCGTATGAAAGTGCATATCGTGATTTGCGTGTATGATTCAGTTTTCTCACAGTTATATACTTGAATTTGTATGGACGATGTATAGGTGGTCGTATGTATGTAGCTCATTTTATATGTTTATGAAGTTGATATACCCATTATTCTAACCAACTGAAATCAGACATTCACATATTCACCTTGTCACATTTGGTACGAGTATTACCAATTCAGTTTGATATTTGAATTCTGAACAAGCCATTTTATTTGTACCGACAATCATGTGAGTGGTTGTTCTATGTTATTGTTGATGTATCTATTTTTGGCAAAATTTTCTGTTTATGTATATTGGTTGAATGATGAGATGATGTACTTTGCAGGTAGAATTTATCGAGGAACTAATCAAACAGGCAGGGGTGGTGGCTGTACCAGGATGTGGATTTTTTCATAGGAACTTGTATTCGGAGAAATTGCTTCCGGCTGATTATAGCTATCAGAAGAGATATATCAGGGCTGCATTCTGCAAAAGTGACACTACTTTGGCTGCTGCTGCACAAAGAGTTGGTGAGCTTGTGGATGCTAAGGGGTGTCTCAAACTGTTTCAATGCTAGCGATATATTGGGAGCAGAAGTATGCGACATTTCAAACTTTGATGAGCATTTTTAACATTTTTATTTAAGTTGTTAATGGTCTCCAAAATAATGTCATAATATATACACAGACAGAATTAAATATTTCAATGTACCCTAATATATATATATATATATATATATAGAGAGAGAGAGAGAGAGTTGTGAAATATTTTTGTCATTCCCTGGTCCACTGTGGTCTAAAGGTAACAAGGAAAGAAACAAAAGCAAAGGTTTATCTCAATACCAAGCATTCCCTTGAATAGTAAAAAGCACAACTGCCTATGTATGGCTTCTTTATGGTGTTCACACTTGACATATATTCCTTATCTCATGCTCTTGAATGTTTACCAAGAACACCAGGTATCAGGTTCCGGTAGATCAGGCAATGGTAATGTGTATATACATTCACAATACATATATAGATACACTGTATCTTTGTGTGTGTGATCTATCTACTGTATATAGAATGAGTGGGTCTTGGTGCAACGTTTGATCATTGCATTGTAATCTGAAAGTAATGGATTCCAATCACCCAAACAGTCTTTTGCATGCTGAGTAAAGATGTGTACGTTTATATATGCAGTTTCTTTTCAATGTACCTGTGTACATACATACATTCATACATACATACATACACACATATATACAACTCCTTGGTTGGTAAAAAAGTTCAAGAAGGGATACCCTTTCGGCACACATAGCTTTGCTTTAAAAATACTCTTGCATTAACTTTTTTTCCACCACCATAGGATGACATAGAATCTCAATAATTCATGTCCACCAATAGTGTACCAATTGCAGAACCATATAAATCAACCCACTTACAATATCTTCTTCACATCCTGCATTCTCACTCCCACCTGCATAAGTCGCAATTATTTCCCACCATTAGTATAAATGGCTACCGAGAAAGCACATACTGAAGTCTCAGGTGCAGTTGATGACAGCAGCCAAGACCCTTCTGCAGAAAGATCGGCAAACAGAGAAGGAACTGTTGAATCTCATCTGGGGAAAGCACTTGCGCACAGAGCACTTTTTGGTACAAGCCGCCGTGGAGGAGGTAGGAGGGTCAGAGCCAGTAACATAAAAACGTTACCAAGTAGGCTAAGCAAAGTTTACTTGGCTGACAAAACTGAAAACTAAAAGAAAGCCATAGTTCAATCCTCAATACTTGAGATCTTGTGAGTTTAAGGAATCTTCAATTGCTGTAAGACAAATTTTTTTATGCAACAGGCCAGCAATACTGAGTCCCAACATTGATTTTCCTCACAGCCTGTTCAAAATGCAAACATACTCTTATCAAAAAAAAAAAAATGCAAACATACTGTAGAACTCCATAACTTTTCCTGTCAATATAAGTGAAATTGTCCTATCAAAATGCCAAATAAGAGACACAGTTCAGAAATGCTTACAAGAAAGAAATAAAACCAATACATAATCATAATAACATTGTGTATTGACGTGTTGACATTCTACGACTATTTAAATATAATAACTAAAACGTTCTTCTCGCTTCTGTCACCTTGCATTAGTATCAATATGAATCAATCAAGTAAACAAGTACGTGTAGAAGAAAACTGTCACAAGAGTTGTGATTTGGGGGGGGGGGGGGGGGGGGTATTGCTTTAACATGGAGAAGTTGTTTGCCACCCCTGAGAGTTGAACACAAGATTCATGCGCAAAAACCTTATGTCGAAGTGACCAGAGTTCCAATGGTGTGCCCATAGAGCAGTGTTATTACAGGTTCAAGGTACATTACAGTACTAGAGGTCATCTGGAGCTTGGGAGTGCGCCGGAATGAAGTAAGGCACATAATGAAAAATTCAGTGGAAACATAAAATTAGTATTAAAACATTCATATTCCACGATAAAAGCGTAGATGTTATTAAAAAAGGCGCGCATGGGTAAACACCAGGCGCAAGCCTCTAGGAGCCTGGACCCTAGGAGCTCCTTTTACATTACTGCCACAACGGCTATCACTAGTTTGAAGATCCGAATTCAGACTCCATCATTTCCTATTCAAATTGACCAGGGTCGCAAGATTCTAGATCAACTTTCCAAGTTTCCAATTCCCTTCCTCCCTTCCCCCCTCCCTGAACCCAGCACCCACCCAACCCAGAACGTCTAACTTCACAATCAAATGCATCAGCACACTACCTTCTATGAAACTCGCACTTTCTGAATCACTGAGAATTATGACCCCCATGCAAGAACATCCACAAAACCTGTGTGTCAAACAGAGCAACCTAGTTCCTTTCAACGTTTCCAACATTTTCCTCCAAATTTTTGATAGTTTTCAGCAAACTACCTTCTGAACACACATCATTTTCAAGCTGAGGCATTATCAATTTATCACTACCTATGCATCGGCTAAAAAAAACTGTATGTCTAACACAATTTTCGACTCTAGATCCCCTCATAAATGAGCATCTTTTGTCACAAAGAATATAAGATTTACCAAAAGCACCCTAGTCAAGAACCATATATATACAAAAAATTATCCGCGATAACCTATATGTCTAATAGAACAAAAATATGTACCCTAAAGCTGTCATAAATAAGTAAACACTTGTCACAACAAACAAGCCAATTAGTGATATAACCCTAAACCTGTCATAAATAAGTAAGCACTTGTCACGACAAACAAACTCCGTGTAAAGAAAGGATTGGTCAAAATCACAAGATGAGCAAACAAATGCATTGTAAAGTTTACCCTCCTGCAACTCCACGACAAGAAAACTTGGAAGAATCCTTAGAAAATAGCTAATGACCATTCCACCTGTTTGACACAATTAAAACACTGTCAGTTCTCTTTGCAACACTAACACTACTTAACATATTATGAAAATAAACATCACTAGAAATCCAAATACCTTATAAAATTCAAGAGCTGAATTTGTATTTCCCTGAGCACAGACCAGACAAATCTTATGACTAAGCTTATCACAACTATGTCAACAGGTTTAAACAAAACCATTTAAGAGTCTCACACAATTAGTTACTACACTGGAAGTTATTACAGAGTTCCATACGTCACAAATAGTTTAAACAGATTTCAAAAAAAAAAAAAAAAAAAATTCAATTAAAAAAGGAAGACAGAGTAAAACCCAAACATAAATATAGAAAAACAAAATCATCATGAAAACAAAATGCAGGAATCAAGTTTCTGGTCCAGACATACTATGCCACTGAACAAATCTGTCTAACGGCCTCATCATGAATCTATTGCTCCAAGTTCAGCTCACATGAGGTTACCAGCACCTCTCATTTTAGCTGCCATTCAGGAACTAGTTTCACAAACATAAAAACTGACTGCTTTGAACTTCAGAAATCAATTTCTTTTATCCATATATTTTAGGAAACAAACTAATGGTTATTGGAATTCAATAAACATAACTCCCCAGCCAGACTACAATCTCTATGACAAAACCTGCCCATAATTAGCCAAAAACTGAAGGTTGCAACCATAAGTATATCATATGTCAAGAATTTCTAGCTTGTTCCAAATAAGTAATCAACCAAAATATTGCAATTTTTTCCTTTCTTGATTGAAGATATGTTCACCTAGTTCATAATTACAAAATTAACTGGAAGGGACTTTTTTCCTTTCCCCTCATTCCTGAAATTCAGTCCCATTGTTGTGGATGACAGACAAACTAGTACACATAATAAATGTTTGTCAGGCTTTTAAAAACAATATGCAAAGGAGAAGGGGTGTGAAAAACTCTAGGATTGCACAAGGACAAAAAATTTGTAATATTAGTGTATGGACATGGACTGCCACATTGCTATTGCTTTACACATTAGTCACTTCCAGCACTTACCCTACAAAAACCCTAGCCCATCTCCGTTTAAATCATCACCACCCATCATTGGACAATCAGTTGCATCATGTCCAAATTGCCCACAGCAAGGGACAGAACAACGCCTTCGTTTCCTATAGATATCCAACCCATCTCTCGATCTTCTCTCTTTCAGCTTTCCCAAAGTCAACAACTCGTGAGGATTTCCAGCAGTAAAACTTTGAACAATACCATCAGAGTCTTCAACTTCTGGTAGAATCAATGAGTCAGATGGGCTATTATAAGCAATCTCATGAACACCGTGTGATGGGCCAGGAAATTCCTTGATACGAGACAAAACCAAGGCAATTTGATCACAAGCAACATCAAGTCGCTCCTCTGTCTCAACTGATTCCGTAATTAGTGTTGAAACCATGGATTGCAGTAACTGGATTTTCCCTGCATTCTCCCCTGGAGCAGAAACCAGGACCAGCTTTGTCAATGATGAGGTGGCATCACGCCAACGGAGAGGTAGATATTGATCTGGAATATTAAAACAGTTGTTTGCTGATAATACACGAAGAACATGTCTACACAGGATGCCTGAAAACTCAAAGTGATGGCAGCTACAGTTAATAAACTCATCATGTGGCACCCAAACCACTTTGGATCCTCCATCCATCTCGGTATGGTGTCTTACGATGAAGTAACTCTCATCTACTGCTAACGAAGCATACTGTGGTGCCAACACAAGTTCCTCTTGAAGTTTGCAAAAGGCATATGGTGTCAGAACTGTAGCAGCATGTGACTCAATGGGTGAACCTGTCTTAAGAGAGACTTTATGGACCTTCCGTTGCATCTTTTGTTTTGCATCTGCTTGTTCTTTCGCATCCACAACCACAGCCAGCTGAAAACAGGAGCATGTTACAATGTAAAACTAACAAAGTTCATCAAGAATAAAAAGAAGAATCAACATTCGAATACCTGCTCCACAAAGTTATCTAATACAGATTGGGCACCTAAAAACCGTTGGATATAAGCATTAATTGACTCTGACTGAAATGTACTTGTCATTCCTGCAAAGAAGTAGCATCTCAGAAAAGGTAATGCCCAAAATGCGCGCAAGGCATATAAGCTGACAATGTGCTTGTTTCCGTGCAGCCCATATACATCTACCATCTCCCTCCAGCCTACTTCAAAATCATCCACCGAGTGTGAATAATAAAGCCGATGGAACTCGGTCTTCCATTTATCATAATGTGATCCAAGCAGCACCGAAAACCAATCTGAAAATTTTGATATGATATGCCAAATGCAAAAGGCATGCTTGGTCCTTGGCAATTCAACAGCCAGTGCTTCTTTAAGCCACATGTTTTGATCAGTTAAAATTGTTTCTGGAGCTTTTCCATTCATGAAGCTTAAGAAAGTCTGTCATACGGAAAAACAAAGAAGCAAGTGGTGAGAAAAGAAAATTCACATTATATGTATTTGGGTAAGAATAAATTGTATAAATAACATGCACGAATGACATGGGGAGTGGGGGAGGTGCTGCATTGAGATTAATTAAGTTGCTTAGAGGTGTGTGCATATAATGTTGTTTTGATCATATACAGGAGTTTAGGAACTTCCACATAGATCAAAAATAAGAATGTGCAAAATAACATTTTCCAACAAATAGAAACATGATTTATGTGTGCATTTATGCCAAAAAGAAAAACGCACGGAAATAAATATGTAAAAATAAAAATAATAAACTATGCAAATGAAAAACACAAGCAGGTTTATTTGTAACAAAGGATGCAGGGAAAGCAGTCAAATTTTATTTTGACTCACTAAGTCGTAAGGATTGAGCTAGCTGACCTTACATTCTTTCGAGTCTTTACTTGGGGGAAATGAAGGGTTCAGCAAATTAATCTCAGATAATTCTAATAACACCCATACTTGCATCACTAATATTAACTTATAAATAAATATTATTCAGACCCCATTCCAAATGCTCTTTAGCTTCTCACCTTCAATGCCCAAGAAAAAGATTGCATATTTTCATCCCGTAGAAGCACACAACCAAAGAAACAATTCATTCCATGATTGTCCACTCCAATCCAAATCCCAAGAAGCATATCATATGCATCCAAGCGGTGAGTTGTGTCAAATATAACTGCATCACCAAAAGCTTCATATGATCGTAATGATGAGGCATAAGACCAAGCAATATGCTCCAACCTGTTATTGGTATCAATCTTGAAGTTGTATCTGAAGTTGGGATCTTTATCCTTCTTGTCCTTGCACATTTTCAGAAGGTCCATAGGATCATTATCCCTGTCCACATTTCTAAATGATTGTAGTAGATTTCTTACATCTATTTCAGTGAATGGTAAACAACCAAGCTTGACACCCTTCTCTAGCTCCATTAGCCGTAGCATTTGCCGAACTGACATCCCAGCTTTTGCAAACATGCAAATCCGGCTCTTGTCATCTGCAGACATGGCGCAGTAGGCAGGAAGTAGCTGCACCTCATTTGACTTCAAGAGTTCATGGTTGTGGATATTGCTAAAACCAGTAATACGCCATTCAGGGACATCAAAATCTGCCCTTTTAACGATTCGCATATATGCTTGACAACCGCAGCGTGATGATTTTCGGTTCCTCTGTAGCTTTCCATCCTCTGATGGCTTTAACTGTGGATAACCGCCACGGTGGCAAGTGAAATCCCTTCTTGTAATACCCCTACCCACACCATCCTTTCCTCGAGTACGGTGACGTCTGATTGAAAACCCACACTGCTTTGCAAAGCTACAATAAAATTCATAGGCAGCATCCTGTGAAACAAATCTCTGGCCAATAAAAGGAACAAGGTTCACAGAAGTTTGTCGTGACAGAATAGTATCCTCAGGCATTTCCTCGATAGTACCAATATCATCTGGAGATAACTCTGTTCCATTTTCAGAAGTTTCTTTGACTATACTGGTTAAGTCGGACATTATTTCTGCAGAAGGTAAATGATGCTCCAGATGTAGTACCTGCAAATTAAGTCTAAAAGACTCAAGTCTTAGTGATAGCACCAAAATAGACTACTAAGATGAAACACCATTTAATGTTGTAGATCTGCAACTATAAGGAATCTTCAGTAAGCACAAAGAACATATGAATCTGAAAAAATAGTTAATAGAGTTGGGGGGGAAAAGAATTTGAGTTATTCAGTAAAGATCATCTGATCCTGCTACATCAGAACTAAGCCATTTTAGGTCCCTAAATTTGATGGGTTACCAGAAATAAGAATTTTACTTTACATTTTCGGTTTCTAACTTTACTTTGTATGCCCCTTTTCTAATATGAGTGACATGATGACTATGGAACAAAACTTATGTTAAAGGTAAACTGCTGAAAAAAAAAACATATTGATGACATTATACACTGCCTGAAAGTTGATTGCTGTTTATGTTGGAGTTGAAAGGAAATACTGATATCTGCTTAAAGATAAGTTAAACAAAAAGGACAATATGTTAGTCATAGTTCCTTTTATATAAACATTTGATAAAGAAGGACATAAAGACATGTTCAAGGAAACAAGAAAAAGAATTATACCAAAATAAGAACCAAAATACAACTTTTAACAAAAATGCCCCAAAATGCTATTCTTTTACTCAAAGAGGATGATCACCCCAGATGAAGACGAAAACATACTAGATTATATGAGAAATTGGAAGTTTAATGCTAAAATAACCATTTCACGAATTATTTAAAAACTACAAAATAAATCCTACTTAGAAAACCTCAACCTTTATGCATTGAAATCTTTGGGCCTGATACATATAAATAAATATAACTTAATTAGTAATATCATCGGCTTTTAGTTTAAACAATGGTTACAGATAATATTGCCCAACAATGATACAACTATGCAGTAGAATAGTAACTGGAAAATACAAAAACTTAGGAGAAACCGACACTTAGGAAGTTCGAAACAAGACAGTGTATTTGCAAACCTAAAAATTAGTAAAACATGAGATCCTCCTGTGATTGAAAAACTTACAGTAGCTCAGCAAACACAAGGATCCCGAAATCTCAATTTTGTAACTTCAACTCAGCTGAACAAACTTCAGTACCAACTTATTAAATTTGATTACAGGAATGTCATCCCTGTGAGCTCTCTGTAAATGCATATCCTTTGTTAATCTAATCCAGGTGGTATTCTACTAACATTAGAGTTCATATGAGAATCACGTATTTTTATTGGCCAAAAATGGTACAACTACCAACTTGACACTCCCTGGAAAATAACAATAATTACGAGACACCAACTCTTTGGAACCATGATAGTGTGCATGCGGTATAAGTCTTAAATCATGTGATATTCCTGTGGTTGAAAAACTTAAAGTAGCTCAGAAAAATAAAGGATCCAAAAAAAATTCAATTTCATAACATCTACTCAAGTCGACAAGCTTCAGTGCCCACTTCTTGAATTTGATTACATGGATCTGTCAGCTCTTTGTAAAACTATAGCCTTACTCTTCAATTGATTTAATAAGCATGCCCTTACTTAGCAGCGTTGACCTGAATTATTTATTCTATTTATTAGTGTTTCATCACAGAAGCCTTTTACTCACATGCTTGTTTTCACCCTTACTCCAACTTCATATTTCTTGGAATGTGCTGGCATTAGTTTGAAAAAACAATAAAATGTCACTAGAATCCTATCTTGTGATATTACTATAAATATAGTGACTGCTCTCATGCCTGTCCCATGTTCACAAGCATGACCTCCCAGACATTTTCCATTAGGCTGGAAAAGAAAAATTTATCTTACACGGGCTCTTTAAAGGTAGGTGGAGTACCCATGTCATACATACAATACCTGGTCATGAGTATCAGATGTCTCGGACACTTTGGTTGGACATGCACCAAAAAGCATATACAATGGTTAAATTTCATTATGTTAATACTATTACTTCAAAACTAGTGGAGTCAATATGTTGCAGACTATCATTCCTAACCCCATTATTTTCCACTAGAAATAAAACAGAAATACTAAATAAATGTATATTTAGCAGTGTTCATGTATTCTATTTTTGAGGGTTCGTCGTGTCCGACCCCGTCTCAAAGTGTTTATTTGTATACAAAATTAATATATATATATGCCCTCTTACCAGATTAATATATATATATATATATATATATATATATATTCACAACACTTGCCAACAAAATACATAATTTATCAACATTGTTCTATCAGCTAAATAATTGTTAAACCTGCAGCTTAGTTTCATCACATATCATCTCATTGTACCTACATAAAACATTGGCCAATACTATCTCACACAAGAGAATTTTATTGTTACAAAAATTTCTCACATCCTCAAGAGCACAGATTATCCAAAAATAATGTGTAAAGAAGAGCCACATCTTTGTTCCGAAAGCAATATTCAAACAAATGATTTTTGATGTACATGATAATGGAAAAATGATTGTGATTTCAAACGCAAGCCAAGGAGTGTGATTCGCAAGCACAAAGAACAAAACATCTTTAGGCACTACGAATAAAGTTTTCTCTTTGCATAGAAAAATGGCTAACAGAGCTATATCATGTGGATATATACAAATTGATCAGCGTCAAACACTACAAAATACTTTTTAATTGCATGAATTCAGAGATTTTAATCGAATAATTCGATCAAAGCAACTTACTTGAGTACTAATTACGGTGTTCAGCTACAATCTCCAGATCACTGAAACCCTAGAAACTCCCAAAACTTCATACCAAACAATGGATCACAAATTCAATATTCATCCATCGAATTCAATCCAGATGTGAACGAAAATCTGAGCCCTAATGAGAAAACAGTAGGCATAAATTTGCATAAAAGGATAAAAAAAAAACGATGCGAAAATTAGATCAACAGATTGCCGAGAAAGTGAAGGAAAATCGACCGAGAAAATTAAGCACCTTATGGGGAAGAGAAGACCGAGGATTTGAGAAAATTGATTTTACATTGTGAAAAAAGTCCGGGAAAATTGAACAGAGGCGGGGAAGTCCAGGAAGAAGGAGCAACGCGCATCCATGGAGGACGGTATCTTTTATATCGGGGGAAGACTATCGTACGCCCTGTGGATACACGGGGTTATTGTGCGCATATGATCCATTATGGGCCGTCGGATCGTGGGTGATATTGTTTTTCAGTACGGGTGTTTGGGTTGGGTTCAATAGGGAGTCCTCTGGAATAGTTTAGAACGAACCCTAGTTCAGTAGTATATTAAATTAAATGCATTGGGCTTTTACTCAATTTGATTCTTACCATAAAGTTGAAATTTAATTTATATTTATTTGTTTGATACAAAATTTAAGTTTTTTCAAAATCAAAACTCAGTTGATTTTTAGATTTGATAGGCATTTACTAGTGTGTTTGATCTTATTTGTTTGATACAAAATTTAAGTTTTTTCAAAATTAAAACTCATTAAATTATTATATTTGATAGACATTTACTTAATGTGTTTGATCTCAGTCTAAACATGTTAGAACTCATAATTATTTTATCACCTCATTTGATTCCCCTTTTATATTTATGCATGTAAGTGTTCCGCTTTTGCTCAAACACTCAAATGAATCTTATTGATGCTCTATGACCTTATTTATACAAGAGTCAAATGAGTTTTTTTGGCCCATCTAGCTAATACTTGGGATTTACAATCATGCCTTCTTTATTTCAATCTATCAATTCTATCCCTATTTGGATTTGACTTGACCCAAAAATATTATAGAATTTTCTTCTTAATGGGCGGGGCTTGCACTGAATGAGTTTTAACATGTTGCAACTACAATTAGTATGAGTGTACCTGATATTTTTGCCCCTTACAATGCACCAAGCTTGATCTCAAAGCTTAATCTGAGCTTGTTTAAGCTTGAATTAATTTGGTGAAAATTACCTAAACAAATGTCAAATCTTCAAATTGAGTTAGATCAACTACTCAATTTTATGAGATAGGTTTTTCACCGATGAAGATTAGTCCCAGGTTCAAGGAAGTTTGGAAGATGGGAAGGAAAGCTTTATGGAAGAAAGAATCAAAAGTCGGGCGATCTCTTATCCTGAGGAGCTTGGACTAGATAAATGGGGTGTCCAAAAGAAAACACCAACACATAATTGAAATGAGTTTGATCTTGATGATAAATAATTGAGTACCAAAAGCATCTATTGGTTGAACCATTCACAACTGCAATGTATTTAATCAACAGATTGTCATCTTCTGTTCTCAATATGCAATCTTCGTTTTCTTCCCTTTATGATCATGGTACTTTTCACGGGAAGATCACGATCGTGAGTACGTTGCAACTGTATCGGGTGACTATCTAATTAAATACCTTTCTAACTTATATTATATGGGAATCCTTCTCAGACCAGCTGAATATAAATTAAGTTTTTAAATGGAAAAAAAAGAAGAAGTAATCTTTCAATAAAAGTTATTTTTGGATGCAATGTGACTAATTAATGTTTTGCATTGGAGTTGAAAATAAAATGGTTACAAAATTGATAGTAAAAATAACAAAAGATATATAACCAATCTTATAAGAAAATAAAATCGAAATTATGAAATTATAATTTTGAACATATTATGTGTTTCAATTAATGTCTTCGAGATCTGCAGCATAGAAGTCATTATGAACATATCCGAAAACACACAAAGACATCCAAATCTCTCGTAGGATGAGAGAAATGTGAGTCCAATAGTTATACAGGTAGATCATGCCATAGTTTGATGCTAGTAACTAGAGTTTCAAACTCACTACTTAGGTTGTAATTAAGTGAAACGATTCATGAAACTTAAATGGACCATATATGTATTTTGGGGTGATCCTTAGGCCTTTCGAATACTCTAATTCGACGAGAGCTAAACAAAACGACCTAATGAACTCTATGATTATCATAAAAGTATCACAGGGGCGATCATTGGGCCACCCAAATAACTTATATTTGTGGAAAATAACTTATATTTGTGGAGCACAACTTAAAGAACTAAGCAACAAACAAGGGGCGCGAGTTGATACTAAGCTTACAGGATTCAATGTTGTTACGATATTTTGGGGATATCTCCCTCTATTATGCATAATCTTTTGGGGTGAGTGCACACATTGCAAGGATTATTGAGTACTGATCCGTTGCATGACAATCCGGTTGCGGTCACAGTCACTTCATAGCCATGACACATGGATAATGCGACATATTTTTCATATTATGAAAGAATTTTATGAAACATGTGATTTGGAGGCAAGGGTGTAAGTTCATCATGTCTGTAGCATACAAAAGAACATTCCACAAAAGAAAATATTTTTTGTAGATTGTTAACACGATCCATAGTATGCGCAGCGAGCATATGGAGTTGTGCAAGAGGCTGGAACTAGTTGAAAGTTCAGCAAAATGAGAGATAGTATACCATAAGTAGGAAAGTGAGGTGAAATGATGGTGGAAATTCTGGGATTTTGTGAGAGCAGTAGACCTAGAATGTAAAGGAAGAAATAAAGTGACTGAGAGAAAAAGAGAGAGAACAGTTCTTCCATGACTCCCAACCTTATCTCCCACTTATACTACTAGCTCTTTGGTTCTCACCGTATGCTTGTATTTGGTCTTATTTTCTGTCTAGTTCATGGCAATGACCCCCAGAACAAAATTGGATAGATGCATAGTCTCGTAGAACCTTCCATGGAGCTTGGATCCAGTATCCTTTATCTACATCTCTTAGTGAGAATTCTCATATCATCTTCGATGAATTTAGAAAGACAGTTAGCATTATAAGTCCAAAAATAACTAGTAGTAACAATATGCATATTACTATATTTGTTACAAAATAAAACTAATAGTAATGGTATACATATTTGTTAGGATAAATTACAGTTTCACCCTCTCGAGATAAGACATATTACAACTTGACCCCTTTTGGATTGGATAATTACACCCGCACCCCCTAAGTCATTTTCGATGACCGATAATTTGAAATTACTTAATTGCCCATCATATTTTATTATAATTTTATTCAAAAAGATTTTAAAATATGAATTTACCTATTTGCCCTTCATTAAAACCTAACCTAACCAAAATTAAAATAATCTAACCTAAATTAAATTAAATTAACCTAACCTATCTTCTTCTTCATCCCCTTCTTGAAAAACCCTAAGCCTAAATTCTCCCTCTAAACACACAAATACACACATACAATCTTTATCTCTTTCATCAAAGTTCATATGAGATAATTTAACAAACCACATTTCAAAAGATTTCCAAATTTTGTGAGAATGGATTTCCTTCACATGAGATAATTTTACAAACTCAAATTTTGTATACAAATCTATATGTGTATATGTATATTTGTATATATAGTTGTTGTTGTCGCCGCTGTCCTCCTCGCCACCGCCGCCGTCCTTCTCCTACCCCGCCATTTATATATGTATATGTATATATATATGCATAAACAAATCTACATATATATAAATAT
The DNA here is from genome assembly GCA_963922005.1 of Cornus suecica. Lineage (NCBI taxonomy): Eukaryota > Viridiplantae > Streptophyta > Magnoliopsida > Cornales > Cornaceae > Cornus > Cornus suecica. Next base: position 77,833,036 of record OY998243.1, read on the forward strand.
TTATACATATATATTCATTGTCTGTGTATATATATTCAAATTCGGGTTGATTGCCGTGTTTCCAGATTTGGTCTCATTTTACACAATCTAATGGATACAATTTCATCTATAAATGTCCAATTGACACAAACAATAAAAGGGTTGTCAAACACGTTATGTTCTCATAAATAATGTCAAAAAACAAAAACTGAACAGAAAACAGTTTTTCCAAACGCACCCTTATTTTTTGGTTCCCAAAATAAAAACAAAAATAATAGTTCCGAACGGGGCCTTGTTCTCGATCAATTTCGTATTGTTTGACTTTTGAAATTTCAAGAGTGCCTCAAATTTCAATACATTTGAGTAATGATTGTCATCGGAAATTGTATTTCTCTCCCACACTATCGTTTTTGACGGTTTAAGCTTCTTCTCAATTAATGGTGATTAACTCAACAAATTTAATTTGTTTAAACTTGATCAAATTAACCAATAAATTGATTTTGAATTTAGAATATGTTATTGCTAATGTGGCAAGTATGTTTCTCATTAATTCAATTCCAATCCGAACTCAAGGGGAGTCTTTTTCCCATCCCTCTTCCCTGACTTAGAAAGATTTATAATTCAAGCATTCTGCCTCACTAATCCTCATTTAACTATAAATTAGTAGTACTTTATTGCCGAGCAAATTATCGGGCAACAATATATTGATAGTGAGAGATCTCAATCAACCAATTTTAACTTCCCTCACTTAATTTTTATTTTTTTTGTTTTTTTATCTTTTATCTTTTATTTTATGTGAAAGGTCCCTCACTTCAAAACTAAGCTGATACTGTATTAAATAGAAAAGTATATTTGGCACATTATTGTCATATTATACTTACGTATTGCAGACTCAAGCAGTGTCTTAAACAAGGCCTTTAGAGCTCTCTCACGCAAATTAAACACAACTATCTCTTACTAATTGGACAATTAAATATAAAAAGATAAATATCAATCAACTTCGTTCAGATAGTAGCAAGTGAAGAATATTACATTGAAAAACATGGAAGCAACGAAAATTCACTACTATCCAAAATAGAATTAAAAAAATCAAAAGAACGAAAAATACAAAAAAATCAAGAGAAACAAGCTATAGCCTATAGGCCCAATTGAGCTAAATCTATAGGCCCAAGCATTTTTTTATCTTTCGCCCAATGGAAAATAATACTCGAGGGTGAATATGGAAACTAAACAGAGCCAAGGAATCAAAACTTACGTGCATGCATGCACACACGTAAAAATTGTCCCAATGTAAATGAGGTTCAGTTGGAACGCTCAAGCCTCATCTGATTGTAAAATTGAGCGATGAATTCTTCGGCTTTGGCGTCGATCATCTCATCCCCGGCACTATCACCAACCTCATCATCAGTACTTCCATCGCAATCATCGAGTTCTTGAAGATTAGACGAGGAGGCACATCGGCTTCCCTCGCCCTTGTCCAGCTCCTGGAGGTTATTGGCGGAAGCATATCGGCTCATACCATCCGTGGAGGAGGTGGTGGCGCAATGTGGAGAAGTTGGCGGGGGCAGCACATCCTCAAAATGATTGGGAGAATAAGGTGGCGGTTCGGATTGAACCGATTTTGGTGAAGAAGGGTGGTTTTGTAGATGCAAAGGTCGCATTGATCCTACAAGGTTTTTGAACATGCCCTTTGAAGCCACCTCCACTTGTATTGCGTTTGACTTGGGCCGTGATCGGCCACGCATAATCAACAACGCCGCCTTCAGGAGGTTGAATGGCCTCCTCTTCTTCTTTTTCTTTTTCTTCTCATCATCGATAGGATTATTTTTATCGTTATTGGTAGTGGAGGGGATGATTTTCGTGGTGGTGATTGATTTATTTTCCATCGGATCGAGTTAGATCGAAAGATAAAAAAAAAAAAAGGTAATGTCTCTCTTTGTGTGATCTTTGAAGGATTGAACCCCTATCTCTACCCTGCAAACGCAGGGCGAGATATGGAGAGGAGCTTCAAGAGAAAAAAATTTGAGCTGCACAATTCATATATATATATATATATAACATAGGCATAGGGAGAGAATATTCTGTTCTATTTAGTTAGCGGTGGCGTTGTGCGATGGACGTTTTTGACACAAAATATTCTGAGGTATAAATAAATTCTACTGAGAGAATGACAAAAATACCTATGCCAGTTCACTTGCCAACCACTTGTTTGACTAGCCTTCCAAAATACTTAAACAAGTAAATTAATGTCTAAATGAGTTTCTGTTAAACCCCAAAACTCCAACAATAATCCCTGCCCACCTCATGACTTAGTTTGTTAATTGTTTTTATTATTTTTTTTCCTCTTTGAATCTAAACTTAATTCCCTCTAGAATTTATAAATAAATGTAACATCGCTCTACATCTCGAGAATGGATTGAACTTTTATTCTGCTAGTGGAAGATAAGGTTAATTATAGAATAAATTCAATCAGGTTAACTCAATTAAACAATTTAGAAAATATATTTATAATAATTCGTTGGGGTTTTAATTGCGGACATATAGTCAGAGTATTAATGCTACATACGGGTCACTCCCTTAAATTTGTCGGAGTAAAATTTCCGAATAGTTCTCCTTCAGTTGAGAAATGAAAAATTAAACCGATTAAGAAATACAAACTAACACTTAATATTATTTGCACAAAATAGTACTTGCATGGTTTTTTTTATGAGATCATTATTTTTTCAAACATACTAATAGTCATTGTGGGCAACCATAATGAAATTTTATAATGAGAAAAGGTATAACTATTTTGGTATTTTTATGATGGTTTTATCAATTTTAAAGCATTATAGTTGTTCAAAAGTGTTGCTACAAGGGAACTAAGCCAATGATATATAGTTGGGTATGTAAGTGGGCAAGGTCGTAATAAGATGGAAATTGGGTGGTTTGTGAGGTGCACGCAATTTTCGGAATCGGTTGGGACTGAGTGTGGGGGAAGAAGAAATGATCGGACGGCTGTGATTAGTTTTGATGAGCGCAATTGTCGGAATCGGCGAAACTGTTTCTAATACCAACCCAACACAACACGGCTTGGCAATTTGGCATTAGCATAGCGTGACCATGAGTTTGACAGCATCCAGCTGCATGAAGTTTGAAACGGATGTTCAAGTGTACATGCTTTTTGGGCTTCCTTATAGTAGTTTTTTTTTACTTTAGTAAAGTACATAAATTTTAAAAAACTGTCTTTTATTTGTCTAAACTATTCTTAAAAAGGAATTGGCGTTAATTCATATTTTAATGAATTTTATGTCCATCTCTTTTTTCAAAAAAAACTTTTTGGTCACGTGTCGAAATTTTATTGAACTACATCAGTGGAGATGACAAACTTCTTCCTCATGAAACCGGACTCAAGCATTATCTTTTAATTATTAGACAATATATGGATCTTGTCCCAAAGTTCGTCATCTGTGTCGATGTGATCCAATATCATTTGAACACGTAATAAAAAAAAATTAATACTAATTTATGTTTTTATGGATCTTATATTCATCTTCCTTTCAAATCTTTTTTTAATCATGTGTCTAAATAACATTTTTACTACATTAGCGGGAGGAAGAATTTCATACTCATGGATAGAACCCAAATATTGTTATTTACTATTTGTTGTTGTGCATGGAAGTACACTGTTATATGCACAAAAGTAACAATTTTTTACTTTAATACAAGATGGTATACGCCTACCGAAAGTTGAAATTGGCATGAAGTAACCACAAACCAACTCAAGCCTATATAAAATCACTACTCGTGTAATGGTCAAAAATGTCTGGCCCAATCGAAGATGGGCCACAGGACTGATGGGCCAACGACTGATGGGCCAGCGACTGATGGGCCAACGACTGATGGCCCGAAGATGAATGGGTTGAAAACGAATGGGCTGAAGAAGTAATGGGCCAATGGAAAAATCTAGAAGTTAAGTGATCCACAAGACAAGGAGTAGTCCAATTATAGAATAGAGAGTCCTAAAAAAGGTAGAGTTGATCAAATCCATTGATTTAAGGGATTGATTAACTTGGATACATGAGCTTGACCCATCTTTATAATCTTGTATAAATAGATGGCTTTGATGAATGAAAAAGGGATCCAAATTTTTACCCAATTATTATTGTGTAATTTTTCTGCATTTACACAATTGGCGCCGTCTGTGGGAAACACTATTATTGAAATCATTTTTTCAATAAGTTTTTCACCCTCTGCAAAAGAGCTAAGTTTCGTACCATCAATGGCGATCACACGTTCACAACATACCGATTTACCTCCAAATGGAGGCCAGCAACCAGAAGATCCGATCAGACGAGCCCTAGAGGAGAAGACTGCCGAGTTAGAAAGGCAGAACGCTGAACTGGCGGGAAAATTGGCTCAACTGCAGAACCCACAGGAGGTCTATGACGATGAGCAGTCCGGCCAGCGTGAACGATCTGTAGGCCGCCAGACAGACATGGATGACCTGCCCGCTAGATCCCACAACGATCGTGAGGAACAAGCAGAGTCATCCCTATAGGTTATTGGGGTACGTAACCCCGAGGAGGTCCTAACCATGAAAAAACTAGAGGAAATCATGTCCAGATTCCAACGTGACGTGCTTAAGGATCTGAAGATACAGACCCCAATCGATCTGGCATCCGAGGCATCCATAGACGCCGTTCAGACACCATTCACCATCTCGATCACCAGCGTGCCCTATCGGGAGAGGTTTAGATTACCGAAGTTCACCCTATTCGATGGTACAAAATATCCAACATAACACATTTACCATGTTCATACCAAGATGAATGTTTACAACGAGAACGAGGCCTTGCTCTGTAAAGTTTTCCCCACCAGCCTGATCGAAGCAACCCTCTTGTGGTTCAGAAAGCAACCGCCCCGATCGATCGGTAGCTGGCTCAGACTCTGCGAGTTATTTATTGCCCAGTACTTCAGCAATAAAAGGCAGAAGAAGACTATCTCCAGTCTATTCACCATGATCCAAGAGAAGGGCGAATCCCTGAAAAGTTTTGTCTCACGGTTCAATGTGGAGATGTCTTCAATTGACAACTGCGATCAGCATTCAGTCGTCGAAGCCTTCAGAATGGCCCTAATCCCTGGAACCAAGTTCCATCAATCCCTAGTCAAGAGGCCACCAGCCGATATTGGAGAACTCAACTCTAGGGCACAGGGGCACCTCCGAATAGAAGAAGAGTTGGCCATACGACAGAGAAGGACCGCCTTTGCAACAGTAGAGGCCAGGGCATCCGAACCTTCCAGGGTTAAGGATCGGGCACCAGACCGGAAGCGACCGAGCGCTCCTCCTGCTCCTTCCCCAGTCCCAGAAAAACAACTAAGGTTTGAGGAAAAGGTCACCCCCTTAAAAGTGACCTTGGCAAAGCTATACCAGGAGACAAAGGGCAAAGGAATCTACCGGTCACCACCACCCATCAGACAGCCGATGGACCAAAGGGATATGTCAAGGCATTGCGCCTTCCATGGCGAGTACGGGCACCACGCTAACGAATGCAGAAGCCTCAGGATACAGGTGGAAGCCATGATTGCAAAAGGAGAACTGACCGAGTATGTGGCCAAAGAAGGAGCCCGATCAGACCAAACGTTGCATGCGCCTGCCAAGGGAGCTATGGGACAACCCGTACGTGTCATTCACATGGTCCATGGAGGACCAAGTCGATCAGAGATAGAAGAGGCCCGAAGGTCCCAGATGCGGCAAGCTCAGAAGCTGCGTAGGGTTGAGGAAGTATGCGAGTTTAGAGGCCCGAAAGAGGATGCCCGGATAGTCTTCATTTCTGCGGATATGAGGAGCATTCAGACGCCACACGATGATCCTTTAGTGATCTCCCTCATGGTCTCGAACTGCTTGATCAAAAGGGTGATGGTTGACCCTGGGAGCAGCGTCAACATCATCACAAAATGGGCCTTTGAGAAGCTAGAAATCAACCCTCAGGAGATTGTGCCATCCAGAAGCCCGATAGCAAGATTTGATGGTAGAAGAGTGGAACCAGTGGGAGAGATCCAACTGCTGGTAACAGCAGCAAGGCGCACGCTCCGAGAGACTTTCGTGGTGGTAGACGTCAAGCCTTCCTATAATCTCCTCATGAGAAGGGGATGGATCCATCGGATGCACGGAGTCCCCTCAACCATGCATCAAGTCATGCGTTGTATCGATTCGAACGGAGTAGACGTGATTGACATTAGGGGCGATCAAGTAGCAGCGAAGGAGTGTTATGTTGTCACTATGAAAAGTCTAAAAAGAAAGACGGAACCGGAACGAGGGTCACAGTCCAAGGTAGCACCCGATGACAAATAGCAATTACAGGAGGGAGGTTTGGGGTCACTGGTAGCAGTTGAACCACTACTGGAAGTTCAAATTTGTCCCGACCACCCTGAAAGGTTTACCTATGTTGATTCAGGCCTCAGTCCACAAGAAAAAGAGGAAATGGGGTCCCTTCTCCGATCCAATGCTGACATATTTGCGTGGAGCCATATGGACATGACCGGTATTGATCCATCAGTAGCCCTGCATTCTCTCAATGTCAATCCCAATGCAAAGCCCGTTAAGCAGAAACGAAGACGAATGGGGGCCCATAGAAATCAGATCATAGTTGAAGAGGTGGATCGGCTTCTGCAAGCAGGATTCATAAAGGAGGTCCAGTACCCTTCCTGGTTGGCGAACGTGGTGGTAGTCCAGAAGAAAAACGGCAAGTAGAGGGTATGTGTTGACTTCACTGATCTGAATAAAGCATGCCCGAAAGACTGTTTCCTTTTACCAAAGATCGACCAGATGGTAGATGCCACCGCAGGTTTCGAACGCCTGAGCTTTCTGGATGCATATTCCGGGTATAACCATATTCGAATGAATCCGGAGGACCAAGAAAAGACTGTCTTCATCACTGAATCAGGTACATTTTGTTACACAGTTATGCCTTTCGGACTAAAGAATGCAGGTGCTACTTATCAGAGGTTGGTCAGAAGGGTGTTCCAAGGGATGATGGGATCAACCATCGAAGCCTACATCGACGACACAGTGGTCAAAAGCAAAGTGAAAGGAGACCATCTAACCGATCTGCAGCAGGTGTTCAACACCTTCCGGAAAAACAATATGAAGCTCAACCCGGCCAAATGTTCTTTCGGAGTTTCCTCAGGCCAGTTTTTGGGGCACATAGTTGATCGGACGGGAATACAAGCTAGCCCTGCACAAGTCAAGGATCTCGTAGAAACCGCGGAGCTAAAATCCCGGAAGGAGATCCAGGTACTAACCGGAAGAATAGCGGCCCTCAGTCGTTTCATCTCTCGGTTAACCGATCGGTGTAGGCCATTCTTTCAAGCAATAAAAGTGGCACAAGGAGAAGTCTGGGGTCCAGAGCAAGCGGAGGCCCTGAACAAACTCAAAAGTTACATGGCGAGGCCCCCGATACTGACAACCCCTGAAGCCGATGAGCCGTTGCACCTGTATCTGGCCATTTCAGCAACATCTACCAGCGCCGCTCTAGTCAAGGAGGGCAAAGGGTACCAGACACATGTCTTCTACACCAGCAAAGCCCTTGCTGATGCAGAAACCCGTTATTCAAAACAGGAGAAGCTGGTACTATCACTGATCAATGTTAAGCGATGTCTTCGGCACTATTTTGAAGCACACCCGATCACAGTTCCTACTTTAACTCCGATCAGATCCATAATGGCGAAGCCTGAGTTATCCGGGAGAGTATCAAAATGGGCAATTGAACTTGGGATTTTTGACATAACCTATGTCCCCCGAACGGCCATCAAAGGACAGGCAGTAGCTGACTTCCTGTTAGAAACAGAAACTACTGACTCCACAGAAGAAGGTGAGCCTGAATTATGGGTCGTGTTCGTAGACGGATCATCCAACATCAACGGAGCAAGGATCGGAGTAGTACTCGTAACGCCAGATGGTACTAAAATCCAACAATCCGTTAGACTGGAATTTCCAGCCTCTAACAATGAAGCAGAATATGAGGCCATCCTTCCAGGAATTCGGTTGGCCCGAAGCCTGCAAGTCCAAAAAGCACAAGTACGAAGTGATTCCCAACTAGTTGTACGACAACTAAATGGGGAGTATGAAACCCGAGAGCCGAAGATGGAAGCATACAAGAATCTGGTTCTAAGGGAGACTGAAATGTTCCAGCAAATCAACTTTGAACAGATTCCCAGAGGAGATAACTCCGTAGCAGATCATCTGGCTAACCAAGCCTCCACGGTGGGAGAAGGTATGACTCGCACTGTACCAATAGACTTCGTCGTCCGATCCAGCTTGGAACCCCCTGAAGAAGTAATGGTTATCCCATGGGAACCAAGTTGGATGGATCCGATAGTAGATTATCTGAGATTTGGTATATTGCCTGAATCAAAATCAGAAGCCCGGAAGATAAGAATGAAGGCAGCCAGATATGCCCTATACAACGGCCAGCTATACCGAAAGTCTTTTTCCGGACCATACTTGAGATGTCTCACCCCATCCGCGGCGTCAGCAGTCATGGAAGAGATTCATGCAGGAGCTTGTGGCAATCACTCCGGGGGAAGGTCCTTAGCTCATAAAGTCCTCACCCAGGGGTATTTCTGGCCCTACCTGGCAAGGGACGCTGAAATTTACGTCAGACATTGCAAAAAATGTCAGTTTCATGGAGACGCCATCCATCCACCGCCGGAGTTCTTAAACCCAACTATTGTTCCTCACCCTTTTGCCCGATGGGGTATGGACATTGTGGGTCCTCTCCCGCAAACAATACGATGTACAACGCATGTTCTTCTGGCTACCGATTATTTTACCAAAAGGGTGGAAGCAGAGGCATACCCCACCATAACAGGAAGCCATGTTATAAAATTCATCTGGAGCCACATCATCTGTAGATTCGGTCTACCCCGAACCATAATGATGGACAATGGCACCAACCTGGATAACAGAAGGGTTCAGGCATTCCTGGCAAAGCATGGGATCAATCAAAACACTTCTTCCGTCGGCTATCCATAGGGAAATGGGCAAGCCGAAAGGACGAATAGAACCATTTTTGACACACTGAGAAAAAAACTTGAAGACGCAAAAGAGGCATGGTTGGAGAAATTGCCTGAGGTGTTGTGGTCTTATCGGACTACTCCAAGACAGCCAACCGGAGAAACCCCTTTCGCCATGACTTATGGGGCCGAAGTAGTTATCCCGACCGAGCTAAGGGTACCTACTTTAAGGAGTCAAGCTTGGGAAGAAGGTCCAAATAATCAGCACCTAGCCCATGATTTGGACCTCTTGAAAGAGAGAAGGGAAGCCGTCGGGATAAGACTAGCTGCCTATCAGCAACAAGTTAGGGCACGATTCAATTAGAAAGTCAAAAGAAGAGAGTTCCAAGTGGGCGATATGGTGCTTAGAAGGAAGATTGGGATTGTAGGCAAATTACGATAAACATGGGAAGGACCTTACACAGTGGTTGAGGTTATCGGACGCTGTGCTTATCGGGTTCGGAAGAACGAGACAGGCCGCCTCGAGTCCAACTCTCAGAATGCTTATCGGTTAAAGAGGTATTATCCTTAGATAGTTATTTTTCTTCTTAAGAAATAAAATTGTGTCTTACTATGGCACCCTTTTTTACGAAGCATCTGTGCCCGGTGTCGGCACCTCTGCTTTATAATTTTCAAGTTCATCTCAATAAAGATAGATTCTACTTTTATACAAGTGTTTCATGTTTATTAAAATTTTCCTAAGGGTTTGAGTTCAAACCTGATTTGAACTAACCAGAGGATGAAATCAAGCCTCAGGGGCCAAATGCCCGAAGGCTCCATTCTTTATTAAAATTTTCCTAAGGGTTTGAGTTCAAACCTGATTTGAACTAACGAGAGGATGAAATCAAGCCTCAGGGGCCAAATGCCCGAAGGCTCCATTCTTTATTAAAATTTTCCTAAGGGTTTGAGTTCAATCCTGATTTGAACTAACCAGATGATGAAATCAAGCCTCAGGGGCCAAATGCCTGAAGGCTCCATTCTTTATTAAAATTTTCCTAAGGGTTTGAGTTCAAACCTGATTTGAACTAACCAGAGGATGAAATCAAGCCTCAGGGGCCAAATGCCCGAAGGCTCCATTCTTTATTAAAATTTTCCTAAGGGTTTGAGTTCAAACCTGATTTGAACTAACCAGATGATGAAATCAAGCCTCAGGGGCCAAATGCCCGAAGGCTCCAATGTTTATTAAAATTTTCCTAAGGGTTTGAGTTCAAACCTGATTTGAACTAACCAGAGGATGAAATCAAGCCTCAGGGGCCAAATTCCCGAAGGCTCCATTCTTTATTAAAATTTTCCTAAAGGTTTGAGTTCAAACCTGATTTGAACTAACCAGATGATGAAATCAAGTCTCAGGGGCCAAATGCCCGAAGGCTCCATTCTTTATTAAAATTTTCCTAAGGGTTTGAGTTCAAACCTGATTTGAACTAACCAGAGGATGAAATCAAGCCTCAGGGGCTAAATGCCCAAAGGCTCCATTCTTTATTAAAATTTTCCTAAGGGTTTGAGTTCAAATCTGATTTGAACTAACCAGAGGATGAAATCAAGCCTCAGGGGCCAAATGCCCGAAGGCTCCATTCTTTATTAAAATTTTCCTAAGGGTTTGAGTTCAAACCTGATTTGAACTAACCAGAGGATGAAATCAAGCCTCAGGGGCCAAATGCCCGAAGGCTCCATTCCTTATTAAAATTTTCCTAAGGGTTTGAGTTCAAACCTGATTTGAACTAACTAGAGGATGAAATCAAGCCTCAGGGGCCAAATGCCCGAAGGCTCCATTCTTTATTAAAATTTTCCTAAGGGTTTGAGTTCAAACCTGATTTGAACTAACTAGAGGATGAAATCAAACCTCAGGGGCCAAATGCCTGAAGGCTCCATTCCTTATTAAAATTTTCCTAAGTGTCCGAGTTCAAACCTGATTTGAACTAACAAGAGGATAAAGCATAGCCTCAGGGGCTAAATGCCCGAAGTCTCCATTTTTCGTTAAACATTTTCCTAAGTGTTTGAGTTCAAACCTGATTTGAACTAACAAGAGGATAAAGCATAGCCTCAGGGGCCAAATGCCCGAAGGCTCCATTTTTTATTAAAAATATTCCTAAGTGTTTGAGTTCAAAACCTGATTTGAACTAAACCAGATGATAAAATCTAGCCTCAGGGGCCAAATGCCCAAAGGCTCAATTTTTCGTTAAAAATGTTCCTAAGAGTTTGATTTGGCCAAACTCCAGATGCCCGAAGGCTCAATCGTCTAAACAAACGGTTAAAGTACAAGCATTAGAATCAAAACAAGGGTGGGAAAATACGGAAAATAGCGAAAAAGCTATTGTTCATTGATAAAGAGAGAAATTACAAAAAATTAACCCTTTAATGAATAAAATTGCCTAAACTACTGATCAGGAGGATGGTATTCTTCCCCCTTCAGGATGGCAGCAAAGCGCTTCTCGTTCTCAGAGGAAGGGGGGTTTTCATAAGGCATAGGCACTCCCATATGGGCGTCGAATTCCTCTGCCGTCTTGAATTCCCGAGATTCTAGAGGGATGTGTTCCATTTCATGCCTCTGTCGCCAAGCCCTGGCCGCTCGGATGTCACAGATAACACTGTATCTTTTGTACATGTCAAGCCCACCCAGTCGGCACACTTCTACTTTTTCCCGCTCAAGGGACAGAAGCTTCTCTGATTCCGCCAAGAGTTTATCTGACTCAGCCTTTTCGGCTGCCATCTTCTTGGCAGCTTCCCTCGTTTTTTCCAGCTCGGCAGCCAGGACCAGCTTTTCAACAGTCAGGGCTCGCTTCTCCGCTTCACCAGTTTCCAAAAGAGTCTTTTGTTCGGAAACGGTCTGGCGAAGCCATCCGCCTCCTTGACCAGAGAAACCCGGTGGATGTCATTCTGCTTTATTTGGGCCTTCATATCGGCCATCTCTTTGACATCAGTCTCAAGGAGGCTGTTGTAGGCCTGGACGCCGTAGAGAAGCTACACAGTAAAGGAAGGGTTATTACACGAAAAGGCGATCAACAAATAAAACTAAGAACATAAGATTAAACAAAGTCTTTACCTCCATAACCATTATTGAAGTCCTCTTGGCAAGATCAGTTCTGGTGATTTTGGTATGGGCAACCCTATCAGCTGGTGTCCAGATCCCTTTGGCCATAGCCCGGAGAGCTTCTGGCTGATTAAGGGTGATTTGATCAGCGCAGACTGGAGTCCCATCTGGCAACAGGAATTTAGGCTCCCAGGGAATTAAAGTCTGGGATGATTCAGGGACAACAGGAGCTTTACTTAAAGAAAGATTATCAACTTGTGTCCTGGTCCTTTTAGTACCCACCCCACCGGTTGTACTGGATCGGGTCCTCACAGTCGGAGCATTGAAAGGAAGTGGAGCTCTGGGGTTCTGTGCTGGTGGCACTGCCAGGCTCTGCACAGGAGGAGGTGCCGAAGTCGAAGGCGGTGCTGTTGACAATGGCACAACATCAACAAGAGTAATCCCTTCGGGAACTTCAGGGATTCTGGCGGACATAGGTTTGTCAGGCAAGTCCATCCTGTCAACACCAGCGCCCAAATTAGAAATTGACTATAAGTTCTCCAAAGTCAGCAAGACAGTTGCAGATCGGGCTTTGCCCCAGATGTGGGTCTTCAGGAGGCCTATGCGTTGTTTTATGAAAGTAAGGGGAATGTCCCTATCTTCGTAACCCAGGAATTTATAGGCATAGTCTCCCCGATGAAGATTGCAATGTTCGCAAAGACATGAGACTTTATGAAGAGGATGATAGATAGGCAGACGAATGGCACCGAAGACTCTAGGGATCGGGAATAGGAGCGAGAAAGGGTAAGACCAATTGCCGTTCACTATTACCATTAGTTCTTTCCATCCCTTATCCGATTTTTCGGTATCGGTACATATGCTACGGCCTTGGAAGGGGAAAAGGTTGTACCTACCCTTACTCGCTCGGGCATTCTGGAAGAAGTAACAAAGGAGTAAGTCTGCCAAACCTAAATTGAAATCTAAGTCCCTATTATACAACAGAAGCATGGACATGATCCTAAGGCTGTTCGGGTTCAGCTGAAGAGGATGCACTCCTAGCATAAAAAACACGTAGTGGAAGAAGGGGTGGAGGGGAAACCTTAGAACCCTAAGATGAGATGCTGATAGCAGAATACTACCAGGAGCTAGTCCCTGACTCTGGGTGAAGTCAAGATAACCTGGATAAGGGGACACATCAGCATCCTTGGGGACTTGTGTCTCAGCCCGAAGGTGTTTAACATCCACTTCAGGTCGGGTTTTCTTAAGTGGGGCCACTACAAAAGGTTCAGAAGGTTTGGGTTTCACAAGTTCGGTTGTTGATGAACCCGGAAGGTCAGTACTTTCAGGAGTTGTCTTTTTGGCTTTTTTACGGGCGGACTGGGGACTGTCACTACTTGTGGGATCAGTGCCCGAAGTGGAGGACAAGACAACTTTCTCCACCAATCGGGTATCATCACTATCAGACATAATGCTAAAGAAAGGTAGAAGAGACAGAAGGGGGTAAAGATGAAAATTAAAAGAAAAGAGAAGAAAAGACCGGTCGACTTACTCAGATTGATGAACGAAGAGTCACAGAAGCTTCGCAAAACAGCAAGTTTCTGTCCTATTAGATAAATCTGGGACGACTGACGGGAATGATTGCAGCAAGAACGGGGAAATAAAAACCAGAGGTGAAAAGCTAAGGAAGAGAGGAGCTGGAGCAGAAAATTGCAATGTATGAAATGTTAAATGAAATGAAGAAGGGTGAGTTTTATAGAAGAGGAGAAGAAGGCCAAAGGGTTGCACGAAGTCCGAAGGTCACAAGCCACGATGAGCCGTCATGGGGCTACAATCAAGGGAGTAGTGGTCGTACATTTCAAATGCCAATAAATGTTCCTCAATGGTTGACAACTCATCAAACCCCATTTTTCCTAAAAGTGCATGAATGTATATGTATATAGCCGTATTTGAAAAGATTTCGGTCATGGGCTTTTTACAAAAACCCATAACCTCAGGGGCCTGTGTAATGGTCAAAAATGTCTGGCCCAATCGAAGATGGGCCACAGGACTGATGACCCAAAGATGAATGGGCTGAAAACGAATGGGCCGAAAAAGTAATGGGCCAATGGAAAAATCTAGAAGTTAAGTGATTCACAAGACAATGAGTAGTCTAATTATAGAATAGAGAGTCCTAAAAAAAGTAGAGTTGATCAAATCCCTTGATTTAAAGGATTGATTAACTCGGATACATGGGCTTGACCCATCTTTATAATCTTGTATAAATAGATGGCTTTGATGAATGAAAAAGGGATCCAAATTTTTACCCAATTATTATGGTGTAACTTTTCTGCATTTACAACTCGTAATTAAGAGTTCTCAACGAATATTTTCTTTCATTTCAATACCAGAAAATGAGCATTCAATGTATACGACGTCATCAAAGATTTAAAGGTAAATTATACTTTACCCTCTCGAAATATGACTTATTACATTTTTACCTCTTATCCTTTGGATAATTATAGTTTCACCCCCTCTAGGTCATCAAAAACCCATTTCCGATGATTGAAAAAGTGAAATGACATATATACCCCTGAATATTTCTCAATTATGGTATAAAAATTGGGGTTTTTATCTGATTTATTCGTAATTATCCAATTAGTGTGTCCAAATTATGGCAAAATGAAGCAATAATGTAGTAGATTGGAGCAAAAATGTTCATAACAATAAATCTGTAGGTATTTTAGACATTTCACCTAGTATTGACCAGGTTTGATCACGTCGGAATTTCATTATAGGGAGGTATTTGTTACAACTTTCAAACTTGAAGGGTGAAATTATAATTATCCAAAAGATAAGAGATAAAACTATAAAAAATTATATCTTGAGAGCGTGAAAGTATAATTTACCCAAAATTTAATGGCCCAATAATACAAGACTTTTATTCCCATATGAGTAATTAAAAATTTGAAATAGTACCAATGAGTAATTACTTTCATATATGTTTTTATCATATTCTTAATTATCCAAGAATAAAAAATAATACTCTCCCGTCTCAATTTATTGTCCGCATTTGATTTTTCCATCATTAGGGTAAAGGGCAAGAAATCCCCCAATATTATTGAGCTTTTGCAAGAAAACCCCCTAATCTAACCCCCCAAATTATGAGAAAATTATACAAACCTCCCTTGAACTTTGACCTAATTGCAGAGAGTACCCCTAACATTTGAATAATATCAGTTACTACCCCTTAGAACACCGGAGCAAAGCCTCAGTTAGATTTGTGAGTGAATTTACTTAAAAGCCCTTGTGTCCATTTCAATAAACCCCATATACTATCCAGTTTTATCAACTAACCCCACTGTGTCCATTTTGTCTCATATACTATTCAATTTCATCATTATGCCCCCTCACCTCACATTTTGAATCAAAATGCCTAAACTACCCTCCATAGT
Source organism: Cornus suecica (assembly GCA_963922005.1). Lineage (NCBI taxonomy): Eukaryota > Viridiplantae > Streptophyta > Magnoliopsida > Cornales > Cornaceae > Cornus > Cornus suecica. The sequence goes on from OY998243.1 coordinate 77,848,489, forward strand.
ATAAGGGGGTTATAGTGAAATCAAGCCATTAAAAATATTATTTTTCGAAAATCAATTATATTTTTCGCAAAAATTATAAATTCAAATATATATATATATATATATATATTTTTCACAAAAAAATTATTTTTCAAAAGGATGATATTGTTTTCCAAAATATGAATTATTTCAGAAAATATAATATATATTTTTTGAAAAAAAATTATTTTCGGAAAAAAATCATATTTTGGAATATAGTATATATTTTTCGCAAAAAAAATATTTTTCGAATAAGATCATATTTTGGAACATAATATATATTTTTCGCAAAAAAAGTATTTTTTGGAAAAAAAATTCATATTTTGGAACATAATAAGTACTTTTTTGCAAAAAAATATTTTTCATAAAAAAATCATATTTTAGAACATAATATATATTTTTTGGAAAAAATTCATATTTTGGAACATAATATATACGTTTTCGCAAAAAAAAAAAAATTCAAAAAAAAAAATCATATTTTGGAACAAAATATATAATGTTTCGCAAAAAAAAATTCATATTTTGAAACATAATATATATTTCAATCCTTGCTACATCAGACTTGGAGAGAGAGAGAAAACGTGAACTTTAAAGAGAGAAATAGTAGGTGTAATAATATCCTCAAATGAGTTTATATATAAAATTATGAGGGTTTTTTGGTAAAAAAAAGTTAGGGTATTTAAGTAATTTTGTATGCAAAATTGGAACATGCAATGATATGAGGGCAAAAATGGAAGTTCAGTCCAAAAACAGCCTTTATTGACCAATACACAAATTTTCCGGCGTTGAACTTGAACGGAAGGGGCTAAGTGTTACAACGGAGGTGGTTTTAAGGGTAGTTTATGATATTATTGAAACGTAAAGGACACCGCATGCAATTAGATCATAGTTCAGGGGTAGTTTATGTAATTTTCCCCCAAACTATTTAAAACATCCACTTTACCCCTTAGCTATAATATGAAAATACACTTCCATCCCCTCCTATTTTACTAATTACACTTCCACTCTTTATTACAAAATATATATATTACGAAAATTACAATTTGATTTTTTTTTTATAAAATTCGAAATAAACATATAAAATTTGAAAAAATATATATAATTTGTAAAAAATATATAAAATTCGAAAAAATATATAAAATTCGAAATAAACATATATAAAAAAAATTGAAACAAATATATAAAATTCGTAAACAATATATAAAATTCAAAAAACATATAAAATTCTAAAAAATATATAAAATTCAAATATATATATATAAGGGTCGCGAGCCTTTAACACCCTTATAGTATAAATATAGTGCGTATAACCCCCTACGGTTCGACTTAACCCCAAACATTTCAAATATGTGCAAATTGACCCCATTCGTGTAAAATGACATATATGCCCTTAGTATATAAATTTCTAAAAAATGGAAAATATATATATTTTTTGAAAAATGTATAAATTTCTAAAAAAACATATAAAATAGGAAAAAAATATATAAAATTCGAAAAAAAATATAAAGTTCAAAAACATATATAAAATTCCAAATATATATATAAAATTCGAAAACATATATAAATTTCAAATATATATATAAAATTATAAAAAAATACATATAAAATACAAAAAATATATATAAAATTTGAAACAATATATATATAATTCAAAAAAATATATATTAAATTTCAAAAAAAATATAAAATTCGAAAAAATATAAATTTTGAAAAGAAAAATATAAAATTAAAAAAATTATATACAATTGGAAAAAACATATATAAATTCAAAAAATATTTATAAATTTCGAAAACATATATAAATTTTGAAAAAAAATATAAAATTCGGGAAAAATATTAAATTCGAATTTATTTTATTAAATTTCGAAAATAAAATATAGAATTCGAAAACATATATAAATTTCGGAAACAAATATATAAAGTTCGTGGAAAATATACTCCTATATTCTACTTTCTTTGACTTTAAATTTTGTTTTGGTGTATTGTACTTTGGTCACTTGTGTTTTTTATACTTCTATTTGCACAACTATTTGAATTTTATATTTTTTTCTCGAATTTTATATATTTGTTTCGAATTTTATATATATTTCAAATTATATATATATAAATTTCGAAAATTTTATTTTATATATATATATATATTGGTTTCAAAAAATTTAATATTTATTTTTCAAAATTTATATATATTTTTTGAATTTTATATTTTTTTTTACGAATTATATATATATTTTGAAATTTATATATTTAAATTTTGAAAATTTTATTTTATATATATATATTGGTTTCAAATTTTATATATATAAATTTCGAATTTCAATTTTATATATTGACTTTGAAATTTATTTTTCAAAATTTATATATATATATTTTGAAGATTAAGGGTAAGGGTAAAATGGGTATTTAAAAGAGTATAAATGTCAAAGAAGGGGGGTTTTCGCACGTTTTCAAAACTTGCAGGGGGATATTCGCAAGTTTTTGAAACTTGAAGGGGTGTTCGCACATTTTCCAAAAGTACTGATGTCAATACACACATTTTCAAAGTATAGAGTGTTATTCGCACCGTATTTATAGTACAGGGGTGTTTTATGTACTTAACCCTATATATAAACAGTGTGATTGAAGTTTAAGTGGACAAGCCTCAGAGTCATTAACCAAGGTAACAGATCTTTTCCAGCTTTCTGCAGAGCTATTTCAAGGGTCACGATGACGACACATGCCCCACGATGGTGACCAAAATTGGAATCGAACCGATACTTTATTAAAATATTTTAATTGGAATGAAATATATTAATATTTGAATCAAAATTAACGGTTCAGATCCAGTTCTCATTTTTAAAGAACCGAAAGTATCGGTTAGATTCCGGTTTCGGTCAAAATCGAAAGCGAACCGTACCGTGAATATATTAATATTTAAATCAAAATTAACAGTGCGGTTCTAGTTCTCATTTTTAAGGAACCGAAAATATCTGTTCGATTCCGATTTCGGTCAAAATCGGAAGCGAACCGAAGCGTGTGCACCCTTAGATTTGGGTACCAAGGGACCCTTTAATCGGTATAGTTAATCGATTAATTTTTTTATTTTGATTTTTATTTTCTATAATTTTGATTAAAATATTTTTTATATATATTTTATTTTATTTTTTATTTATTTGTAGAGAGGAAAAGTGATAGTGATGGAGAAATGAAAGTGGTAGAGAGAGAAAGAGAGCCGGAGAGGATCCGTTACCGTAACTAATGACTATGAGGTTTGTCCACTTTAACGGCTTCAATGTATTGGAAGATATTTACCAAAGTTGAGTCCAAAGTTTTATACTCCTTCGTCCTAATTTAGTTGTTCACCTAATTTAGTTGTTTGTTTTTCCTATTTTATTTATTTTAAATTAATTATCGAGTTTCGAATCCCAATATAATATTATCATATACTTTCCCAAATTATCTCTTTTTATTAACTTAAAAAATAAATGAACCCACTAAAAACTATAATTATACTACTTTATCAAAGAACAAAATAGGGCAAGAAACTCCCCCAAACTATACCAACTAATCCCCCCCCCCCCCCCCCATAGTGCAAATATTCAAAAAACCTATTTGATTAATTACACTTCCACCCACTCCTATTTTATTAATTACACTTTCACCCCTTATTATAATATATTTATATAAAATTCTAAATAAACATATAAAATTCGAAACAAACATAAAAAATTCCAATATATATATATGCAGAGTGGGGTGTCTAGTAATTTGAATGTTAATAGAAACGATGAGCGGAAGCCAGCTGCATGAGTTGAGACGTATGTATTACGACATGTTTCTTAAACTGCAATCATGAATGAAAACTAGCAGGAGCAGAGCTGGAATTTTATTAAAATTTTGGAGCTTTGTTTATTAATGTGTCAATGCAATATAAACATATTGAAATGTTGAGGGCACATTTTACGAACACACAAAACAGGTGGCACCCAACTCTACGCTGCTGATTATTTGGTGAAGTGGACCCAGTGGCACTCGTTTTTAATCTAATACAGTTGTTATGGTAAACAGCCAATAGTATAGTGAATACTGAACCCTTACCCACTGTGATTGTGATGGACAATAATTAGATTATTTGACTGAAATTTTTCTTCTTTTCCACAACTTTTCTAGTCTAGACGTTGTAATTTTTTGTTGGAACATATCACTTATTATAGTAGCGATGCAATAAATACAATGTCTAAAATATTAATTACTTCTGAAACCGCAAAGAAAGTGATTGTTCTGTACTTATTTTTCAAAAGGAGGTAAATCATCAGAAATTTCACAGGTAATTACTCTCCAAGGTGTGTATTGAATTTTTTCGGAAAAAAAAAAGAAAAAATGTTGCATGACATGAGCCACTTTCCGAGGGAAGTCCTTCCAAACAGCAAACCTCATCTAGTTCTCAATTCCAGTGGCTGTGGGCCCCAAGGACCAGCCTCTTCCCATCATTGTCTAAATTTCGGGGTGAGTTTTGTTTAAAATAAGCTTAAAGTCTTCCAACTTTTCATATGAGTACATTGGTCTAAGAAACACACAAACCCCTCTAAATCTTAAATGATTAACTATCTTCCCTAGCCTTTAATTCTATTCATCTGTATAATTTTTAGTATAATATATAACACAAATTGAATGAGTTAATCATAGCCACAATAAACTGCATATGTGTCTCCCACCTTCAATCAAATACATGCTTAGATTTTGAAATCCCACACTTACAAATAATGTTTCTATAAAACCAAATATCTTTATACTAGTCACATTCATATACTAAAAGACTAATTGGCATAGTATTCAATTATCTTTTAATTTTAAAAATTATTCATTAGTTAGACCAGCTCAATTATTTGTTGGGCTTTGGAAAATAAATAAATAAATTTGGTTGGTCTCCACATAAAATAACCTTCGAACAAGAGTACTATGGGGCCATATTAGATTCCACCGCGTAAAGGTACAGCCGTGTCCTACAGGTTTCCACCGCCCACACTTCCCTCTCTCTCTCTCCTCACACAAGAAAGCCCACCACATACGCCGCGTTGTATGTATATATATATATATATATCATCTCTCACTCCCTCAATAACCATCCAAAACATCTCGAACAGAAAACATTTGAAACACACACACAAACACCTATATACACACACTTTAGCTTTCTCAACTCTCTCTTCAAATATGAGGAAAAAGATATCAGAAGGTGGTCATAGATCAGCAGCATGGAACATCCTACGTCTAGCTCTGTTATGGGCAAGAAAAGGTGGGGTGTTCAAGAGAAAATTCATAATGGAGCTACGTCTCCTACCTCGCTACATCAAAACCCTACGCCACTCTTCCGATCGCAGCGCCATCCACTATGGAGAGCGTGAGCTCTCCTTCGATGACACCCCCATTTTCAACATCAAGATGCATCGTCCAGCTTCGTTGCGATTCCGATTGCCTCACATTCCATGCATAAGCAATCCACAAGTTGATTTCGACTATGATTTCGAAGCTTACGACGATAATGGTGATAGCTATTATTATAACGATGGAGCGAGGAAAAGTTCTCTGAACGATGATGGTGAAGAGGAAGATCATGATCATGATCATCAGTATGGTTGTGAAGATCAGATGGTTCAATGTTGCGAAGAAGAAGGGATTGATGTCAAAGCTGAGGAGTTCATAGCTAAGTTCTACCAGCAAATGAAGCTGCAGAGACAGATATCGTATCTACAATATAACGAGATGATTAATAGAGGCGCAAATTGATATTATCCATCAGAGGGCTCAGAAATATTACCTCTTCATTCTGTTCCTTTTTTTCTTTTCATACTTTGTTTGCGGCATTTTTGTAAATACCTGAGGCTTCCGTTGAGTATTTACTATTCACAACATTTTTCGTAATAAGAAGAAAAAAATATATTATTGCTTCATATACCGTACAGAAAATTATGTTTTTCAACTCAAAAGATGCTAATTTGATGTTCTGAATAATCGATCAAAATCCTACCAATGTATACATGTATGCTGCACAATCAATATTTCTGGCATGCAATAAGAACTCAGCATCTATAAAAAATGCTCATCTTGGACAAAAATACACCCAGTAAAGAGGTGGGCAGGAAACCACTTGGAACATAAAGAAACATTGATTTTGCGTCTGGAAAAGGGATGATGAAAACTTACATTTCCATCAAGCCCAAATATGAGATAAAAGCATAATCAACTTTGAATCCAACACTCAGAATTATAAGTTCAGCAGGGAGATATGCCTCGTGCGGTTTACTTGTATATTTTATCTCATCAAATACTCACTTTAGAATCCTGATGTGCTCTGCTCCACAGTAAAGGATCTTTCTTTCCCTACAACCAAAAGTTAGACATACAGAATCCCTTTAGATAAACAGATAATATAGTAAATTAAATCCATAGCAGTAAGGTCTACTAAACCATGAATATGAGATATAACAGGGCACCTCTGGCACAAAGTGCTCCAACAAAAGATAAACAGACCTGCCCAACCAGTTCAGGCAAAAAGATTTCGATTCAAAATCTTACACAACTCATAATTTAATAATATATACCCCACTGCCTTCCCCCATATATTAGGTGGTGGATGAGTAGCAAAGTGCATACACATCGGACCAGACCATTTAAGATCAATCTATTCCACATCCATGATTTTGTCCACTTCATTAAACAGATCTGAATAGATTTGAAGTTTGACAAACCGTCGGAGACCTCACACTGAAAAGTCCAAACCCATCTCAACCGGAGTAGGGATTGCGCAAAAAAATAACAGAGCCCCAAGGCCACTGGTTTGACAAATTTCACCCAATCTGAGGAACTCCTCAAGGTTTAATCACTCAAACTTTAAACTACCTTGTATGAATGATTTAGTCATGAGAACGAGAAGTTGCTCATAGACTCCCATTCTGCTGCTTACTCAGATATGCTTCTAACTGCCCTGTTGCTGCCAAGATAAGACCTACAATGCAATACAGAGACGTCAAAGTACAGATACATAGAGAGAGTACAAAATCAACTAAATCCTTGAGTAGCCTGTAGACCTTGCATGGAGGAGGAAACATTTTTTTTTTTCTTCACGATATAAGAAGTGATAATAGCAACACAATTTTCTAGTTGATAGTTTTTAAGATATAGATACCCGAAGCAGATGGGAAAAGGCTTTATTTGGTGTAGATACAGCAAAGACAGAAATCAATGTAGTATTACCCTAAACTGAATGTCTAGCGACACGTCATTTTCTACCAAACATCTGTTAAACCAAAGGCCATCAGGAATCGATCTTAGGCAAAAGGTGGTCTGCTGTACTTCTGCAAGTTCTCTGTTCCTAATATTTCTTGATGGCTTTGTTATTAAAAGCTAAATACCAAATCTCATCTCCATCTATAGGAAAAGGTACAATTCAAAGGAAGAACATAAACATTTATGAAGTACCTAAAAACAAAGCTGAAGGTCTCCCAGGCCGGGACTTGAATTCTGGATGAAACTGCACTCCTACATAGAACGGATGGCTTGGAAGTTCTAATATCTGTAAGATGTAGAACAGGATATAGAAAATGAAATTCACTGATGCTTGTTTTTTGGTAAAATAAATTAAAAAATGTCTATATCTAAATATAAAATGTTCCTCTATAGCAAATAAATTAGCAAAAGACAGGGTGAAGCCCAGAAAACCAACCTCCATGCGTTTTCCACTTTCATCCTTCCCAACAAATTTTAAGCCAGCTTCTTCCAAATCGCCAATCACCTCTGGGTTCACCTGCATCATCCATGGCATGATAAGAAAATATCCGAGAAAGTGCTTCCACTCAGTATTCTATTTTATCACTCAATTGTCATCACCAACCTCATATCTATGACGGTGTCGTTCTTCCACATACTCTGGATTATGGTACCTGCCAATTAACGGATATTGATTCAGGCATGCACAACAAAGAGCTAACACTAAATATTCAACAATGCAGAAACAGAAGGGTAATCCATTGAGCTCAGATCCATATTGAACTCTGATAAGACTCATTACATATAAACAATCGTCACAATAAAAATAAATAATCAGTAATAGATCTATCTCTTACAGCTTTGCAGTGATACAATCTGGTGTCTGGAACAGTGTTCTTCGACAGCCAAGTCTCATCGTGTTACCCATGTGTGTTCTTGAACCCTGCATGTGCATATATGAATGATGATATACACAGATTGGCTGTAATAAAGTTTCTTTTCAAAAATATATAGCTGTATAGAATACCGTAATGAAAAATGCAAGTACCTCTGGCATGAAAATTACAACAGGATTTGGTGTCTGCTCATCAAATTCTGAACTGTTTGCTCTTTCCACACCCAAAACCTAAAGCATGCAGTTGAAATGAGGCTAATATGTTGTCTGACAGATAATACAAAAAGATACATTTAAAAGGAAAGTCACTCACAGATCTAGCGAACTCAATCACAGATATCTGCATGCCCAGGCAAATCCCGAGATAAGGAACTTTATTTTCTCTTGCATACTTTGCAGCCAATATCATTCCTCTCACACCACGATCTCCAAATCCACCAGGAACCAAAACGCATGCTGCATTCTGAATTTGTGGCCACATTAAAAGCAAATAGAATGTTGAATTTTGGCAATAACACTCAATTTGTGGTGAAACAGTGTGAAGGAAAATTTTCCAGTAGCCGTATGCTACCAGCCAAACAAATGGTATTGATTTTACCCGTAGTTTACCAGGTACATACGCTAAAAAAAGAGTAAGAAGTGTTTTGCACAAAGACACATTTGACCACCAGAAAGCAAAGAAGAAGATACATAATGGATAGATCAGTAGATGAAAAAGTTCCCAGCACCGAAATCATATGCAGTCAGAAGAACAGTAACTGACGAACAAACTCAAATTGACTCCAACTCAAGTTACTCAATAGAAATTGTACCCACTGTCCGAAACCAGCAACACTCCATTTGGTTGGAGGGATGAAAAAATTAATCAAGGGAGAGGGGGAGGGATGGATGAGGCATCTTTTGGCAAGGGAAGGTGTCACCCTCACATTTTATTTCGTTGAATGGAATGGAATGAATAACAAAAACAATGCATGAAGTGTAATTTTTTTTCTTATTTGATTGGAAGGAAGGAAAAGTTGTTTTTATATTACTTTTACTAATATAACCTCGCTATTAGTAGTATGCTTTATAAGCAAATTTGTATATGAAGGATAAAAGCGAAAATATATAATCTGTGGTTGTTAGTTCTTTTCTCCCTCCTCTTCCCCCCAAAATTGAGCAGATAGAAAACTCTGGAGGAATGAAGGATGCTTCCTCCCACTCTTCCCTTCCCTCTAACCAAACACAGAAATATTAGCTTATCCCCCCCTCGTTTCTTTCCTTCCAACCAAACATAGCATAACACTTCTTGAAACATAGACTGTATTTTTATACAGCTAAACGACACAATAACCCACCATTTAATGCAACATTAGCTAAGTAAACAACTTTTGCAATGCTTCAAACCAGACCACTAACTGAAACATAATACCTTGTAAGTCGATGGTGTCGCCCAACTGGATTTCAGTGACACAATAAAATCATTAAGAAGTTGTTTTGTAGCACCAAAACATAAAGTGTAAAAATAATTGCCAATGGATTCAAATGAACTCCAACTCAACAATGATTTAACCCACTGTTCGTAATAAGCAACACTGAAATTTCCCATTACGTAATCATATATCTGTAAAGTTACATCTGCACATCAGTAGGACCCCCACTATAGTTACAATCCCATAACTTGCACAAGTAACAACGAACTCTCATTTTCTTATAATTAAAGAATAACCCTACCCCAAATTTAGCATACAACGGAATAAGGGGGGGAGACAAACCCAACCTTTTTCTGGAATTACAAAAATCTCAGGAAGGCATTTGTCCTCTGAATTCCTTGTATTGTTCTCATCTCTTAAGGGCACCTCGTTTTAACCCCAACTCACTCTTGGAACTCAACCATCTTATGTAACAATATTCTTATGAGAATTCACGTGGGTATTTTAACTGTCAGTCTGGTCGAGTAAAACTAGAAATATTGTGGTTTCATGCAAGTTATGAACTCTACGTCATGAAGCTTATTAACAAAAAAATGAAAGATTCGTAGTCTGGAGGAAGCCAAGGATGATGGGGAACAGCCAAAACAAAATCCAAAGTCACGCTTACCCTTAATGTTTCCCATGCAGCAGCGTGAGCTTCTGGTGTCTGCAGGAGGACCACGATTTTTAAATACAATAATCATCGCCAAATTATAATTAAAAAACATTTCCAATGCTTAAACTAGTGAGGGCTCAATACCAATTCTGCACTATCATCTTCGAGGTCCGAAGCTGCAATCCAGTCAACTGATGGCTTCAATGAGCATGCAATGCAGGCATGTAGAAGAGCCTACATGAAATAATAGATTTGTACATTCAGTAACCAAACCACTGTTTATGGTGTGCAACCAAAGCAGCCATGATATTTTTCAAGGTTTAGTAGGCAAATAATTTTCAGAATAAGAAAGAACTCTAGGCTTCGACGTTGGTTTCTAAATGCTATTTCCATGAGCATGATGCATCATCGTTTATTGTTTGCATAATTACTTATATAACTTTGTCTGTCAAAACTGCAATATTCTACACAGCGTATAAGTCCTATGTTTCACAATGCAATTACCTAAGAGATATTTTGTTATAGTAGCTAGCATATAGCGTTCATTAGTAGATTTATTTATGAACCTCATATTGATCTATGAATTCAGTTCCACATTAGTATTTATATGGCAGGGTCTACAATAGATATGGACTCTTGACTAGTTTACACCGGGAAATAGGAGCAAAAATCATTTTTCTCACCTTCACAACAGACAAATAAGAATCTGTTAGGCCAACATACTTCCCAACCATTGCAATCCTCACCTGAATAAAGCAGAATTTTCTTATTCCGAAAGGCTAAAGATATATTGCAAAGAAAAGCATCAAATTTCAATTATACTAACAGAACAGGTGAGATTGTCGAAAGTCTCTGCTCTCTTGGTCCACTCTTGTAATTCAGGAGGCGTAGCAACGCTGAAACATAAATCCAATAATCAATCACATAAAATAATCTCTTTTACTGCATACCACACATCATTCTAGATTAATGGTATATTCAACCATTTTAAGTGGTAGCAACTCTGCTATGCTTATTAATAAAATATCTGATTGGTTTAAATAAAATTCATGTGGATATGGACAAAGTGGTATAGACGACATGAGCAAATAAAGTGTCGGCCCAAATCATCTAGGATATTCAAGAAGGGTGAGAGTAGTAAAACAAAAATATAAGCCTATGGTATTGAAGAAGTTAAGACAAAAAAAAACTCACTTCAGTAGATCTAGCTGTTGTAGAATGGCATTATGAGCATTTTGATTCTGGAAAGAAGAAAATGTCAGAAACTTAAGTAAAAAAAGCAGCTATTAAAGCGACGGGCCTTGGAGGAATCAAAAAATATTTATCTCACACATACCCGAAGTAAAAGAGGAACGTGCCAAATGTTCGGAACATCATGGATATTAAGGATGTTGGCAGCCTGCGGGGGACCAAAAAAAGAGAAGACAAAACCCAAACTGTGAGAACTAAATCTTTTTAGAGGTTAGAAAGCAAACTTCACTAATAACAACATACTGGAACATGGCAAAACTGTGAGAGTTTCTGCTTTGTAGTTTCTAATAAAGGCTGCAATATAAAAGAGATTGTCAGCAATATAGTTAGCAATAAAAAGAAGGATGAAAGTAAATGGACCAAACTATCATCAACAAACTCTTTAAGAGTAAATTCCATTCTAGTAAAACAAAATCACCATTAAAATATTTGCTGTCTAGAACCTTATGATTTTCAAAGAAAAAAAAAATATCTTAAATCTTATTCATGTAAAGCATATAATAAAAATGTCGAAGATCTAGTTCATCTTAAACCTTTTCCATTGCAATTAGTGATGAGATACGAAGTTTGTTACTGTTTAAAATACCCAGTCCATTCCCAAACTATGATCAGAATCATCAGATATGCTGGGGGACAGCAAGCCTCCAGCCAAGAGGCCAATGTTGCTTGCCAACTCTCAGCCACTTTTTAGACTACATTGCAAGTATGATGAAGTGTTTAGGCCCAATTAATTACACGTAGGTAACGAAAAGATGAAAGTGTACCTGCGTAGAGCGACATGCTAACAGGTGAGGAGTCAAGCCTAATGCTCTCAGTTCCCGCACGCTATGTTGTGTAGGTTTTGTTTTCTGCACAACATTACACACAAACAGGGAGGTAGAAAGCGGAGATTTAGAAAGTAGGTCAAGGGAATATATACAACTTTGATCTTTACAAAATAATAAATATAAAAATAATAATAACAATAATTATAATAATAAAGCCTGAAAATATACACACAGGATGAGATTAACTACGAAAGGTATGGAGTATTACTTGCTCTCCCACAGCACTTAGTACAGGGATAAGGCTCACATGAATAAGGCAGAAGTTATTTTGCCCTGGGAAAAGGGTAGATAACGTGAGAAAATCTTATTAGAAGTAAAGATAACAAGCAAAAAACGACGGAAAAAGTGCAATTATATAAAGCAGTATGTTATTTAATTCAGTTTATCCATTGCCTTGGCTCATGCAACCATAGTGCACATGTGTATCAAAATTATTTTACTGATTAACCAATGTATAGTAGCGCCGTGCTCATCCTAAAGTTCGTGTATTCTCAAGTGAGTGCACCGCATAACTTGGTGATATGCCTATTCTGACATCCCGAACCAAACATAAATTGTTCGATTCATTTGGCCCGCACCAATATCAATCCGTTTTCTTCCATTTATTCCAAAGCACTGGCATAAAATATCTTTATTTCACTATAATACAACTTTTTCTTACCACCCATTTCAATGGTTCCATTTGGATGATCCATAGTAAACTAACATGGCAACATGAAGAAGACTATCAAATAGATGAGGGAAAGAGAATCCCCGGGATATGAATCCAAGGTAATTGGAATAAGTATTATCAAAATATAGAGACCAGCTACCGAGTGCAACCTTACCAACTAAGAAGGATAATTGTCTCAAAGCTTCAATGAATGGCATTGATTCAATATCACCTAAGATAGAAAAAACTCAAGTTATCTGTTGCAGATAGTGTATAGATAAATATGTATAAATAATGTATATACGGCATAAAGATAGAAAACGTTCATGAATCAGATAGCTCTTGTTGTTACAATCACTTACCTACAGTCCCTCCCAATTCTATCACACAAACATCTGCAGGGCCCTCTTTGCCATCCACAGGAATAACAGAAACAGATTCAATCCAATTCTTAATGGCATCTGTGATGTGAGGGACAACCTAGAATCAACTCAAACATGCACCAGCACAATTAAAAGCTTGTTTGTTGCAATATGAGATAAAGTCCACAAATTAATCATAAAGCATCCTCACCTGAACAGTCTTTCCAAGATAATCACCTCTCCTCTCCTTGTCAATGACAGACTGATAGAGACGAGTATGAATGAGTTATCTTTTAATAAAATCTAGAACTCAGAAAGTGATAGACAAAATTAAAGTTAATAACTTTTTCAACCTGATATATCTTTCCTGTGGTAATGTTGTTGTCTCTAGTAAGTGTCACGTCCAAGAAGCGCTCGTAATTGCCAAGATCTAAGTCAACCTTTAAAAAAGAAACCAAATGACATGACCTCTTTGAATATCTCAAAAATAAAATGGTAGTAATGTACGATAAATGTTCATTGGAATAGTCTGGCTGCTGCAAGGACCTCCAGCACAAACCAAACCCAAAAAGAGGGCAAGAAAGGCAAAAAGTACAACTAGTTTGCCTTAGCTACTTTAGTAATTTCACTCACGGACCAGGTCTGATACTTTTATTGGGCCCTGTCTAACATTAAACCCAAATGTAAGCACTCCGATAGTAGCATGATTAACCAATTTCAAAACATCCAGAAATAGCAATTTCTCACTTGATCACTTCTACCACAATGGACAACTGTGTATTCCTTGGTTATTCAAATAATATACGACCAACAGATAACTAAATATATAAAATAGAACAACTAGTTGAGTACATTCTTAGGTGTATTTGCTACATGAACTGTAATTTACCATACTTATCAAAGTGACTGTGCTGTAAGTGAGGGATCTTACAGAATCCTCAAATGCGTATCCACCATAAAAACGAAGAATATAACATTATACAGAACAAAGATCAGCAAGATTAACCATTATATTCTCAGTTTAATTCTTAAGTTTGTAGCGTTTTTTATTTCCCATTTTCTTAGCAAATACAAATGCTAATAGAAACAAGAGGTAACCTCTCCTCCGTCGTCAAGAACAAAAACCTCCCCATGCTCAAACGGCGACATGGTACCAGCATCTGTGTTCAGGTAAGGATCTGCATTTACAGAAAACAATTACTGCACACGAATAAACAAGGCAAGAATGCAAATAGGCCTTAACAATGAAATTGAAGATAACAAAAAAAAAAAAAAAAAAAACTGCAGAGGAAAAGAAACTAAACTATTGAATAACATATTGTAAGTTGAAAGATTTATCCATAAAACATGTTCAGCCAATCGGAGATGCACACACACACACACACACACATATATATATATATATATGTCAATGTAGAGATAGGAACAGTGTGTCTCAATCTAAATTGAACCTAACAAAACCAACAGCATTCCAAATTCAGTTATGCGGATAATGAAGAATGAGGAATCAAATATACAAAGAAAATCAAATAATGCGTCCCTAGAAAGAACATTAAACTCTATAAAAACACATAGAAGTGTGTGTTGAGACGACGAACCAATTTTGATGGAAGTGACACGAAGGCCACAGGCTTTGAGGACGACGCCGATACTGCTGGCAGTGACTCCCTTGCCGAGCCCACTCACCACACCGCCCGTAACCAATACGTACTTCATCGCTATGCGGATGCAGACGAAGTGTTTGTGTTAATGCCCAAGCGGGAAAATAGAAATGGCTTTTGAGGAACTAATAACAAAATCCTCTTCTACTCGGCTCAACTATCCACGTCTTTGGTCAAGTCGGTTTCAACCCTAATTGCCATACTCCGCGCACAAGGATCTAATAATGTTTTTAAGATCTGACGGCTGACCTATTTTTACCCTTTTTCCATAGTGCTTTTCATTATCTTTTTGAGCTGATATTTTTAGTAATTTTTTTTTTCCATTTAATAGTATTGAACTTTTTAAAATTACTCCTTCAAAGAAATTATAAGATTTGTTAACTAATCAAATGAGTTATATAGGGAGTTGAGTGTTGAAACATTGTGAATAGTAACAATCTTGAGTTTTTTACAATAACATGATATTAAATTCAAGGCAATGAAAAGAATTTAAAATTTGTGAAAATATTTTTAAATTTTTAAGATACATGAAAATATTTTCTTAAATTACATACATTACGTGTTCAAAAAACAATTTTTTTAAAAAATTGTTTTAAAATGACCTGGTACGAAGATTGTCCTAAATTTAATTCTGTATTCGAAGGAGCGACAAATGACTAATCTTATGGATATATTTGTACAATCACTTATATATTGGCACTCAAATGATTCCTAGTTCTCTAACTGGCTTGGTGATTCTGTATGGTTGGTTTAAAAAATTGTTTTAAAATGACCTGGTACGAAGATTGTCCTAAATTTAATTCTGTATTCGAAGGAGCGACAAATGACTAATCTTATGGATATATTTGTACAATCACTTATATATTGGCACTCAAATGATTCCTAGTTCTCTAACTGGCTTGGTGATTCTGTATGGTTGGTACCTGCTCTCAAAATAAGTGGAGGTTCCACTTGGACATATCATTAAGGTTGATTTGGTAAAACTAACCTTTTGTCAAGAAGAGGTGAAACAAATATTTTTTCTTATGAGTTGCCATTTTCTTTTAACTAACTTTTATGGTGAGAACTGGTTATATAACCCAAAACAGACAAGAAGTCGAAAAATGGGCCCAAATATCAGGTTCTAGAAATATATAACACAGGTACATATAAGGCGGTTTGGAAAGGTTTGAATGAAAGAAGAAGAAGAATTTTTATTTTTGTCTTTGTTTTTTTCAATCTAAAAATAAAAAAACAAGATCTTGTTTGGGGCAAAATCAAAATCCCTTCTTGTTCTCCCCAAATCCAAAATCCTAAATTCAATATATATAGATTTATATATAAACACACATACATACATATAGATTCATATATATATATATATATATATATCGATACAGCTCAAGGTCAAGATTTGGACCACCGATCGATACAACTCAAGGTCAAGGTCGAAATTGGGGGTTCGATTTCGGGGTCGAATTGGGGTTCGATTTCGGGGTGGGGGTTTTTATATACATATATAGGTGTGTGTGTGTGTGTATATATATATGTGTGTGTATTTGCAAAGGAAGGATTGGTGGTGGTGGTGGCGGCGGCGGGTGGGGGTGGGGGTGGTGGTGGTGGCGGAGGGTGGAGGAGTGGTGGTGGTGATCGAAGGAGAGGATTTGCAGAGTGACGATTTTTTTTTTCTTTGAGAACAAGAATAAATAAACAGGTTTTTATTGTTTTCAAATTTTAAACTGAGTGTGAAAAAATATGTTTTTTGCTCTCAACACTATTCACAAAAACAAGACCAAAATTTGGACACCTAAACACATTTTTGTTTTTGTGAACAGTGAAAAAAATAAAAACAAAAATGAAAATAAGGGTTTCAAACGCACCCATATATTGTTTTGCCTTTATCAAATGAAAAAGAAAGAGAGACCACAGCCACAAAATCATTCTGAAGACTGAAGGTAAGAAAATAAAATAAACAAATTTTCCATCATCCTTTTTAGTTATCCAGATCATAAAAATGAATTAGAGATTTGTAAAGAGGAGTTTACTTATAAAAAAGAAAATGGAAAGAAAAAGACTCATGCACCTTGGGTTCAACTTCTGGAAACCATTTTAAAACTGCGGGAACCAATTTATGTTTAAATTTTTTTTAAAAATCAATTAAGCTTAGGTAAGCTTTTCACATGCACGCATTTTGTCTCTTAAAAGACTCAAACTCCTCACATTCCCATCCATCCAGAATGTCTAATGGCCCTTTAAGAATATACAAGTTTTTAATACTAATTTTTGGGTGCAACAAACTCAACAAATACAAAGAAGTTATATAAGTTAAATGCTATATTTTGCTTATGAGTCATGCTACTACTAATATCGTTATATTAATAAATAATTTTTTTATAAAATTATATTTTATTATCTCCAACCAAACATAGCATAAAAAATTGGCACATAATATATGTTATCAACAAGTTTTGTTCAATTTGATTCGACTCAATTCAATAAAATTTAAATTTGAAATTCAATCAATATTTTTTCCGAACTTGAATTTACTCTGAATTGCATGATTTGATAAGGACCTTTTCGGGCCAATCACTATATGAACTCCACACATCTTAATTCTATAATTTCGATTCAATCGTGGCATCAACTTATTTACTTTTTTTCTTTACTAACTTAGTTCTAACAGATAATTATATAGTGTAAAGTTTAACAAAATAATGAGTGATTCAATTTGAAACACATGATAAAAAATTGCCTCAATTTGTGAGAGAAGTTTGGCTGGAGATGAACCATTTCCCCAATTTACGTTTAAATTCTATTTTAAGCATATCATTTCTCTCTGAAAATGATTGCTCATTTTATTTAAAGTGACAGCTGGCATCACGCAAATCCTTGAATATAACATCAAGTCCAACGGTCACTAACATTCGAATTTCAAAGTGTTTGAAAGTGAAAGAGAGCCGTTAGAAAGGTGAGGATAGAAGCAGAGATGGGAAAAGGCGAAAACAAGCAGTGCTCTGTATTTTCATGGGCAGATGAGGTAGAGAAAGAAGAAGAACAAAAGGAGGAAGAGGCTAGAGAAGAGGCTAGAGCTCATCTGCTTCATCAAAAGCAGAGACCTAACCCATTTGGCTCTGCCAGACCCAGAGAAGTTGTTCTCCAGGAGAGAGGGATTGACTGGAAAAAACTCGACCCACCCTCTCCTACAAGGTACCCCTTTCACTTCTTTCAAATAAACCCTTCCTTCCATACATATATATATATATATGTGTGTGTGTGTGTGTGTGTGTGTGTGAATGTATGACTAGTATCAAACTATGATGTTAATGTTAAATAACTTCAGAAGCAGTGCTAGAGCATCTCGATTCTGAGTCCGCCCCATTATGGCCCATATTGGTGCACAGACTCACGAATTAATTCGGAATTCATTTGTACAGAAGCATTCTTCATTAGCCCATTAGATTGAAATTTAGTTCAATGTCTTCGGCGCATTGTGGCCTCTCTCTGTTTACTTTTGTTTGATTAATCTTATATGTATGTATATATGATATATCTATATATATTCACAAACACTGGCATTTATTCGTAAATATAGGTTGGGGAGTGGAAAGGAGAAAGCGCTTAAAGAAAACATTCCAGCACCAAGAAGCAAGGCCTCCTCTGAAGCTAATATTGGGTTATATAGAAGGAGGGTTCCACAGATTACTTCAAGTTACTACAATGATCATATGCCTGCAGGCATATTGGTTCCTCAGCTAAATCACCCACCAAAAATAATTCCTACGAGTCTCTCCACTGCAACTCGCGGAGAGTACAAGAAGGACACTCATGTTCGGCACAGGACCATCCACATTAAGCCTCTTAGACACGATGTGTTTCGTGAACCAAACACGGATCAATATCCTCCAACGGAGCTAGACAACATTCGCTTTGGTGATCCATATGATCAGCAAAAATTTGTCGTGTGTCGAGATAGGAACTACTTGGTGCCTGTGCCAACAAAGACTAGTGGAGAAAACAAGCCAAGTTATGGGAATAGGAAAACAATGAAATGCGGTAATATTATTACTGATATGAGAAGTGCTCTTGGAAATAAGAGGCAGTCGGCTGAAACAATGCAGCATGGACAGAGAAAAAGGGGGTTTACCGATTCAGGCAAGGAGAAAGCCATTTTCGAAGCAGGCCACTGTATCGACAGCAAGAGTGCAAATTCGGCTACTAAACATTGGCAGAAAGAATCCAAAACAGGATCCGGAGATGGTCATTGCCATCAGAAAAGAAGATAGAACTGGTGAAAATGCGGATGGAGCTATGTTTTATGCATGCTTTTCGCTGACTTTGTGTATTGAGTTTGTTTGCTAGAGCACTTGTTTTCTGCTTGTAACCAAATATTATAGCTCAATGTTTTGCAGAATTCAAAGTGTTTTGCTTTTGAGACAAATTACTGTATGGTTCCCGCGCAATTTGCTGTTAAGCTTGCGCGCCCAGCTCCACCCCTGATTTCGATAGGACTACATGTAGGATAAAAATTTACAAGTCCTACAACATCGGTTTAGAAATCTCTTAATGATGGAGCAAGAGAGGAAAAAAACAAGCAAATGAATTTTGTACATTAGCCACTTCTAGAGTCAAGTTGGGGAAAGTAAATTACCTCTATCGTTTAAAGATGATTACAATCAAACCTTTTCCCAAGTGATTTCAGAAATTCTACACGTCGAGCATTTGTAACTTGCAAGGTAACAATAGCTTTCAATACAATCAAAACTCAACTACATGTTACATTTTAACAAATACTAGTAAGCTACACGAAGGAAATAAGCTAGCCGCAATAATTTAGATCTCATCTCATGAAACAGATCAAACAAAAACATCAACACAGGATAGTAATAAGCATATAGAAGGCATTTCAGCTAAAGCATACTCCGTCCCCAGCCACAACCTCTCCTATACGATACGCTGTGTTTGTCTCACATCCGTCCCCAAGTATTCTGAGGGCCGCCTCCTCGCTAACAATAAGAACCATCCCAATACCCATATTAAAGGTCCGTCTCATTTCAGCATCTTCAATTCTTCCTACCTGAAAATAATAAAAATAGCCAAGTGAAAAAATAAGTAATAAATAAAAAATATTCCTCTTACAACAGGATTCAGATATTAATAGCGTAAAAAATTGCCAAACAAGAAAAAAAATGTTGATTATTTGGTACTTTATCTCCTTGAGAATATCTTCCTAAACAAAATCAAGTTACCACCAAAGAAGAGTTTTACACCAGGATTCGGATATTAAAGAACATGATGACGAAATGCTACTGTATGTCCTCGACTCCTCAAGAAAATCTTTAAAGTAATTCCCCCAATCCATATTATTATTGTTACCGCCCAGAAAGAGTCTCACCTCTTGTATCCATTTAAACACGGGAGGTATAACCCAAGAGTCTTTATAAATGACAGCACCAAGGCCTTCTGGAAACACTCTAGGGATATTATCCGTAAAACCACCACCCGTGATGTGGGATATCCCTTTCACACCTCCTTTGCTAATTATATCCAGAATCTTTTCACCAAATCAAATGATAAGATTCTTACATTTATAGCGACAAGCACATACATATAACATAGCTCAATAATGTGGAAAAGAATACCTGCTTAACATATATAACAGTTGGGGACATTAGAGCTTCACCTAATGCAACAGTTTCACCAGGAAGTTGGTCCTTCAAGGAAAGGCCGCTTTGAGCTAGAACCCTATTAAAATGTACCATAGTTATCAATGAAGTGCAAGAGATGTCTGAAGAAAGTAACCATCGAAAATCTTTCAAAGGTAAGGTTTTATGAATGAGTTAACCAGAGAGAACAAAAAATCTAAGATTTTCTCAGAGAAAAAGAGAACCTTCTAACAAGAGAGAAGCCATTGGAATGAACTCCACTTGATGGCAGGCCGATGAGGACATCTCCAGCACTAATGTTTTTCCCGTCAATAACTGAATCTTTTTTCACAATGCCAACCGCAAAACCACTAAGATCATATTCACCATCTGCATAGAAATCAGGCATCTCTGCAGTCTGAAAGACAAATATAATCTACTAAGCAACACTATAGAAGTTAAGAGACTTGTAAAAGTAGTAAAAAAATCATATTTTATGATTGTAGGCTACAGTAAGTTCTTATGATATAATATTTCATCATTCCTTCTGTTCATAAACTAGATTTAAAGGACGTCAATTGGGCTGTAAATATGTGGAAGCACTGTAAAGCTACTAAGATATACCTCCCCCCCTAAAAGAGCACATTCCGATTGTTGGCAGCCATCAACAATTCCTTTTATAACCTGACTAAGCCGGGAACAAAAAAATATGAATTATCAGAATAAATGAATCACTGCACAATGCATGGAACCAAGGCACAATACACCATCAAATTACAGAACCTTTTCAGCAAGGTCAACGTCAAGGTGGCTTGTCGCAAAGTAATCAAGGAAAAATAAGGGTTTCGCTCCAGATGTAACAATGTCATTGACACTCATTGCGACCTGGACTCAAAGAGCATTAGAAAGCCCAATATTAGTTGCAAAATGAATATCAGTATATGCTTCAAAACTTACCAAATCAATACCAATAGTATCATGAATTCCAGTTTCAAAGGCAAGCTTAAGTTTAGTTCCCACACCATCTGTACCAGCCACAAGATAGGAATCCCCTGTTCAAGAGGAGGTGATGGTAAGACTAAATAGATCAAACCATAGAAGAGAACAAGTTAAAATGAAATTAAGAGTCTCCACTTACGAGAAATAGAAGTCTATAAATCATGTATAGAAATACATAGCATATTAAATAATATTCAAATAAATTAAAAAAATACTAACAGAGACCAACCTAAATAAAATTTTGATTCTATACTTCACAAGAAAAATAAGTCTTTAAAATAAAAAACAATAAATATATGCCTATTGATAATAACAAAAAATAATAAATCAAACAAACAACCACAATGAAGACAAAGATTAGCAACAATGGTCATCCCTTCTCAGCTCAAAGTAAAAAGGTATATGGGAAAACGGGGCCCAAATATATGCCTTTTGGTAATGACAATAAATGAATAAATCAAGGATCTCTTTTTGGATTTGACGCTCAATTCTATATTCCTCCTTGAACAATCTTCTGTTTCTTTTACTCCACACCATATATATTGTGGCAGCAAAACTCCAAAGGTCTGATCTAAATATTAAATTTGCTAAAATTTGTGACTTATCTGATTCAGTTTGTGGTTAAAATTATGGGGTGGTGGACCTATTCATCCAGTTTTCAAGTCTAAGTTTTTTGTGGTGCTGGCTCCTTCCCTTTACTGATATACGAACTGAATGGTATGTGGGAATTAGCTTTCTATCTTGATGACTTCTGGTGCCTTCAAGAAACATAGAAACATAAAAAGATAACAGCAATGGCAGACAACAGTTAATAAGAACCATACCAAGTGGGAAAAGCCCTCCAAAACCCCCAATACCAGGCGCCATCTTTGCAATTCTCCTAACAAGTTCTGATCCAGCATCTATATCAACCCCAGCATCCTTATATGTAAGACTTTCACCCAGATTACTCTTTGCCTTTGAGAGTTTATGGTCATGCTTCATAATATTTCTAGCTCCGCTTTCACCAAAAGAAACTGATAATGGTAGAATTCTCTTTGAGAAGCAACCAAACTTGGGTCTCCATCTGTATGCTTGAGGGAGGGATGAATTCTGACAAGAGGACCTGATTGAAGCAGCAAGGCATCCTGATAGTTCGGCTTTTCCTCCAAGGACCACGGTCATTCTATGAAGGAAACTTATGATAAGAAAGGAAAATAAATTATAAACCTTGTGAAGATTTATACTCACAATAATTTATTATTAGCAATGTGCTACTGCATATATAATCCATGTTATAAAACACATTCTTGCAAGCATTATGTAAATATATAGCACAAGATTCAAAAACACATTCTTGCAAAGCATTATCGTTATTCCTACTGGCAGTTGAATTAAATTAAGGGGCAAAACATACGTGATTAATAAAATAAATGTCCATGGTAATTTATCAAACATTTGGAAGCCATTGGAAGAAAAAATAAATAATATATATAGACACGTACATATATACAGAAGCACACAAAACATACGTTGATGACAAGAAACACAATGATAGTATTATGTTACATTAAGCCAAACTAACCAAAAGTTAATGAATGTGTAGCTGTGTGCTGCTATGTTGGGGTTGTCTATCACTATAATCTTAATGCAATTTCTAACATAATAATTTATTGTGCCAACAAGTGATGGATACAAGACAGGATATTGAGTTTCAAATAGATATCTTGTGTAGTTACAATTGTTAGATGTACATAGATAGTGCAATAGAAAGAGAATAGAAATTGACATAGATAGAGAGGTAGAGAAATACAGATACACACGGATGATACTAGAAAGAGGGAGCTTACCTTTGTCAAAAGCTGCTGCCGGAAAAGATGGAACCGCCGTCAGATGAGCGGATTGACGGCAGTGACTAGTGAGAGAAGTCTGAAACACAGTTGAATAAAAACTTATATGTATCTTTACTTTGTAACAAGGAATAAAACAAGAGAGCATATAAAATAAAAGATAACTCAAATGCAATAAATTTCTTCTTTAAATTGCTAGAGGATATTTTCTGCATTTACAAAAGTATTACGGATTTTCGGAAAGATAGCACGAAAGAGCTTTGGAGGGATACACTATCTCCAAATCCTTTTTGTTCTCTCTGGAACCCAAACAAAAAAGGCACTATCCTCTCTTTTGATTTCTTCCCAAATCTCTCACTCCAAAGGGAGTCTTAATCTATTCTATGTGTTGTGATAAAGTACCCAAATATTATTTATTATTTCTAACTCAAAATTCCATTGAAAAACTGATGCCTTGCTTGGAATGCATCTCCAAAAATTATTTTGAGAGAATCAAAACAAAAGATAGTTTTCAGTTTTTCAAGTTAGAAAATTTGCTTGGTTAAAAAAATTATAAAACTATTTCCAGAAACAAAAAATTAATAAAAAAATAAATAGAAAAGACATAAATTCCTTTCTCCAAAGAATAAGAAAAAAATATCCACTGAAAAACAAGCTTAACCCACATATAGGTACATCTCTCATCAATCTCTCAAAAGCACTAGTTTCTTCCTAAAAAGCCCAATCAGAAATCACCCATGAGACTGAAATCAGCTGCAATTGGCAAGGGCATCTTCACCAAGACGACAAGATAAATTATTTTGACAAAACACTTCCAAACAATTTTTCTAATCATTTTTAGTTTTTTGTACAAGGCCTGAGTATTCCAAGTTCTTATGCTTGCCAAACCAATACTATTTATTTATCTTGACAGTGACCCAAAGACTGTCCATCACTCATCCAACTTTTCAATTTCCAAAAATATAAACAAAAACCTGCACTTTATAATTAAATATGCATACATTAACTAGCACATATGAGAGACAGAGAAATCAAAAAAATAATATCTGTTTCATACCATCAATAGGTGAGAATCAGAATCGAAGAGGAAACGAAACCCTAGTTTTGTAGATTGAAGAGAAATAGCTTCAACTTGTCAATACATACAATTTCATCGAGTTAAACGAATAAGAAGTAGAAGAAGAGAGAGAGAGAGAGAGAGCACCGACCGGAGGCTGACGGTGGCAGGCGACGGCGAGGCGGTGGAGGCGGGGGAAGGTGACACAGTGTGGAGTCTGTGACAGTAGGTAGGGTTTTTGGGTGTTGAATTGAGATATAGGGTATATTCGTAAATTCGCAAAATATAAACGGGCCAACCTTCCGACCCGCCCAAATCACTGAAAGTGTCTCCGAAACAATTTTAAATGGGTCGAACGGGTCAGCGCCCATACTCGTTAAGTTGATAAAATTACTTTGACTCCCACGTACTTTTTAAATTCCAAATTTTTTGTATTTAACTTGGAACAATGAAACGTGCTTGCAAGAGTAAGTTATACTATAAATATATAATACATTAAATTTCAAAAATAAATCAAAATATGGAGTAATTTATACTATAAATATATATGTAGGCATATAGACCTACTATAGGCTTGGGGTAGGGATGGCAATGGGGCAGGGTGGAAATCGTATTTCCCATCCTTATTTAACTTTGTCACCCACATACTCGTCTCATAACTGGTTATTAAACGGGGCGGGCTAAAACTTGGCGGGGGCAGAGCGGAGCGATTTCTCAGAGAAAAAATGTTATAAAAATGAAAATAATGTTTAATTTCTTAATTAAAAAAATTAACTTATTATTATTGTACAAACATTAAAGTAATATATATATATTTTTAAATAGTTGAGATGAAATTAAGACAAGAAGAGTGAAAAGGTAAGAAAAATAGGATTTGGCATGGGATGAAAACTAAAAATAAATATATTAGGAGACTAAGATTTACTTATGCGTATGTATTTATATAGATATATAAGTGTAATATATATAAATTAATAAGAGTAAGTATGTAATTTACTATGTAAGCGGGGCGAGGCAACATAATGGGGAGGGGTGACCCTCCCCCATACCCGCCCCCATTTATTTAATTAGGTTCCAAACTCGCTTAAATCGGGGTGGGGCAGGCATCTTTGTCATCCTTATTTATGCCTCAGATAACTTTTTTTATTTATATTAGGGTGAACTACTCTGACCTCCCCTGAAATTTTGCATAATTATTCTCAAATTAGAATTTGTATAAATTTACTCTGACCTCCCCTGTAAAGTTATTATTACACTAATATTTTTATACATTTACTAAAATACTCTTAACTTAAGTGTTTTAAACTGAAATAATTTACTTTGACATAAAATTACGTTATTATTTTGTTAACTTTGGTATGTGTAACCTTACTATCGAATTAAGTTAGATTTATTAACTTAAGAAAGCACAAATATATTAAAACTCAAAAGTACCCTTGAGAGTGGGCAAAAATATTGAAATAACCTCACCAATTTGCCTAAGAAGTGAAAATGATGTTTTGGGTGGTGTCAAATGAATAGTATTTTAATATTTTAAATGATAGAATGAAATTAGACATGCAAATCATAAATTACTTCAGTTTAAAATACTTAAGTTTGAGGTACTTTAGTAAATACACAAAAATATTAGTGTAATATTAATTTTACAGGGGAGGTCAGAGTAAATTTACACAAACTTTAATATGAGAGTAATTATACAAAACCTAATGGGAGGTCAAAATAATTTACCCTTTTGTATTAATACCCATACATTCCATTAAAATTTGAAAAATGTCTCCGCTCAATCTTTTGCTCATCATTTTTGCCCCCACTCATTTTCTTAAATGCTCATAAAATTTAAATTCCTATAGTTATTATTTTATAATAAATTTATGTTTAATTTTTTATTTTATTTTAACACCTCCCCCGTCCATGTATATGTTTTCTTATAAAGATGTTTAAAAATGTTTAAATCCTATTTTTATTTTATTTTTGACATACATAGGAAAATTGTTAGATGAAGTTTAAGTCATTTATTTATTATAAATGAACATAACAAATTATATATATTCAAATTGTAATTACATAAAATTAGTGACTTTTGTTGTCATAATATTATAATTCAAGTGAAATTTTTTTGAAAAGTAAAAGTGGTAAGCTCAAAAGCACTAGTTAGTCATTTCAGCTAAAAAAAAAAAAGTGTACCATTAGGTATTACAACTGAGAAGTGCGCGTGAAAAAATCATTCATGATTCGTGATTCGAAATAAAAGAAACTGAATCGTAACAAATCATGTACTATAGTTTTTTCTAAAATTGGAATCATATTTAGTGTTGATGATTTTAGTTCAAAAAAAATTAAAGTTGAAGCAAGCATAGCATATTTGGTGGAATTAATGATTATACAAATATTGGATCAAAATAAAATTTATTTAATATTTAAATATTTATTTAATTATTTTTATTCAAATGTATTTGGTATTTTTAAATAATAAATAAAATTTTAAACTAATTTAAATATTTATTTAATTATTGTTATTTATTTATAATTATTAATCATTAATCTTTATTTTATTTTTGTTTATTATTTATTTTGATTTATTATTTATTTTTATTTTTATTGTTCATTACCAATTATTAATTTATTATTTTTATTTACCAACTATTGACATTTTAGCATGGTTGGGTGTGTTGATTTGGTTTGAATTAGCTATAAGGATGGAATCACATAAATCACCTCAAATGGTGATTCCAAAATTAGTCCAAAAGTGAAATCGTGATTTGGGCTAAAAGAATTAGAATCAAGGCTCCCAAACAATACTTTGGTGATTTGGGTTGCGAATATTATGAAATCACAAACCAAAATCAGGGCTTTCAAATAGACTAGCAAGATGTTTTTTTGAAAAAAAGAAATATTATTACAATTTTTTCATGCATTATAAAAAAGAGGACTGCTAATGCGACTGTAGAAGCACAGTCGCACTTTTGATTGATGTATTATTTTGACTTTCGTTCTGTATAGATAATATAATTAATGCTTTTGGAATGTGTGCGCTTTGTTTGAATTTGTTATAATTTTATGACAAGTCTTCTTCTTTTTGTCTTGGTCTTTATGTACTTTATTAATTCTTATAATATATTTTTATTCTGATAATGAAATTATAATGGTTTTATGACAAATCTTCTTATTTTTGTCCTGATAATGAGTTCTATGTACTTATGAGTTTAGATGTATAACTCAATAAATTTTATTAATTTTTATAATATATTTTTGTTCTGATAATGAAATATAGGTATTTATGAGTTAGATTAGATGTGCAACTCAAAATTTTACTATTAATTTTTGTGAATAATAATTACCATTGATAGTGTTTTGTTTTTATTACGCAACTATATCCTCACGTACAACTCAAAAAATTTCTATCAAATTAATTTTTTGAATAGTAAGTATATATCTCACGTATATTATTATGAATGGGATAAATAATGTATATACTCTTTTTTGGCCATATGTAGAGGATATATATAATCTATATATAGCAAATTGATCTCTTACGTATTTCTCAACTACAAAATCTCTACCTTCTATAAATTTCTTTAATTTACCAATTCAATTATGATTTAGATTCTTTTATTTATATAATCATTATATTTGCTTGTATATTTAAGTATCCTAAAATATCATAAATATTTTATTTTTGAAAGATAAAAATGTTAAGTTTTATAAAAAATAAAAACAAAAAATATTTATTCATAAAAATTGATAAAAATGTATTGAGTTTTAGATATAATAAATTGATAAGTATATAGAGTCCATTATCTAAACTCATAAGTACGTAGAGTCCATTTAAGGAGATTTGTCATAAAGGCGCATAACAAATCCAAACAAAACGCACACATTCCAAAAACATTATTTAGGTTAGTTTATACAAAAACAAACTCAAAATAATACACCAATCACTACAAGAAATTTTGGGTGCGTTTGGAAACTAGTGTTTTCGTTTTCGTTTTTTATCTCTTGAGAACAAAAAAATTTCTTGTTCTTGTCCCAAGGGTAATTCGAAAACAAAAACACGTTTGGTTGGAAATTTTGTCTAAAAAATTTTCGGGAACAAAAAAAATATATATATATTTTGGAGGTTAGGGTTTGGAGGTTGAAGATGGAAGTTAGGGTTTGGAGGTTGAAAATGAAGGTTAGGAAATCTGCAACAATTAAATTTTTATTTTTGCTAAGAACAAAAAGTGCCGAAAACAAAAAAACATCATTTTGGTGTTCTCCAATTTTGAACTAAGGGTAAGAAAACGCTTTTTTTACTATTCACGAAAACAAAAATCATCAAAGGCTCCCAAACGCGTTTTTGTTTCCGTGAATAGTGGAAAAAACAAGAACAAAAACGGAAACACCCCTATCCAAACGCACCCTTTGGTTTTTGTAACGGTCAAATCTGTCTCTAAGGAGATGTTTGGTAGGCGATTTTTTTGGTCTAGTTTAGTCTAGTCTAATCTGATCTGAAAAAGTCTGTTTAGTAAGTGGTCTGGTCTTACTATTTATTTATTATTTATTATAATATTTATTTATGTATTATTTCTTTCTTTCTTTATTATTTCTTCACTTTATAATATATTTTATTATTTATATTATTAAATTATTATTTATATTATTATTTATTAATTTATAAATATATTCTATTTATTTATTATTATTTAATTATTTTATTTATAAATTATTTATTCATTTTTAATTATTTAAAAATATATTTTATTAATTTAATATTATTATACTCATTTTTTATTATTATTATGAATTATTTATTCATTATTATATTTACTTATTATTTATTATTATATATTTATTTCATTTTGTTTATTATTTATTATATTTTTAAATATGTTTTATGTAATTTATTATTTATTTTATTAATTTATTATTATTATTTATTATTTAGTCCATTTTTTATTATTATTATGTTTTATTTAATTTATTATTTATATTATTAATTATTCATTTTTAATTATTTATAAATATATTTTATTATTTATTCATTTATTTATTATTATATTTATTTATTATTATTATTAGGTATTATTTATTTCATTTTGTTTATTATTTATTATTTATATTTTATTTTTAAAATATGTTTTATTTAATTTTTTTTATTATTATTATTTATTCATTTTTAATTATTTATAAATATATTTTATTAATAAGACCAGACCGAATCACGAGGAACCACCTTTTTTTTGTCTCAAATGAAGTCATTTTGGTATGATTTGGTCTTACTTGGTCTAACCAAAAATTTGGGACCAATACTACCAAATATGGTATGGTCCCATAAAACACAAGACCAGACCAGACTAGCTGGAACCGAACCACCTACCAAACAGGACTTAAGTGTCTGTTTGACAATTGGTGCGGTGTTGGTTTTTTGTTTTGGTTTGGGTTGGGTTGGATTTGGTGTGATTTTCTTCTGAAATGAGACTATGTTTGGTGCAGATGGTTTTAGTGTGAGAAAAAATGAAACTGAAAAACTAAACCATGTTTGGTGGAGTTGGTATGAGTTGAAATTCTGAAACCAAACCATGTTTGGTAACTTTGAATAGTTTGACATTTTATTTATTTATAATAACATTTTATAAATATATATGTTTTAAAAAATAAAAATACATTAAGGATGAATTTCTTTTTACAAAAAGTATTAATATTGGACAATAATATTTCACAATATTGCAAGAATTATTCAATTGGTTCGTATATGTAGTTTGAAAATTTATAATCTTTTTTCATTTGAAATTTCAATGTTCTTTTACCAATTTATTATTTTTAAATATTTATTACTCAATTTTTATTAATTTATTATTAATTATTTATTCATATATTTTTTTTATTGATTTGGTTTTACAATATTATTATTCTATTAATTAAATTAAATTTTTAATTAAATAAATATATATGTATATTTAAATATTTATTTTTTTTGTACAAATTTATTTAATATTTAACTATTTATTATTAATTATTAATTATTTATTCATTTTATTATTATTTTTTATTTATTTGGTTTTACTTTATTTATTTTTTTAAAATATTTATTACTCAATTTTTATTTATTTATTATTAATTAATTATTAATTCTATTCTATTTATCATTTTATTTATTTATTATTTTTAAATATTTATTACTCAATATTTATTTATTTATTATTAATTATTAATTGTTAGTTATTTCTATATTATTTATTTAATATTTTAATCAATTTTTATTTATTTTTTATTAATTACTAAAAATTTATTAATTATTATTTTTGTTTATTATTTATTTGATTTTACTTAATTCTATTTTATTTATTTGATAAAATGACAAGCATGACAATGTTGACTTTTGTTGAGAATGAAATGGTACACCAATGATGGATTTGGGGTTGTGAGTTGGTTTTAATTTGATGATTATGAGTTTTGAATAGTAACCGCACCATCCAAAACCATGTCTTCAGATGGTTTCTAATTTGCTTCATTTGGTGCCAATGGGTTGATACTATTGCACCAGAACCAAAGCTACCAAACATGGGTTGGGCTAACTTTTCCACCCCAAAACTAAAAATTTGGCACCAAACCCTTATGCCAAACACGCACTAAAAGTCCTAAAACTATCACTAAAAGTCAAAATGGATTGTGCCTAATTGTAGCATCTTAAATACGTAATTTTTGTGATGGTAAAATTGGACCGTGACTAATGAAGGACTCTTTTGTGATGGTATGGACCGTCACTAATAATTGTATTATTAGTGACACTTTAAACAATCACTAATATTTTATTAGTGACGGTATTAATCCGTCCCTACTAAGTAACTTTTTGAGATGGAATGTACCGTCCCTATTAGTTAAATTAATTCGTGACGCTAAATACCGTCACAAATAATTTATTTGGGATGGTTTTGTAGTGTCTCAAATAAATATTTTGACCGTCTTCAATACTTATTAGAGAAGATTTAATTGTCAATTATAACAATATGTATTGTGAAATATTTTTCGGTTACTAGTGACAAATATATCACCAGTAATAAAAAACAAATCCACTGATCACCTAATTTAACTAACAAATACAAACATAAAACACAAAAAAGAAGTAAACTGCTATACATCCACCATTAAATTTCTTGGCCGACTTCGACAGTGGTATGTTAGTATGGGAGAATACCGACAACTCCAACTTGTCCAAGCACCCTCCATAAATGCCTTTGTAGATGCCATTCACAATGAATTCATTGGCTCCACTGAAGGTATTCTTGAAGCAGCCCGGGAAGAATATTTCAGTATGCGTTGCTGCTCATTCAAGAGAAAGGACCTCGAATCTCATTTCCTCAAAATGTCCCAAAGGTTTTATATCCTTGGAGGAATTGATGATGTGAACCTGAAGCAAACATTTCTTAAGTCCCTTCCCGATCCTCTCGGAGATGAAACCCTCAAACTTCTCCAAACAAAGAATTTCACCTTACCAAATACTTCTCTTGGATCCATCTACTCCCATGTCCTTCAATCCCTTGAGAAACTCTGTAACTACCAAAAGTTCCTCAAGACCATGCATGAACAAGGCAAGTTACTCGGTACTGCTTGTGACAGACCAGATCTCCTCATTAGAAGATATACACTCAGATGATTAGAGTCCTCCTGGCTCATGGTACCTCACTGATGTCAGCTAGCCTTTTACTTATGTACTATTTGTGTATGTATGACACATGAATGATGTAAAAAGTGTTTATCTGTAATTCTGCCAGCCAGCAAGGGCATTCTTGTCCTTCCACTTTCTTTTTCTGCCATTTCAGCTGTCGGCAGGGGTATTTTAGTATTTTCAGCCTTTGATGTCATGGCTGACGTTTTTTGCTCTTTCATTATTGTCTGTTGTCCCCACAAAGGCTCTTTATGTCTTTTATGTTTTCTCCTTCTGCCTATATAAGGCATGCTTGTATGGTTTGTAAGGGCAGAGTCCCATAAATAAAAACTTGTGTGTTTTTCAGTTCTATCTTGTTCTTTCTATCTTGTTCTTTGGTTAGTTTCTCTGAAATTATTATTCTTAGTTCCAGTTCTTAAATAATTTGATAGGTTTAAACACGATAATTTAAAAAGTAAACTGTCATGGATCCACCATTTAGATGTTCAAATGAAAGCAAGGTTACATGTGAGACTGTACCTACATACATATAGACAACTTATCAAAATGAAAAGAAATAAAGAAGCTCCATCCAACACCTACAACATAGCAAAATACAAAAAAAAACTGAAGAATCAGCCTAAGAGATTCACACCATTACAAGCATAAAGGAAGTTCCATTACCAAAAAAAGGAAGACAAATATGCAAGAAATTAATGAGCTCAAACTTCGTACAAAAGTAGTCATTCCCTTTTAAATATAATCACTTGATCATTCTGTTGCTGGTGGTGGTGGCGGCGGCGGTGGCTAGTGGTGCTACGAGTGTTGGAACCATGACGGGACTGATGATTGCTAATATTGCCACCTTGGTGGTATTGTTGGCTGATAACGAGAGTCTGATGGAAGCTGTTGAGAACGGTTTAACCACGGTGGCGGTTGTTGGATTTGTGCAAGGATCATCTCTTGCACTTTGTTAAATTTTTCATATTTCTCCCGTATATCATTTAATTCCTCCGCCAATTTCTCATTTTTTTCTTCTGCCCTCTCTGCCCTTTTTCGAGATGCTTCATCATAAGATGATGATACTCGTTTTCGATTAGGAACAATGTAACCATATCCAAGCCCGCGAGGGTAGCCTTTCCTAACACCCGTCTGCTCCAGCACTATCTCCACATCATTTGTGTTTGGATTGGTACCATTAACTTGTTCAAACCTCTCATTCATTTTTATCATGCAATAAAACATATTACATGCAATAACATTATTACTCAAGACATACAAGACTGAGCAAGAAATAGAGGTTTATGTTTATATGGCAGTTGATCATTTGGTTGCAATTATAGAATATGAATGCGGATATCTGACTATAGCAACCCAAATAGATTTAATAAATGAGCGCTGCAACAGTTCTCATTACAACCTTAATTAACAAATAGCTAGGAGATTTAAGATATTTGACAAACAAAGTAAACTTATATAATTTCACTTAGCATTTTCATTGACCCATCCAGAATCTTACATATAATGTGTGTCCTTGTACATAGAAATTGTTGGACTAGTCTCATCAGTTTCAGCTCCTTCATCTTCTTGACTTTGCCTTTTTTTGCGTTGCGATACAATATGATAGGGTAAGTCTTAGACAAGATTTAGATAGCTAATAATATTATTTTTTGATACTTATTGGTTCCTATTTTACATACATATACTGATAGACGTTTGACATAGGACATGGAGCCATAAATTTGTGGAATATCATTCTTTAAACAATTTATCTTATTATTTTCACTTAGAGCCTGTATGGTGATTAATAAGAACAATAATAAGAAAACAACTTTACACACACAATCACTACTCAATAAATAACTAGTAAAAATTAGTAATTTGCACCAAAACTTGGAACTTCGGTATGGTCCACTTATCACACAAGACTTGCCAAACATCAATATCAATATTACCAAAAGGGCAGCGACGTGCATTCTCAATCAGAAGATTAACATCAAAATGTGTCTTCAATTTACATCTATATTTCCTGAAACATTTCGACAGTCCCCTATTCACCCGCCTAAAGTCCTTGTCATTGGCATATGCATCCACTACGAATGTGTCCTTAATAATGGATAATTAATATACGTTAAAACAAATCTAATGTTTTAACAATAATTCATATGGTATTAATTACATGGTGTATACATCATATCTAACAAATAAATAACAATATTTGTTATTGAATCCTAAGTTATTACCTTTACATGGAGATAGAAGGCCTCTAGTTACCTAAGTCTGGAATATCCCTCCATGTCTCATAATCAAGTAATACATCACACTGGCGAGCAGTGATCCCAATCTCAGAGTTTGCTATTTTTTCCGGTAGGTTTATAAAAATCTTCCTCAAACTCTACCTCAACTATTTTGTCAAGGCCAAAGGTTGACTGAATTTTTCTTAAGGCTGCATTCGTTGTTATTCCACACCCTTTATGTTTTAGTTTTGAGCCTGGAAAAAAGTAACAAAATTATAAAGATATAACTGTCTTAAAATGAGACACTTTGTTGAATCCAAATGGAGCATAATTACCTTATCCACTTTGTTGTTGGTTCACTTGTGAAGCACTACAACTACCTTATCCACTCAATTGTGGGTTCATTTATGAAGCAATGCCATCACATTCATATCACTGATCAATTCATTAATGAGGAGTGTGACTATGATTCTACACTCGCATATGCAACTATAGTTAGCAGTCCTCTATAAAAAAATTCATAAAACCTCATCTAGTGCAAGCTCGTAATGTCACTTGAAATTATCTAATTATAATATGTATTGTTTAATAACACAAATATAAGAAACTTTAAAAACGTGTCAAACACGTGTCCGAGTATCCAAATATGTGTACGGGCTAGACACGAATTTAAATAGGGCACTACAACAAATGTGATAATTTGTGACGGAAAACAACGTCACTAATATTCAATATTTTGTCACTAAAATTTTTTAGTAACAAAAATATCACGTCACGACGTCGTCACAATAGAGTGCATTACGGATTCTCTAGTGTGACGAATCATTGGATTCATCACTAATACTTATTAATCGTGAATAAATAATTAATGTAAAGGAAAAAACATATTAATGACATTTTTATTCCGTCACAATTTAAGTAGTTGTTTGTGGCACTGTTTTTAGATATCATAAATACTTTTATTTAACAGATATCATAAATGATTTTATTTATGACAATATTTTGGTATGGTAGAAAATTTCTGTTACAATTAACTTCTACTCTGGTTCTTCAATTCGCCTATGCAACAGTCACCCCTCCATCATCACCAAGTTTATTTCCTTCTTTCAAAGCTCCTTTCAAAGTTGAAGCCATGACCCAATTATTTTGCAACTCTCTATAATATATTCAAAGTTCATTCTCCCTTTCTTGTTAGTCCCTTCTCCCTCTTTCTATACACAAAGTTCACAGACTTTTTAAGCGATGTGGGACTTTCTGCAGTGATTGTTTATTGGTGGAGTTGAACTACAAAACCCTAGATTTTCTGAATTTTTTTTAGGCGATAAAGCCCTTCGTTTTCCTTTTTATTTTTATTTGTTCATTTGGCTGTGTGAAATCAGAACGTACAGGCAACGACGTCGTCAGGCATTAAATTTTGAGACTGAATTTTTAAAACTATCACAAATAATAAGCCATTTATGACAAAATGTTCAAAACTGTCACAAATAATAAATTAATTGTGACGGAATTTTAAAACTATCACAAATAATAAGATAACTGTAACATAATATTTAAAACTATCACAAATAACAAGTCATATGTGACAAAATATTTAAATTATCATAAATAATAAGTTATTTGTGACAAAATATTTAAAATTATCACAAATAATAAGATATTTGTGACGGAATATTTAAAATTGTCACAAATAACAAGTCATATGTGACGAAATGTTTAAATTGTCACAAATAATGAGTCATTTGTGACAAAATGTTCAAAACTGTGACTGTAGATGCAGAAAAATACACAATTATAATTGGATTAAAAACTTGGATCCTTTATTCAATCTTTTGGCCTTGTATTTATACACAATTATGGTAAATGGGTCAAGCCCATTTACCCAAGTTTATCAATCCCTTAAATCAGGGGATTTGATAAACTTTATTTCTTTTTGGACTCTCTATTCCATAAGTAGGACAACTCCCTGACTTATGGATCACTCATCTTCTAAAGAATTCTATGGGCCAATTTATTTATTCATCCCATCTGTCTTCGGCCCATCCGTCCTGTGGCCCATCCTAGTTGGGCCATGTATTATTTTGACTATTACATATGCCCCTGAGGTTATGGGCTTATGATTTTCTTTTAAAGCCCATGACCGAAAATTGAATACCACTATATACACACACATATATATATATATATATATATATATATATATATATATATATATATATATATTGCTTTATGGGAAATGATGGTGATGAGTTGTCATGTCATTATTAGGTATTAATGACATTTCAAAATAAAAGGCCATTACTTCCTCAAATCTTGCACCATGACGGCTCATCGTGGGTTGTGCGACCTTTGGGCTTCGTGCAGTCCTTTGACATCCTTTTTCCTTTCTATAAAAACCCACTCTACTCCATTTCATTTCCTCATTCTTCATTTGCAACTCTTTGCTCTCGTTTATCTCTTCCTCAACTTTCATCTCTGGAACTTATTTATTCCTTATCACTGCAATCCTTTCCGTTGGTCAGTTCAGATCTCCTAGCAGAGCAGAAGTCTGCTTCCACCGGAAGCTTTTCCCCGACTCTTCACTATCAGCTAAGTAAGTCGAACAATCTCTTCCTTTTCTTTACTTTTTACCTCTGCCCCCCTTCTGTCTCTTCTACATTTCTTGGCACTATATCTGACAACGATGACACCCGGTCGGTAGAAGAGGTCATTTTGTCCTTTACTACTGGCACCGATCCCATTAGTAGTGACAACCCCCAGTCTACCCATCAAGGAACCCCAAGAACAACTCCCCAAAACACCGATCTTCCGGGTTCATCAACGAATCCGGGAACACCCATTTCAAGGGGTCCCAATGAATCCGTGGACCCCAAGTCCTCTGAACCATTCGTAGTGGCCCCACTTAAGAAAGTCCGTCTTGAAGTAGATGTCAAACATCTTTGGGCTGAGACCCATGTACCTGGGGATGTTGATGTGGACCATTACCCAGGTTACCTAGATTTTACCAAGAGTGAAGGACTAGCACCCGGTAGCATTCTGCTATCGGCAGTTCACCTTAGGGTTTTAAGGTTTCTCCTTCACCCTTTCTTTCACTATGTGTTTTTCATGTTAGGCTTATACCCCCTTCAACTCAACCCGAACAGCCTTAGGATTCTGTCCATGATCCTATTATACAATAGGGATTTGGATCTTAACCTAGGTTTAGCTGACTTACTTCTCTGTTATTTTTTTAAAATGCCAGAGAAAGTAAGGGTAGATACAACCTCTTTCCCTTCCATGGTTGGAGTATATGCTTTGGTACCGAAAAGTCTGATAAGGGATGGAAAGAAAGAATGGTAGTTGTGAGTGGCAATTAGTCTTACCCATTTTCTCGTATATTCCCGATCCCAAACACGTTCGGTGCCATTCGTCTACCCATCTATCGTCCCCTTCATAAAACCTCTTATCTTTGTGAAAACTGTGATTTTCATCGGGGGGATTATGCATATAAGTTTCTGGGTTATGAGAATAGGGACACCCCTCTGTCTTTCATAAAATAATGTATAGGCCTTCTGAAAACCCATATCTGGGGCAAAGTCCGATCTGCTACAGACCTTCTGACTTCAACAAACCTGGAGTCGATATCTAACTTGGGTGTTGCTATTGACAGGATGGACATTCCCGACAAACCTCTCTCTGTCAGGCGCCCTCAAGTCCCTGAAGGGGTCAACCTAGTTGACGTTGTGCCACTTTCAACAACACCCCAGGCGACTTTGGTACCTCCGCTAGCACAGAGTCCGGTAGCTCCACCAACACAGAATTCGGTAACTCCGCCTCAGCCTCCTCTTGTAAATCCTCTAGTCAGCAGGACCCGATCCAGTATAGGCGGTGGGGCGGCCAATAAGAGGGCCATAACTCAAGTTGTTGATGCCTCTACAAGCGAAACCCCCCAAGCTCAAGAGGCATCCCGTACTTTAATTCCCTGGGAACCGAAGTTCCTTCTACCATATGGGACTCCAGTCTGCACCGATCATCTCACCATTACCCAACTAGAAGCTCTTTGGGCTATGACAAAAGGGATTTGGACTCCGGCCGATAGGGCCGCTCAGTCAAAAATCTCTAGGACTGATCTTGCGAAGAAGACTTCCATAATGGTCATGGAGGTATATATTTGTTCTTCCTTTTGCACTTGGTTTATTTATTATTACCACTTCATGTACTAATCATTTCCTTTCTTTGCAGCTTCTTTATGGGGTCCAGGCCTACAACAATGTTGTGGAGTCTGATGTCAAGGAGATGACCAATATGAAGGCCCAGATAAGGCAAAACAATAATCATCGGGTCACTCTGGTCAAAGAGGCAGATGACATTAGTCAGACCGTCTCAAAGCAAAAAAACCTTCTGGAAACCGGTGAGGCGGAGAAGCGGGCTCTGACTGTTGAAAAGCTAGCTTTGGCTACTGAGCTTGAAGAGGTGAATGCAGCTAACCAGAAGATGGCAGCTGAAAAGGCAGAGTCAGTGAACCTTTTGGCTCTTGAGCGGGCCAAGGTTGAGGTGTGCCGCTTGGGGGGTCTGGATATGCACAACCGATACACCACCATCTGTGATATTCGAACGGTCAGAGTGTGGCGAGAAAGGCATGAAATGAAGCATATTCCTCTGGCAGATCGGGAGTTCAAGACTGCGGAGGAATTCGATGCCTTTATGGGAGTGTCCCTTCCCTACGAAACCCCTCCTACTTCTGAAAATGAGAAGCTGTTTGCTGTCATTCTGAAGGGAGAAGACTATCATCCTCCCGAATAGGGTTTCTTTTTCCAAGTTTATCTGTACTTACCCTTTTCAAAAAAGGTATTTTTATAATTTCCTTATTTGTTTAATGAAAAGAATTTTTTCCCCATCCTAGTGTTTACTTTGTTCTTGTTTTCATGCAATATTCAGTCTTCGGGCATATGGCCCCTGATACTCGTTATTCTTCCTCTGGATAGTTTATATTCGAACTTCAGTACTCAGGAAATTTTATTTTAATAATGGAGCCTTCGGGCATATTGCCCCTGAGGCTTGTCTTTGTTCTCCAGTTAGTTCAAATTAGGTTTGAACTTAACACTTCGGAAAATTTTAATTTAGAAGTTGAGCCTTTGGGCATATGGCCCCTGAGGCTTGTCTTTGTCCTCTAGTTAGTTCAAATCAGGTTTGAACTTAACACTTAGGAAAATTTTAGTTTTAAAATTGGGCTTTCGGGCATATGGCCCCTGAGGCTTACCTTTGTCATTTGGTTAGTTCAAATCAGGTTTGAACTTAACACTTAGGAAAATTTTAGTTTTAAAATTGGGCTTTCGAGCATATGGCCCCTGAGGCTTGCCTTTGTCCTCTAGTTAGTTCAAATCAGGTTTGAACTTAACACTTAGGAAAATTTTAATTCAAACATGGAACACTCGTATAAAAATAGAATGTATCTTTATTGAAATGAACTTGAGAATTATGAAGCAGAGGTACCGACATCGGGCACATATGCTTTATTATAATCAGAAGAAGATGTCATAAGAGAGACACAACTTTAGTGTTTTAACAAAAAAGAAACTTCCTAAGGATAATACCTCTTCAGTCGATAAGCGTTCTGAGAGTTGGACTCGATGCAGCCTGTTTCGTTCTTCCGGACCCGATAAGCTCCGCGTCTGATGACCTCAACTACTGTGTAAGGTCCTTCCCATGTCTCTCGTAATTTACCTACAATCCTAATCTTTCTTCTAAGTACCATATCGCCTACCTGGAATTCCCTTATCTTGACTTTCTGATTGAACCGTGCCCTGACTTATTGTTGATAGGCAGCCAGCCTTATCTCGACAACTTCCCTTCTTTCCTCCAGTAGATCCAAATCATGGGTCAAGTGCTGATTGTTTGGACCTTCTTCCCAGGCTTGACTTCTCAAAATAGGTACTCTCAACTTGGTCGGGATAACTATTTCGGCCCCATAAGCCATGGCGAAAGGGTCTCTCTAGTTGGTTGCCTCGGAGTAGTCCGATAGGACCATAACACCTCGGACAATTTCTCCAACCAAGCCCATTTTACCTCTTGAATCTTTTTCCTCAGTGTATCAAAAATGGTTATGTTTATCCTTTCAGCCTGCCCATTTCCCTGCGGATAGTCGACGGAAGAAGTGTTCTGATTGATCCCATGCTTTTACCAGGAATGCTTGAACCTTCCTGTTATCAAGATTGGTGCCATTATCCATCATTATAGTTCAGGTAGATTGAATCTATAAATGATGTGGCTCCAGATGAACTTTATAACATAGCTACCTGTGATGGTGGGGTATGCCTCGACTTCCACCCATTTGGTAAAGTAGTTTGTAGCCAGAAGAACATGAGTGGTTGATCGTATAGCCTGCGGGAGAGGACCCACAATATCCATACACCATCGGGCAAAGGGGTGAGGGATAATTGTTGGGTTCAGTAACTCCGGATGTGGATGAATGGCATCTCCATGAAATTGGCACTTCTTACAGTATCGGGTATAGACCTCAACGTCCCTTGACAGATAGGGCCAGAAGTATCCCTGGGTAAGAACTTTATGGGCTAAAGACCTTCCTCCGGAATGATTACCACATGCTCCTGCATGAATCTCTTCCATGACCGCCGAAGCTTCGGAGGGCGTGAGACATCTCAAATATGGCCCAGAAAAAGACTTGCGGTATAGTTGGCCATTGTATAGAGCATATCTGACTGCCTTCATTCTTATCTTTCGGGCCTCAGGTTTCGACTCAGGTAATGCCCCGGTCCTCAAATAATCTGCTATAGGGTCCATCCAGCTCAACTCCCATGGAATGATCATCACGTCTTTAGGGGCTCCAAGCTTGATCGAATAATTAAGTCTATTGGTACAACACGAGTCATACCTTCCCCTATTGCGGAGGCCTGGTTAGCCAGATGGTCTACTATGAAATTATCCCCTTTGGGGATCTGTTCGAAGGTTAACTGTTGAAACCCTTCGGCCTCTTTTAGCTCCAAATTCTTGTACGCTTCCATTTTCGGCTCTCGGGTCTCATACTCCCCATTTAACTACCGTACGACCAATTGGGAATCACTCTGAATCTCTGCTTTCTGCACTTGAAGGCTTCATGTCAATCGAATTCCTGCAAGAAGGGCCTCATACTCAGCTTCGTTGTTGGAGGCAGGAAATTCCAGTCGAACGGACTGTTGGATTTTAGTGCCATCTGGTGTCACGAGTTCTACACTGATCCCTGCTCCGTTGACATTTGATGATCTGTCTACGAACACAACCCATAAACCAGGTTCATTTTCTTCCAAAGAGTCTGTAGTTTCTGTTTCTAACAAAAAGTCAGCTACTACTTGGCCTTTGATTACAGTTCAGGGGACATAGGTTATGTCAAAAATCCCAAGTTCAATTACCCATTTGGATATTCTCCCCGATAACTCAGGTTTCGCCATTATGGATTTGATCAGGGTTGTAGTTGGCACTATGATCGGATGTGCTTCAAAATAATGTCGAAGACGTCGCTTTGCATTGATCAATGATAGTATCAGTTTCTCCTGCTTCGAATAATGGGTTTCTGCATCAGCAAGGGCTTTGCTGGTGTAGAATACTGATGTCTAGTACCCTTTGCCCTCATTGACCAGAGCGGCGCTGGTAGACATCGAAGATATGGCCATATACAGGTGTAACGGCTCATCGGCTTCTGGGGTTGCCAGTATAGGAGGTTTTGCCATGTAGCTTTTGAGTTTTTTCAGGGCTTCTGATTGCTCTGGACCCCATACCTCTTTCTATAATTGTTATTGATCATCGGGTACTGCTTTGAATCATGATTCCCATTCCGGCTTAGCCATTTTCCTCAGTCATTTCATGGTGACAACATAACACTCCTTGGCTGCTACCTGAACGCCTCTGATATTGATCACATCAACTCCGTTCGGGTCGATGCACAGCATGACTTGATGCATAGTTGAGCCAGTTTTGCAACTAGTTCAGCGTTCTGCCTCTCCAATTCGGCGGTCCTCTCCTCCAGGGCTCGCCTGATCGGATCCTCAGCTTGATGGCCTCCGTTCGGAGGTAAGTCAGTTTGATGCGAACAGGTGATCACCGCCATTGATGGTATGAATCTCAGCTTTTTCGTAGAGAATGGGAAGTTTATTGAAAAATATTTCAATAATGG
The DNA here is from genome assembly GCA_963922005.1 of Cornus suecica. NCBI lineage: Eukaryota > Viridiplantae > Streptophyta > Magnoliopsida > Cornales > Cornaceae > Cornus > Cornus suecica. The sequence goes on from OY998243.1 coordinate 77,890,974, forward strand.
TGTTTTCCACAGACGGCGTCAATTGTGTAGATGCAGAAAAATAAACAATTATAATTGGATTAAAAACTTGGATCCTTTATTCAATCTTTGGCCTTGTATTTATACACAATTCTGGTAATGTGTCAAGCCCATTTACCCAAGTTTATCAATCCCTTAAATCAGGGAATTTGATAAACTCTATTCCTTTTTGGACTCTCTATTCCATAAGTAGGACAACTCCCTTACTTATGAATCACTCATCTTCTAGAGAATTTTATGGGCCAATTTATTTATTCGGCCCATCCATCATATGATCCATCCTAGTTGGGCCATGTTTTATTTTGACTATTACAGTGACAAATAATAAATTAATTGTGACGGAATTTTAAAACTGTTGCAAATTATTAGTCAATTATAACGTACATTTTTTGTGACATTTTTTTCCCATCACAAATAGTATATTTTGTTGTACTGGGGACTAGTGGGGGAGGTTATATGTATTTACCTTACTTAATTATTCTTAAACTTTAGATAACTTATGATTATGCTCCTACTAAATATTTTATTTCTTTTTTTATTTTATTTACCTTTGAATTTTGAATATTGTTATTCCTCCTCGATCTAGTCAAAATTTCTAGATTCGTCACTGGTATGGCAGTGACACCCAGTCGAAGTGTCCGTGCTTGATATGGATTGTGACATGCGAATTGTTATACTTAGAGAGATGAAATGGCCTAGTAATTATATGAGGAAGATGTCCATTCGGGGACATCCGATAAAATTGGAAATGATGCAGATAAGATTATCACGGTCCCTACGCAAGGATGACACGCACAAATCGAGAAATGGTCCAAAAAAATTTCTGACCGTCTGACTAAAAAGCCGGAAAGATGTTGCGGAAGGTGGAAAACATGATTCCGATCATGTCCTAGTAGATCACTGTGGTTCATCCCTGCATCATCGTGGATACACTATTGGATTACAACCTTCAATATGGCATTACATTAATATAACAATGTGCTCCCACCAAGCCCACCCCCTGAAAACTATAACCCCACCACCACCACCATAAACCAGTGCCTCATCCACCTCCCCTTCCTCAACCTCTTCTATCTCTCCCATTGCTCCAATACCCCTTTTTCATGCCCTTAGTTCCCGTTTTCCTTCATTTCCCTCCCTCATTTTTTGGCATCACACCATGAACCTCATAGCAAGCTTGAATGGCTCTACTTTTGTGACTCTTTTGGAGTCTGAAAATGTCAAAGTTGTCTCTGAAGTAAGAGAGGATCTTAACCACGCTAGAGAACATCTAGCTGTCATTAAATCCACCCTTTAAAATTGCCTTGTTCCCAGCAGTCAGCAAAGGACATCCACTATGGAAACTAATCACACGCTTGTTTTCTCTGGCTTCAGAGGCAGAGGCAAGAACCAAGGCCACTCAAGAGGAGGCGGTAGAGGCAGAGACAACCATAACTCAACCCTTATGGCTCCGATCATCAATCACGCGCTATGTGCGAGTGAGGTTAATGAAAATGATGTCTTGTCACATCCAACCAGCTCACAAGGTCAGACCCCAAGATATTCTTTGAGTGTTTTCCCTCAAAACCTGGATTCAGGTTCAAACCATGGTCCAAGCCAGACCATTTTACAGGTTGTTCCCCCTAAGGCCAACTTTGATGGCACTCCACCTACTCTTCCCTCCATTTCCTAGGCTAATGTTGTGGCCTTACCTCTTAATGAGGGGCCCAAAATGAATTTTCAATATTTTCTACATGACTTGAGCTACGACATTGTGCCAACTATTATCCATTTTCCTGGGCTAGCTGATGAATGTGTGGTTGATTGGCAAAGCAGTCTGGTGGGACATTTCCTCCAAAATAAACTCTCATTTACAATGGTTCAATCTAATGCCATGAAAATATGGAACTCAAAGGGCCTAACTGAGGTCTTAGCAAATGACAACGGTTTTTTTATTTTCAATTTTGACAGTGAAAAAGCTTGCATTAATGTTCTTGAGAATGATCCTTGCATGATTGTTGGATGCCCCTTCATCATTAAGAAATGGAACAAAGGCCTTGAATTCACAAAAGATTCTTGCAAACTATTCATTCTCTGGGTCAAAATCCATAATATCCCGCTAGAATTTTGGATGGGTAGAGGTCTCAGTTTCATTGTTAGTGTAATTGGTAGACCCCTTATGGCTGATAAACTAACTTATGTGAAAAAAATAGTTGATTATGCTAGAGTATACATTGAAATGGATGCCTCAAAGCCCTTCATCAACAACCTTCTTCTTAACCTTGGCTACAAATTTGTTAACATTAGCTTTGAATACCAATGGAGGCCTCAGGTTTGCTCCAAATGTTCTTGCTTTGGACATTTAGATGCAAAATGCCCTTCTAATGCTGATGTGGAACTCCCATATCCCCATACCACATTCACTAGAACTGAACAAAGTGTTATTGATCCCATCAGTGCTTCTCCCCCATTAGTTAAACCCATTGTTGATGAACCTGTAAAAGATGCTGAATGGACTATTGTCAACAACAAAAAGAAGATACCTTCAATCCATCCCACTATTTGTGCAAACCAACCAAGCATTGCTAGCAGCTCTGATTTAGATGTCTCTCCAAGTGAATGTCAGGGTATCCATGTTACCAATGTGGATCCTGAAAAACACATTGAGGAAAAATCAAAACTTTATCCGGTTCCTGAGGGAAACCAGTCTCATGTTACTTCTAGTGGTTGTTCTGGAGGTTCTTATTCTCCATCCCCCTTTGCCTCAACAAGATCTTCATGCTCTATTGAACCTCATGTTTTCTCTCAAAATCCATCTTCTCTGTCTATTGACCATGGATGACCTATTATCACTGGTAAGAAGATAAATAAGAAGAAGAGCAAGAGGAAAAACTTTGATCTTAATCCCATATTCTCCAATCTTGGACTTTAATGGTGTCATTGCCCACACTCTTTCCCAATGATTTTTGCAGCTTGGAATATTAGGGGGCTGGATTCCCCCTCAAAACAAATGGAGATTAAAAAGCTTATTGATGAGCAACACCTCCACTTACTTGCTATTTTGGAAACAAAAGTTCAAGCTACTGATATTGATTATGTTCTTTCAGCTATTGCCCCTTCCTGGATGTCTATCCACAACCTCCTCCACTATACTTTAGGTAGAATTTGGATTATCTACAACCCCATGAAGCTTCAGGCCCTCAAAACCTCTGATTCTGCCCAAATCATCCACACTCTAAGTTATTGATAATGATACAAATCATCTCTGCTATCTTTCTGTTGTCTATGCTTACAATAATGCTTAAAAAAGATCTTCTCTTTGGCATGACTTATGCTCTCATGCCCCTCTCAATGCAAGCATCCCTTGGATTGTGATGGGAGATTTTAATGTCATTTCTCACCCCAATGAAAATTTTGGAGGATCAGAAAGGTGGAATCGTGGTATTCAAGATTTCAGGGACTGTCTTCACAACTCTGAGCTTTATGATTTAAGGTTCAATGTCATTTTCTTTTCCTGGTTAAATAAGAGAGTTGGTTGCACTAACATTTCAAGAAAGCTTGATAGAGCTTTAGTTAATGACAAGTGGACAACTTGTTTCCCTCTTTCTGACTGCAAGTTTCTCCCTCATGGAATTTCGGATCACTCCCCTATGGTGGTCAACTGTGGTATTCCTAAACTCAAAAAACTAATCCCCTTTAAGTTTTTTAATTACCTTGCTGACCATAGTGACTTTCTCTCGATTGTTCAAGACACATGGAATCAAGATATTCATGGTACAACCATGTACCAAATTGTCAGAAAGCTCAAATTATTAAAGACCAAACTGAAGCTCATCAACACAAAGATCTATGGTGACATCTCTACCAGAACTTTGCAAGCTAAAGAAGACTTAGACAACTGTCAGCCTAAGCTGGATCGAATTCCTGGTTGTGACACCCTTAGATCTGATGAAAAAAATCTATTGAAAACCTATTCTGATTTATCTAGAGTTGATGAGTTGTTCTTCATTCAAAAGGCAAGGATCAATTGGCTTAAAGAGGGGGACAAGAACACCAAATTATTTATGAAGACTTTTAATAGTAAATGCAACAGAAATAAACTTTCTTATTTGACTCTGGGTAATGGTGATCATTCCAGCTCCATTCTTATTATTAAAAAAGAAGTTGTTGAGTTATTTGAAAAGTTACTTGGGCAAAAGTCTTCTTCCTACCCAGGCATTGAAAAGCTTAAAGTGGTTTACAAAAAAATCATTCCTGATGATCTTTTACAGTCTATCACAGTGATCCCTTCTTTTGAAGATATCAAGAGAGTTATTTCTGGCTTCAACAGCTTAAAGGCCCCTGGGCCTGATGGGTTTAATGCCTATTTCTTCAAGAGGGCTTGGCACATTATAGGGGAGGATGTTGTCAAGGCAGTTAAGGAATTTTTCATGAATGGGGAGATTCTTAAATAAATTAATTCTATTGTCCTTACCCTCATCCCCAAAGTCCCTAATCCATCATCTATGAGTGATTTTAGACCTATTGCATGCTGCAATATTCTCTACAAAATCATCTCTAAGCTTCTCTCTAGTAGGCTCCAACCTCTTCTCATTTCCTTCATTGAAAAAACTCAAACAACCTTTGTCAAAAATAGGAAGATAGGAGATGATTTTTTCTTAGTCCAAGAATTACTTAAAGGTTACCATGTTAACTCAAAACTCCTAAAATGTGCTCTTAAGGTGGACCTCCACAAAGCTTTCAACTTTGTTAATTAGGATTGTCTCATTGACACCCTTTTCATTCTCAATCTTCCTCTAATCTTTATAGGATGGATCAGAGCATGTGTGTGTTCTCCCTCTTACTCCATATCCATCAATGGTGAGCATGTGGGTTTTTTTTAAGGGTGCCAAAGGTCTAAGACAAGGTGATCCACTTTCACCCTTTTTTTGTGATTGTCATGGACATTCTTTCTTTCATTTTCCAAAACCTTATTGAAAATGGTCCTAGCTTCACCTATCACTGTATCAGAGCCTGTGTGACTGAAGATGTCAAGCTAACAAATTATCCCATCTTTGTTTTGCTGATGACCTCATGATGTTTTGTCATGGGGACCCACTTTCCCTTGATGTTTTACTAAGATGTTTGCATTCATTCACCCCTCTCTCTAGTTTAAAACCAAATGTGTCTAAGAGCTTAATCTTCATGTCCAACATCTCTCAAGAGAACCAGAATATAATGAAGCTTGCTTGTGGTTTTGAGTTGGGCTCTTTCCCCTTCAAATACCTAGGCCTTCCCCTATATTCTTCTAAAATTACCTCCAGTGATTATAAAAGCCTTGTGGAAAAAATCACTAGCAGAATTGCAAATTGGACCTCAAAGTTCCTTTCCTATGCTGGCATATTACAACTTATCAAAGCCATCCTTATTAGTGTGCATCTTTTCTGGAGCAGCCACATGATCCTTTCATTACATGTCATCAAATCCCTTAGCTCAGTCCTCAGAAGATTCCTTTGGTTCGGTTATGACATGAAATCCTCAAGTGCTAAGGTGAAATGGAAGTCTTTATGCATGCCTAAAGAGCTAGGGGGTCTTGGCATTCCAAAATTGTTTTCCCTCAAGAGAGTTTCAATCCTCAAGCACATTTGGAATCTTTTCCACAATGAAGGTCACTCCATTTGGTATGATTGGGATCATGTTGTTCTAATAAAAAAGAAAAGTTTCTGGTCCCTCAATGCTTCTCCCCTCAGCTCTTAGAACTGAAGAAAAATTCTTAAACTCAGAGAACATGCCAAGGTCTTTATCATATTTCATGTTGTTGATGGCAAAAATACTTCCATATGACATGATTTTTGGCTTCCAAATGGCCCTATATGCCCTCGTATAGATCCTCAAGTTATCTTTCACTCTTGGTGGAAGGATAATCCTAAGGTCTCAAAGCTTTTAAGAAAGAACAAATGGAGCATACCTCAATCTCTTATTGATATCTGTCATGCAAATTACTTTGATCAACTCCCTCCAATCCATAATAGGGTTAAAGACTGGGCTTCATGGACCCTATCCCCTAATGGCATCTTCAACTTCAAGCACACTTATCACGCTCTGATTCCTCCCTCTATTGGTTGCTCTTAGTACCACTCCATTTGGTTTTCTAACAATATTCCAAGGCATGCTTTCATAGCATGGCTTGCCACTTTACAAAGGCTAAGCACTAAGGACAGACCAGGAGTCCCAAGAGATGGAAATGTCATATGTCTTCTTTGTGAAGATGAGCTTGAATCACATGAGCATCTTTTTTTCAAATGCAGACTCTCTACTAGGATTTGGTGTTGGGTTCAACACAGGTGTGGAGTCTACCATGGTGTTTTCTCCCACAAGTCCATCATTGATTGGATGTCACCCCTATGGTGCCTTAGCAGCTCAAATATCATGGCTCTTATGTACATACTTTGTTTTGTTGTTGCTGTGTATTACATCTGGAGAGAAAGAAACTTTAGAGTTTTCTCATCCAAAAAGGTCTTTTCAGGTTGCATCATCCAGCTCTATTGAGAATTGTATCAGATCAAAGCTTATCTCCATCAAGCTCAAGAATGTGCCTAAGGCTAGAGATGTTGCTATAAGCTGGAATCTTCCCACATATGTGTTGGAAGAGATCCCTTCTAATGTGTTCTCTTTTGTTCCTACTAGTTATGTGTTACTTTGCTATATGCCTAACTTGGTTGTGGGTTGTTGGTTTGTTTGAGGTTGTTTCTAGGTCTCTTGTTGTAAGATTTGATCCTTGCTTTTTCTCTTTGTTTTCCTTGGCTTGGGCTTGATTCTTGCTCTTGTTTAAGGCTGTTTTTCTCTTTTGGCCTTTTTGGCATGTTTTTTGTTCCTCTTTCTCAATAAATTTTTCAATTAGCGAAAAAAAAATTATATGAGGAAGAAATGGCCCAACCATTTTATGAGGAATATCATGAGAAGGAGAGACTCTTATGTCCCAATTATTGAGTCACTACAACAAAATGGATTATTTGTGACAAAACTTTGTGACGGGAAAAAAAAATTGTCACAAAAAATGCCTTTTTGTGACGATTCATAAAACACGTAACAATTGTTAAATAATTTGTAACAATTTTTTTATTCGTCACAAATGACATGTTATTTGTAACAGTTTTCAACATCTCGTCACAAATAATAGGTTATTTGTGACGTTTTAGACATTTCGTCACAAATAATAGGTTGGTTGTGACGGTTTAAACATTCTTTGTGACGGTTTAAATATTTGGTCATAAATAGATTAATTATGACGGTTTAGACATTCTCTTATAAATAATAAGTTGTTTGTGACTGTTTAAATATTCCGCTTGTCACGATTTTTGATGGTTTAGATATTTGTCACTAGTGTTGGTAGGTACCAAAAAGAGTTTAATGAGTAGAAAATGTTGTCACCAATACATGCCCGGCCGTCAAGTTCAGCCAAAAGTGCCATTAAATGAAATCTAGATGGAACAGAAGGTGGTCCGCGGCCGTGATTGAACCACCTCAGAGGGGTCAGGTTGGTCCGTCAACATTTACCGCGATAGGCATGTAACCGGTGCACTCCATTACAACAGTTAAGGCCACTTATGTGCGTTCAATATCTATTTAATTCTGTACAATATACTTCCAATCTGGAATCGAGTCTTTGTCTGTCGATATATATATATAATGTTATATATACACAGTACACACCATACACGGGTGTATATCTTTTTTTACTTTGTATACTCCGTCTAGGTGTTTTATGGTTTCGGTATCTAACACTTCTCTTACTTTACTGTGAATTTACTGTTGGTGCTCACTAATATTCGGATAATTACAAACCTTTCTTTTGACGTTTCCACTAAGATCAAGTGTGTCCGGATGATTATCAATATATATATATATACTGACACAGACATATGTCTGCAGTCTGTACATGTGTATATTATGGTTTCTCATTCATAATGAATCATTGATGTGTCTTGTTTACTTCCACGTAAAATTCAAATTATAAGTACACTGACATGATCACATCCCTTTTTAAGTTTTTATATTATCTACCCAAGTTATTATAAGATGTTTCAAGATTCCGGATGATTATCAATATATATATATATATTGACACAGACATGTGTGTATATTATGGTTGCTCATTCATAATGAATCAATGATGTGTCTTGTTTACTTCCACGTAAAATTCAAATTATAAGGACACTGACATGATCACATCCCTTTTTAAGTTTTTATATTATCTACCCAAGTTATTAAAAGATGATTCAAGATTCTGATTTGACAATAAATTTATCATTATGTCAAAACTCACATTAACAATAATCAAGAGATTTAATTAAAAATACTATAAAGAAAAAACTATCGAAAGCATATAAACAGTTTAAATCTTTTTAATTTTCTAAAGGGTTAAAATTAATAATAATAAAAAGTAATACATACCTTAACTACCAATATGATGCATATAATTTCAAACATGCCAAGCACTAAAAAATATTCTGCATTCAACAATAGAATAGTTCAAGAATACAGACCTCTAATTTCTTTCAATCATTACATGTGACTGTGAAAATATTCACTTGAATATTTTTACCATTGAATGCGATTATATAGAAGACGTCATATCCCGTGATATTTTTCATAAAAATTATTTTAAGAAAAATTACTTTTGAGTACTATTGGTTGTTCTTAATATAAAAAAAAAAGGAACAAAATGTTTTTCACATTATACGTCAATGAAATTTCTAACATATTAGTAGGATCATCAGCGTATATTCGGTGCAATGATATAACCCCCAATTAGATATGTGAAAGTTCAAGCATTTTAGGAGGTATTGTAGGTGTGTGAGTTTCTTAAAATAATAATAAAAAAAACATATTAGTATGACCTTTTTCTAATAACCGAATAACAAAAAGTTTTAAGATTCTGATGAAAAAAAAAAAATATTAAAAATATTTAACATTTTAAGCCCAAATTAGAAAGTGACCGTGCATGTCGTAAAAGAATGTTTTGCAAACAAGAACAGGTGAGTCATTTTGTGGATTATTGTTATGTGGTAGTTGATCAAGAAATTGCACGAATTGATTACATTAGTGTTACAGAATCATTGTTGAATATACAACTCGAAATGGCAATAATATATTTCTCTCTAAAATCACAACTTAGGACATATATAGGACCCATGTGCGCTGGAAATATATAAAGGACGGGGACATAAAGTACAGAAAAAACAAAAAAGATATGACGCCACTCACAACAAATCATTCAACGCTTTTATTTTTCTAACTAACCATCAACAGTTCTAACTGGAAAAAGGAAATCTAACCCCGCTGCCTCAACAATCAGTCTTTACGTACACCTCCAAAATCACAAAATTAACAAATAACACAAATTAAGAGAAAAGCCATGCAACCAAAGCTTTGTGCTGTTTCTCATTTTCTCCCAACTTATTACATTCTTCTACCACACCATCATCCTCCCACAACCTAGTCATCATCGTACTTTCTTCGTCTTCCTTTAGCATATGATCCTCGCAGTCTCCTTGAAACACACCGAGATTATCCCAATTATCATTAAAATCCCAATCCCAATCCCAATCCCAATCAACCATCTTTGTCATATCATCCACAGATGAATTTGTCGTCGAAATAGTATTGCAAGAATACCAATCACCGCTAATAGTCATTTCATTTGAATTCGTCGTGACCCCATTTTCTTTCTGGTCCGCTGTATTATTATTATTGTTATTGCTGTTATTATTAGTATCTTCTTCTGAGGTCCGCAAATCATCCCCGATGATGTCATTAAAGCACAGCACGGGACTATCTAGACCCTCATAAATTCCCAACATTAAAACATTATTTTCTCTGTCTTGATCGTGATTATGATGAGCGATGCATGGGCATTCTGTGATCCGCTGATCATCACTCGAACCCGACATTATTCCTCCATGAGAATCCTGAAAAGGACTTGACACAACTAGGTTGTTCCTCCCCTCTTCGGTTGTTGCACATGGACCAACAACCACGTTAGTCACTTCATGATTGTTGTGCCATGAGGAGGTGGGCTCTTTCTCTAACGTTGGTGTAGTGGGCATTATTGGCAATGTTGCAACTACCTGACTTTGGTCTTTTGGATTTTCCGATGATGACTTGGGAGGAGCAGTAGTGGAGGAAAGTTTGTAGGTTTTGTTCTTCTTCATGGCGGAGCGACTGGTTCGCCCTCCTCTTCGCTTGGCGGCAATGTTTGCTTTCGCTAGATTCACCACCACCGGCGCAGCTAGGGCTTCGTTGCTTAGCCTCCGGAAGCTGTGAATCGTTCGACTCAAGTGAGAGTTCCAGTAATTCTTTATTTCATTGTCTGTTCTACCCGGTAAGTGACCAGCTATCAACGACCACCTATAAAAATAGATCAAAAGATGCATTAGTCCATCACTTTACCACTAACTTCTCATATGTCTCAAAGAAAAAAAAATACATTGTGATAACATATAAAACTATGAGGAGGGAATTCTTTTCACATTCTCTTTCACAGCTTCACTTTTTTAAGTTTAACTTTCATACTAATTGAATGAAATTCTCCCCAACTCTTTGCTTTCACTATTATAAAAATATATCAATAATATTAAAATTCCATTTGGCCAGTGGAAGATTTATCTCGTTGTTAATTTCAAGATTCGAGTTGTGCGTAGGCGGGTGTTTGGCCTAAACACGGTTACCAAAAATAATAAAAGTTTAGTGATAAACTTAAATTATGGGTTACTATAACACATCAAGTAACTTTTTGTTTAGAAGATCTAAGATGTGTGACGATGATTTTTATTTTTACTATAACCTCAACAATTGTTAACCTTAAAACTTTACTTGATCTCTATGTATATAGTGTTTTAATTTAACAAAACATGGTATGCGACCATGATTTTTTTTTTTTTACTATAACCTCAACAACTGTTAGTGTTAAAACTTTACGTATATTTAATGTTTTAATTTAGGGATCAAAATCAAATTTAATAGCTGAAAAGGGACAAAAAAAAATTTCAAAAAGCAATATAGGGACCAATCATAAAACTTAATCGCTCCTTTGGGACCATTGAAGGTAAAGTTACAAAACTACCCCTTTTGTAACTAAAAAACACTCTTTCATCCCCTTCACAAAATCCTAACCCTAATTTTTTTTTCCATCTATACACAAATTCACACAAATACATATGTGCATATATATATATATATATGCAGGTGTGAATTCGTTTTCCTATAGTGAGAAAGTGAGAATGTGTCGGTTGTATATACTTTTCATTCTTGAAGAATTCAAGGTTGAAGAAGGCGAGTGGGAAAAAGAGATATAAAAAGAAGATCAAATCCAAAGAATAGAAGGAAAACATATATATATATATATATATATTTTTATTTATTTTAGTATATGTATTTGTATGAATTTGTGTATAGATGAAGAAAAATTATGGTTAGGGTTTTGTGAAGGGGATGAAGAAAGATGTTTTTTTAGTGAGAGAAAAATAGTTAGAAAAGGGGTAGTTTTTTAACTTTACCTTCAATGGTCTCTAAAGAACAATTAAGTTTTTGGATGGTCCCTATAATATTTTTTGATTTTTTTTGGTCACTTTTCAGTTATTAAATCTCCTAAATCTAATTGTTCCTTTAATTTAATAATACATGGGTCCCACAAATGACAAAATTTAATTATTTTTTAGTGTGACTAAAGCAACTTCCAAGCAATTCCTAACTACATTATTAAATGGTATATTTATTTTTATTTTTTGAAAAATTATTAAATGGTATATTTTTAATTTTTTTTCACCTGACAATACATATTAACTGATATATAAAGTAACTAATCGGTTGAATAAACATATGATGTAAGATAGAAAGAGACGAGGAAGAAAAGAGAGGAAAATATTGAACAATTCAAATAAAGAAGTTTGAATAGTCGAAACGCATATACTATTTTTAGAAAAGAACGCATATACCGTGATCGTGATCAGCTTCTTGTCTAAAGTGAGAGAAAGGGATCTAGAGTGCCGGTGACTTTTCTTTTTTCCTTTGTTTTTTTTTTTTTTTTATGTTTCTTTAGATGTAGATGGTTTCCTAACTGTTTTCATGTGGTATTTTTGTTATAGATCTAAGAGATAAGTTCGGATTTCACTCATTAAGTATTCGGTTTAAGTTTATTTATTTAATAAATAAATTCAGTTCGAATATAATTTTTAGACTTATATAATAAATGAACCAAACTTAAATATTTCGGAATTCAACTCGCCAAATTTATTGACAGACTCGTTTATATAAAGTAATGAAATTATCAATAAGAGAAGATAATAAAATTGATAAAATCGTAAGGAGAGCTGTAAATTAATATAGGTTTAATATGGTGATCACTTCGTATAAATCACTTTAGAACAATTTATACTTGTGAAAAGGTAATATAAAGAACAAAATAATCCAGATTCATATAATATGGTATTCAAAAAAATGAAAGCATCAATGTCAAAAACCAAAGTGCAAAAATTCAATCGATGTGACTTTTAACAAGAGTGATGATATATGTTAGAAATGAATTAAGTATGTCGGATAGACTCGGATTTGACTTACTAAAACTAGTATTTGGAATTGACTCATTTTAACTCATTTTAAGCTGAACCGAACACATTTTTTTAAGTTTGTTTAATAAATGAGTCTTGGGTTTGTAGCTCTAACCATAAAAGAAATGGTCCACTAACCTATTTCCCAAGGAAGCATGCAACTTGATGATGACGTCCTCTTCTTGCGGTGTTATGTTGCCTCTCTTCAAGTCAGATCTCAAGTAGTTGATCCATCTCAGCCTACAACTCTTCCCGCACCTTAGTAACCCTTCAAAAATCCAGACATTAATTAATGAAAATGCTCTAGCATCAGTACAAGCCTCCATGAATAAAATAATACTTCGGTTTATATAATCATATCCAATTAATCCATGTTCCATATATATATATAAAAAGATATATGTATATATATATAGTCTGATAGCTAGCTAGCTCACACTTCTTGGATAATATTGCATTTCAATTAGTTTAACATAAGAATGATTGTAGGCTTGTAGCATGTCTAGTGCTCTTTGAATATTTTATGTTGTTATATACTGTCTATGTTCTAATTTATAAAGTTTTTTTTGGAGAATTCAACTTTTTAAGATATTGTATTGATAATTAATGAAATATTAATTTTATCATTGATCTCACCATAATGATGTGATGATTTATTATGTAGATAATTTATAATTTAAATGCATGAAGGATAAATTAGTAAAGTTATATGATAAAATGCTTTGACTTTTTAAATGAGACACTTATTTTGGAAAGGAGAAACAAGTAAAAGTAGATACCTATGTTGAGACGGAAGAAGTATATATATATATATATATATATGCATCCATGCATATATATTGTACTAGCTAGCTAAGACATATTGGTACCTGCATTCTTGGGTAATGACCTCCAGGAGCCTTCTCCATTAGCTTGAATGTAGTTGGTCAAGATCTCATCTTCTTCAGATGTCCACCTCCCTCTTTTCAACCCCACTTTCTCACAACATGGCGCTCTCCCCATTTCTTGCAAAAAACATACAGCACACAGATATATGTGTGTGTGTGTGTATAGATACAAGATATTTATGTAATGATCAGAGAGACACAGAGAGTGATAGAGTGAAGTAGTAAAAAGTTGAAGGCTTGTTGTTGGGCAGTACCGAGCTAGTTGACTTGTAGATAGGAGGAGAAAGTGCATATATGGATGTCCTACGTCTGTCGTGTTGTACGAAAATAGAATCGATCGATGGGTTGAGACTTGCAAGAGGTTGAAATTTTGGAGATTTATAGAGAGAAAGCGAAAGTGATTCTAGGACCTGTGTGTGGTTTTGGATAGTGCCACGTCGAGTAGGGTTCAAAAGCCTGACGTGGCTAATTCGCCGACGAGAGGCTCGTGATGGGGCTTACATCCACCACGTAGAGACTCCCTTAATTAGACGATCACCTTTTTGTCCCAGTCCTTCCTCCTTAAAACCCCCTCACCACATTCATCGCTTTTATTATTTCATCTACCTCTCGCACCCACTTGAATTTTTTTACACTATCCATACAAGTATATGTAGATACAAAATAAAATAATATCCTTTTAAAAAATAATAATAATAATACATCCATGTATATATACGTGATGTTAGAGCAATGTTACATGTCATGAAACAAAATATCATTAAATTATAAAATCACGTCATTTTAGTCTTATTTTATCATTTTCTTCATTTTTTGTATTAAACATTTTTTCTCTTACTTTTTCTCTTAATCATCTTCCTCTCTCCTAATTACAACCAATCAAAGATATCAATATCTAATATCAAATCAGGGAAAAAAAAACTAACTTAAATCCACAATAATATAATCAAGAAAGGAATATCTTAAATCCCTTGCATTACAAATGTCCAATATTGTTAGGATTCCAACTAAAAAATTGCACAATATAAGTTAAATTCAGAATCAAACCTAGTACTATTTTTAATTACAATTTTTAAGTTCATCCTTGAATTAGTTATACATAATATACGATATATACACATAACACATGTTATGTTATGTATAAACATGTACACTAAAGTTATATATGCCAAGTTTGAGTAATCTATAGAGATAATGTTTATCAGGTCCTCTTAATTTCAATTAAGTGAACTGTTTTGATAATTTGTTAACACTTTGAATTTAGCCAAAATTCACTTGTCGGAATACATGTACTTATCAGAAAATTGCTACCCTAATTAAATTGAAGAAAAAAGAAAAAAGGAAAAAAAAATCCTTGAAAACGTGGCTATCAGAATGGCTACCATCGGTTTCAAGATAAAATCATGAATCCAAATTCATGTTGTATATCATTTTCCATAGAGTTATTACAAGGACATTTTATGTGTTGGACTGTATCCAAAGGTGGATTCAAATTCCTATCACTCCACAAATATATGACTTAATATTACATGAATTATGTGATCAGAGTGACTCGTGCATATAACACGTTCAAATAATAATATCTTTAAAATTTATATGAGATTAACTTGGAGTTAGATTTTTTTTAATTATATATATATATATACAACTCATATATTCATAGGGAAAGTTTCGTCCGTAGGAAGAACATACTAGTGGTTCAAATGTAACCGGGCACACTGGACGGGATGGGTGATCCAACCCTTGCAATTATTAATCAAGTCAAAATTAATGCATAAATTCCTAGTATTGTCTCTTTTTAAATAATCATACGACAAAGAATGGTCTGGCGTAGATTTTAATGCTGTTTTGAATAATTTAACACAACCACCGAATTTATTATTCTGTTTTATGTAGGTAAATAAAGTGGGGCCGGGGCTGCTGATTTATCATCACTGGACTTTAATCAAATTAATTAAAGTCTAAATTTTCATTTTCTAACGGAGTGCAGCTAAGATTTTTTATCATTTGACGAAAGGAGATGGGTGGTATGTCACGTCCCAAATTTTTAAAATTCGTGAACAAGTTTAAGAATTAAGAAAAGTAACGTAATGCGAAAAATAAAATAAAATGGTAAAAAAAAAAGAAAAAAAATACAAGGAATCAAAATAGCATTAATCATATCTTAAATAAGTCTATATAACATTATCAGAGAGTTCTTAAGCATTTCGGAAAAATACCCAAGAAATCTTTTAAAATTGACAAGTGGTCGAAATGATCGAAATGAACCATCATCTTCAAACCACTATAAATCACTCAAAACATACTTAAACGAATAGATTCAAAAGTTTAAATTCAAGAGCTTGAAGTCAGCTTTCAACACCGCAAATAACGCCTTTATCCGAGCCCCGTAGCTCCAGATATGATCGAAATAGTGAACAGGGGTTGAAATAGGGACCTACGAATTTTATGAGTCGGCTTCCCGTGGACATCAGTCGGCTACCCTAATTCGAAACTTCACAAAAATGATTAGCAAAACCAAGTTTCCATCAGTCGGCTGATGGTAATCCATCAGTCGGCTAATTCAATTCGAAACCCCAAAAAAATGACCCCAAAAGTGATTGAATCATCAAGTAACATGCTCTCATACCTATATCCTCTATGTAAAATGATTGTTACACATTTATTCTATGATTTCAATTCATTCTAACCAAACATGAGCTTTGAACAAAAACACTCATTTAAGGTTTCGTAAAATTATTTGTCTTGCCCCCGGTCTCCGTTTAAACTACCACCGGCTTTCAAAAGTAAAAATCTTTACAAAAATGAGTGTGTAATCATTTCTAAAATGAGAACAAATTTCGGGGCTATGGGGGTGAGCGAAAACGGATTTTTCTTTCAAAATGAAATGATTATTTAAAAGCCTAGAAAAACGTCGTTTTCAGCTAAACACCTAATGATCACATTCAATAACTATAATCCACTTCACAACACTAAATGAACGGATTCATAGATTAATATTGAAATGCCCTAAGGCGATACATGTCATAGTTTTCCACAAAATGAAATAGTTTACATTTCCGGTACCGAAGTGCACGAAAAGAAAAGAATCCTCGCACATAGCTCTCTAAGGGACGTACATCACTTTAAGTTATCCGATTAACATGTTAGCCGACAAAAGAATAAGTTTAATTGTTTGTAAAACTTAGCAAAATAAGCACATGTATACAATCATCCATTATGTTTTACAAAATAGGTATTCCGTTTCCATATGCACAAAAGGAGCGAAATCAACACCGTATCTCTATCAAGAGACTACGGACCTCCCGAAAAGGGATCACCACCTGAAAATATATATAAGTCGTGGGGTGAATTCACTAGCCCAGTAGAGGAAGAGTCATCGCCTCAATCTCGGTAATCCGAATGGTATAACTTATCCAAGGTTCATGCTACTAATCCTAAGTCAGTTTTTTGTCCCACATGACTTCCACGCCAATTTGGGACCCTATTGAACCCAACAACCAATTTTCCCAACATGCTCACATTATAGTCATACAAATATAACATGCTTCAACATCAAAACCACAATCACATATATAGCAGTTTAGATGTAATGTGACCTAACACACTCATGGTACGCACACGAATACACACCCTAACTCTAAGGGACAACGGGATCATTATCTAACATTTCCCTTTATGCTCATGAAATAAGGTAGATTTATCGTACCGATTCTTCCCAAGTAATTTTTGACACTTTCAATTTTAATAAGGAAGACCGTCAACATGACGCGGTCATGAAATAGGATTTGGATCAAGTCATCCCCTATCATTTGTGTTTCTGGGAAGATTAGTTACGTTGGAGTAAGAAGCACCACATGGCCAGTTGTTACAACGATCCGATACAATCATACAAGACAGCTCACACATAGTTACGTGACCGGCATAGACCAACACCAATGTACTCACGCGGCAAGGTGTACTCAATATGCAAAATTCTCAATTTAGTCACGTCTCATCATAATACATGTTTTATCTCTTTATGCAATATATTATGTCCAACTTATCAATATGCTCATAATATCACATTTATAGGCAATAAAACACAACAATCATTTATATATCACACAATCATGCTTTCAAGGGTCTAGTTCATCGTCTAAGTTGTTAAGACTCAACTCGCATATATATATATACGACATATATACATATAGACGCACACACCCTCGTACAAAAACTAGAACAACTTATTTTTCCCCTACCTCAATCCAAGCAAGCTTTCACAAGAATGTCCAAAAGAGGTCCAACCAATCTACCAATTCAAGTACTCAATAGAATAGTCTCCAACTAGTAATACACCATTCAATGAATAACAAGATTATAATGGTGTCATAATAAACCGAAATCATTCAAAAGTGACTCCAACCACAAGAATCAAATCAAATCCTAATGATAGCTAATTTAGGGTTTCATGGAAAAATGAAATCTTATGAGTACAAGGTAGTGAACTCACCGCTAGCTTCTTCACAAGAGGAAATCAAGAGCTACTACCAATAGAACTCACTTGGTAGTTGGAAGCAAAACTTAACCTCCATAACATGAATAAAAGAATGACAAAATCAATTTCAACTTAAGGAATTCATGAACATGAAAGCTAAGTTTCTTGCAACAAAAATTTAAAATGGAATAAAAGACTTACCAAAGTAGTTCAAGAACACTACACTAAAAGATCACCACAAGAACTCATCAACCACCAAGCATGAAGAGAAAGGAGAAAACAATAACTTGTTTTGAGAAGATGAAAGTCTTGCAAAGTGAATAAGACTTAAGTAATGTAGAGATTCTCCACTCATAATTCTCACTATCCAAGAGAGTTGAGAATAAAGCAAGGAAAATGAATATATGATCCAATGGTTGAAATGAAATATTGCAAAATGAATGACCAAGAATAATGTAATTTTGCATTTGTGTGTCGTCCAAACAAGGCCCTATGATCCAAGGGTTGTGAGTAAAGATGGAATACTTGAATCAATGGTGGAGAATGAGACAACATTTAAAAGTATGAAACGACCAAATCCTTCCCAACTTAGGGTTAATTACAAGAATGTCATCATGACTCTCAATTACCCTTTGTCATCCTCTCTATTTACCACTATGTCACTCATACACCAACACTTAGCCAAATCTTTACAATTTTCACTAAGTCCTCTTAATATGAAAATGTCAATTTACCATTTGGTCATTTATTTCCCGAAATCATTTTCAACAATTTTTATTATTCTCAAAATGAAAATACAACATGCAACTTACAATTTTAATATCACATAAAACATGTAAGTCATGTTAAACACATAAACACATTAAACACATAATCACATAAACACTTAAGTGTTAATAATTTTTTTAATTAACACGTAAAAATACTAGACGCTACACGATAAACTCGGACGGGTGGGTGGGACGAAAGAGTTCCTGGGTCCTTCACCATGAGGTCCTAGGTTCAAATCCTCCCAACTACGTTTCCGTCTGGGCCACTGGAGATCACCCCGGTTACCGAAGAAAAAAAAAAGGAGATGGGCGGTATTTGTGAGGTTGATATATTTGTATTCACAATTTTTATGTGAAATCAAAATCTTGTTGATCTAAATTATAATATTTCATTATTTAAAGTGAAACGGATAAAATATATTTTTCTTTACCCCTCTCCAGAATAATAAAAAAGTTCATACTTATTTATACACGATGAAGCTTGAGTTATAATATTTTCATGAATAATACTTGAATCCATCATGTGAACTAAGTTCGTCATCCTTTATGTGGTTCAATATAATTTGGACATAAGATCAAAAAAAAAATTTAAAAAAATTAACACTAATTTATATTAAAGGTTGTGACAAGAAATTCACGTAATATTTCTTTAATTCTAAAAAGCACTAAAGGGGTTAAAACTCAAATAAGATAATTAGACGTGATACGCACAAGAAGAATAGTAATCTTTCACTTTTATCTACCAGAGATTTTACACCCAAAATAGGAGACTTCTAAAAAAAGAAAAAGAGAAAAAAAAATTGGCCATTAATTCGGACCCCCCTTAGGGATAACAATGGGGCGAGGCGGGGATCGCATCCCCCATCCCCATTCC
This sequence comes from Cornus suecica, assembly GCA_963922005.1. Taxonomy (NCBI): domain Eukaryota; kingdom Viridiplantae; phylum Streptophyta; class Magnoliopsida; order Cornales; family Cornaceae; genus Cornus; species Cornus suecica. The sequence continues at coordinate 77,910,566 of OY998243.1, forward strand.
CGTTTACTTTGTTATCCTCATACCCGTCACAAACCCTATTATTAAACGGGGCGTGGTAAGGCTAGGCGGGGAGCAGGGCAGGGCGAGTTTTCACCATAATTTTTTTTTTATATAAATGAAGATAATGTGTAATTTCTTAATTATAACTTTTAATTTACTATTATTGTACGAGTATCAAAGTAAAACATGTAATTTTTAACATAATTAAAATGAAATTAAGGCGAGAAAAATGAAAGGATAATGAGACTAGAATTTGGTACCGGGTGGAATATAAAAAAACGAATGAACTATTTTATATAAAGGGTATATATTAATAATACATAATAATATTCAAGAGAATGATCTTCAACATATATGTATATATAGATGATGTTCACTTCTTACCTTATATATATGTTTGTGTTTAAAATATGAAATGCATATATATATATATGGAACCGGGGCAGGGCAGGACAGAGATTCCCCATACCCACCCCGAATATAATCGAAAATTTTTTTCCCTACCCCAATTAGCTTAATCGGGGCCCCAAATCCGGAATAAACGGGACAGGACCCCACCGGGGCGGGTTTTATTGCCATCTCTAACCCCCTTGAGAATGTTAGTAAAACATTTTAATTATTAAAACATATACACCATTTTCAGAGAACAACTTAACAAGTTCTCGTTCTACGAAGAATTAGTATATATATAGTTCGATTGCTTTGAGATGTTCTTTCGGAATTTAGTGTAGAGCTCCATCACATTCTAATTAACTCTCACAAAAGAAGAAGATCAATATATATATATTTTCACACACACATATATATGAACAAATATACATGGACACACATACATATGGTGGCTAAACTTTTTGTTAAATTCCTACCCGCTCTTCCTATACTCTATTAATTTCTTCGTTCTGCACACTTGCATCAAACATCATGTATATTTCAACGACATCATCACTTTATGCACTCACATGCATGGTTGTCCTCGACACTTAGTTCGATTGTTGTGAAATGTTCTTTCCGTATTTAGTGTGGAGTTCCGCTACATTCTAATTAACTCTCACAAAAAAAAGGACCACAATATATATATATATATACACACACATATATGAACAAATATACATGGACACACATACATATGGTTGCAATTTTTTTTGTTAAGACCCTGTTTGACAACCAGTTTTTGCTGGTTTTGTCTTGGTTTGTTTTTGTTTTCAAAGACTAAACTTGTTTGGTGGGTTATGTTTTCAAATTCAAAACCAAAACCACTTAAAACTTTGGTCTTGGATTTGGTTCAAAATAAAGTAAAACCAAGACAAAAAAAAAGTTGGTCTTTCTTGGTCTTAGCCCACAATTTTTGACTTTTTTTTTTTTTCTCTCTCCTATATATATATATATAATAATATATAAAATTAAAAAATAATATATATTAATATATATATATAGAATAATATATATTTTTTATTTTATAATAATATATATAAAATAATATTATTAAATATATATAAAAATAATATATATATAAATATATATAAAATAATATATAAAATAATATATATTAATATATATAGAATAATATATGTTTTTTATTTTATAATAATATATATAAAATAATATTATTAAAGATATATAAATTAAAAAATAATGTATATATAAATAATATATCGAATAATATATATTATTATTTTATAATAATATATATAAAATAATATAATAGATATATAATAATATATAAATTCAAAAATAATATATATAAATATATATAAAATTCAAAAATAATATATATTAATAATATATAGAATAATATATATTATTATAAATAATATATAAAATAATATTATTAAATATATATAATATATTATATATTTAATAATATATAAAGTTATATACATAAAATAATATATAAACTAATATATATATATATATATAAAGTTTTTATTTTCTCAAACCAAACCAGAAAGACCAGACCGTTTACCAAACAGAGTTTTAGATTAAAGACAAGAGCAGACAAGACCAGACAAGATCAGACAAAACCAAATCAGACAAAACCAAACAAGACAAGACCAGACAAACCCCTTTCCAAACAGGGCCTAAATTCCTACCCACTCCTCCTATACTCTAATGATATCTTCGTCCTCCACACTTGCATCAAACATCATGTATATTTCAATGACATCATCATTTTATGCACTCTCATGCATGATCGTTCTCCACACTTAGTTCGATTGTTGTGAAATGTTCTTTTTGTATTTAGTGTGGAGTTCCGCTGCATTCTAATTAACTATCACCAAGAAAAAAAGGACCACAAAAATATATACACACACACGTATATATGAACAAATATACATGGACACACATACATACCGTGGTTAAATTTTTTGTTAAAAGCCTACCCGCTCCTCCTATACTCATGTATATTTCTACGACGTCATCATTTTATACACTCACATGCATGTGGTCCTCCACACTTGCATCAAACATCATGTATATTTCAATGACATGATCATTTTATGCACTCACATGATCAATTAATACAGCTTTTATAACTCTCTTTACATTCCTTGAACAAAATACTATCACTTTTGAATAAAGAACATGTATAAAAACTTTCAACATGTTCATTTTATGCACTCATACGATCAATACAGCTTTTGTAACTCTCTTTACACTGCTTTAAAAAAAAAAACCAAAACAAAACTATTATTTTTTAATAAAGGACATGCATAAAAACTTTCAACTACATAATTAAAAGGATTCTGTGGATGACAGATAAATACTCCTATCCATTAATTTGTTACCTCTACTTGCAAAAACAATTTGACAAGCAACTACTAGTAGTCTTATGACCTCTTTGGTGTAGCAGCTTTTATACGTAGAAAATCAGTAAGGAAAGAGTCAAGGAAGAATTTCTTACTGCCCAGATAAGATATTATTATAAAGATCATACATTCTGATTAATCACAGTTTGACACATATAATAAACATGTTAGATTTTACAACAAATATTTGCATAGATTTTTATCAACTACAGTTTGACACATAAATAAAGATGCTATAATTTACGAAAATATTTGCAAGTATTTGCTGGTAATTATCAAGAAACAAATGATTTTTGTCCATGCAATAATAGCTCTGTTTGGCCGAGCTTTTGCTTCGGCAGTTACACAAAAGAAAAAGAAAAACCAAAGCTATTTTAATAAGTTGGTACTCCCTAGAAAAACTCTTTCAAGGTCAACAAATTCTTTTAAATTTTTTGGTAAGCACAGTTCAAAACAATTTTTCCCACCTTAAAATCAAAAGTAGTGTCAGTTTATCATAAACATGATTGGATTGTGTTCACAGTTCACACACATCATACAAGATGGGCCAAGCCCTTTGGTGCTATATGTCCATGTTTGGGCTTGTAGGTGTGACCCAATTTTACATTTTAAGTGTGAATCCATTAAAAGAGGTAGCCCACCGAAATAGGCTAAACATCAGTACACTATACCATCATGGCTTTGTTTCCGGGTTGGCCCAACCCGACCACCCAAAATCCGAGCTAGCAGAAAAAGAAAAAGCGACAGACACGTGGCTTGTAACTATTGGAGGAAACAACATTGAGCTCTTCTCTTATTGGTTAGTCCTTGCAATACCACGTTGAAAAGACTAGTGAGAGTCGCTTATGCCCCGTGTCGTCGTGTAAACTCCACCTGTTCAGTATTCTCGTTATTGTTTAGAGAGAGAGACCACTCTACAAAGAAGAGTTTTAGAGAGAGAAAGTGAGAGATTGTTGTGTGTGTTTTACAGGGACGAAGACTGATCTCTCAGGCTTTGAGAGAGTGGGAGCATATATATATTTATATATATACACGAATTACAAACATAATTGGTGAATCTTAATCCTTGTTTGGCGTGGTCCATAGATCTGATAGCAAACCCTAGATTTTAGTTGGAGGGTTCGAATCTCTCCTGATCTCTGTGCCCAAGCTTTATGGCGCATCGAAGGTGGAAACTGTTGTTCCTGATGTGCATTTTATCGGACGTCCTCATCGCCATTGCAGGGTAAGTATAGATATTCCCTTTCAATAGTTTTACGTTTATATATATATATATGTATATTTATATATATGTATATGTGTATTTGTGAATGTGTGTGTGTGAATAATCTCAGGAAGAGCTATTATGATATTCTTCAAGTTCAAAAGGGGGCTTCAGATGAACAGATCAAACGAGCTTATCGGAAGCTCGCACTGAAGTATCATCCTGATAAGAACCCTGGAAATGAAGAGGCTAACAAGAGATTTGCGGACATCAACAATGGTATTAGTCTGATTTCCTATGTTTTATTTGTTGATTCGTGGAAATTGTTATTTTGAAGTAATCAATTTACTTATAATAGCGTGTGATTGATCAATTATTAGCCTATGAGGTCCTTTCGGATAGCGAGAAAAGGAGTATATACGACAGGTATGGCGAAGAAGGTCTGAAACAGCATGCTGCCAGTGGTGGCGGCAGGGGTGGTGGAATGAACATCCAAGATATATTTAGCCAGTAAGTGGATGTCCTTCAATTTTTGTTGTTATATTCATGAATTATTCCTTTATTTTCCTTATATTATCATTAATTGCAAGAGAGAAAACATTGAATGGACATTATACAATCTACAGTAATGAAAGTTGCGTGAATCAGATGGAGCTGAAATCTAGAGAACAACACCTTCCCTCTACTGTAGAATTTAAAATTTTGAATTGTTTCAATTATCATGGTGATAGAATCGTTGTATGCCCTGGAAGATAGGTTACTACCAGGCATACTTGTCCTTGCGGTTAAGTAATGACTTCGGGCATGGCCAGCTCCCATTGTGTGACGGGTGGCGTACAATGCCTGGAAATAATCGTTTTTGAGTGAGAGTGAGATTGATAGTGGAGAAAATGGGGTCAATTATAGGGCTTCACATTAATAGGGAGAATATGGGAAATATTTACATATGTGGGTGTGTTTGTTAGTGTAATTTATTATTGGTGCTTCTTACGCCAGCCTTGCTCCTTTTAACAGAGGCTTGATGCATATGATCAAGGCATTGCAAAATGTTAAAATTAAAATAATACATAGTGTGATCCTTTATTACATAATACTTGTCTCTGGAGTCTATCATAAATGATTGGACCATCACTAGCCTTAATTTTGTACAGTCTTTAACACAATTAAAGGTAACCATCTTTGCTATGAAAAATATTGCTCTACTCATTTCTCTATCATGGTATTAGCCTATCCCTAACCTCAGCTAACTCACTCCTTAGACTATCAACAAGGGTTTGGAGTTTATGGGTGCTCTAATCCTACCAAGTCCGCTACCACTCATTACCTAAAACAGGTGGCTTTATGAAAAATATGAAGGTGGTAATTGCGATATACCACTTTCTGATTTTTATCGCAATTAAGTACTTTGGAACTTACAGAACCACGCTTGACGCTTCCTATACAGTCCCCACTGTCTATAAACTCCATTTGGTGGCTACTTTGTATGGATTAGTTTAGTCTTTACAATGGGCACATGACGTCCCTGTGTTTCAACCGACCACACTTGAAGTGGTCATAATAGTATCATTATTTTTTTCATATGGGAAGTGTTGTTCAATTGTGTAACATTCACTTTATTGCTGACAAGATAAAGATTTCTTCTAGGTTTTTCGGTGGAGGAGGCTCAATGGAAGAGGAAGAGAGAATCGTGAAAGGTGACGATGTCATTGTGGAACTGGATGCAACACTGGAGGACTTGTATATGGGAGGATCACTGAAGGTACGGAATATGATCATATGTCGAAAGAACTAAACCATCAGCCTAGTAAAAACAATGTGTCAATTGCAAAATGGAATTTGTTCTGAGTTCTAGCAGGAATGCCTTTTAAAAACCTTATGAGTTAGTCGCTCTGTTGCATGATTTACTTTTATCCTGTAATCTTTCAATCAGCTGAAGACAAACAAAACAAAGTAAGCTTATATTCAAAAGCATTTGACATTCAGGACTAGTTGATGTCCTCGTGCTTTGGATTTACTTTGTAAACTTCTTACTGGTTGGTTATTCATTCATTTTGCATGTCTTATCTGAAATCTGTCAGGTTTGGAGAGAGAAAAACATTTTAAAGCCAGCCCCAGGTAAGAGACGTTGTAACTGTCGAAATGAGGTCCATCACAGGCAAATTGGTCCAGGGATGTTCCAGCAGATGACTGAGCAGGTCCATGTCTCTTAATAATCCTTTAATAGAAACTGTTCTGAGGATATTTCCTTATTACTATTTATCGATTTCTTTTCCATAATTTTTTTCTTTTCTTTTCTTCTTTCTTTCTTCTTTCTAAATTATTTTTTGGTTGGGGGGGGGGGGGGGGGGGGGGGGGGCTGTTATATTCCATGGTTTGGGAGCATGTTTCCCTTTTATGCCTTGGGGAGCAGGTTCCAGCAGATGACAGAGCAGGTCCATGTTGACCTGTTGATTATGCTTTTGAAGTCCTTACTTAATTTGTTATGTCCTTTCAGGTCTGTGAACAATGCCCGAATGTGAAATTTGAAAGGGAGGGGTATTTTGTCACTGTTGATATTGAGAAAGGAATGCAAGATGGGGAAGTAAGTTTGTCAGTTTTACTGATTTAAAGTGTCATGTTCCCTGCTTGTATATCATGATCAACCCTTGCTTACTATTTATTTTCCATTGGCATGCCAAATGACATATTCTACATTTTGTGTCGAAACATGTCTGCTTCTCCATCATAATAAGGTCCTCACCATGTTACATACAAAAAAAAGAGAGGTGATTAACATGTTAGAATAAGTGATGGTGTATCCTATCCTGGTAACATACTAAGCAGTTCACAAGTATTAT